>WBMY01017071.1:206623-231921 GCA_013397315.1 Donacobius atricapilla
AGAAAGAAAGAAAGAAAGAAAGGATAAGAGTAGAAAAATATCACCACCTGTGGATCCAGTGACAGATTTGATTATTGCAGTTCCAAGTCCACTGGCTGAAGTGATAGTCACAGTCTTGGTCTGTCAGGAGTGGGAGAAGCCCACTAAACACAGATGGGTTAATACATGTTCAGGTTTACAGGGGACGTGGGAATGCCCACCCTTTGAGTGGGTGGGAGTTTTACTCTGTCAGATGGGACACTGTGGATTTTGCTTAGTTCCCTGGTGGAAGGCCCCAAAAATTAGTCTGGGGGCACTTTGGGGGTCTTTGATGGTCTATGACACCTAAAACAAGACAGCTGCCTTACATATCAGTGTAGTTGAACCAGTTAAGCCCCACCAGAAGGGATGGACACCCTCAAGCCTATGTGTGAATGACCCAACACCTCCTAGTGTAGGTTTACATCTGAGCCAGTTGTCTAAGGGAGGATATTGGTGTGATAAAAAGCGCTGTGGTACCTCAGCAGGAACTGCTTCTTTTTTGCCTTCTCCCTTATCTGGATCAAAATCCAGCTTGTGTCCTCTGGTGATGGGTGTTCTATTTCTTTGTCTGAAGTGGATCAGAGCTTTCACCACCACACAAAAAACTCTCCTCTTCAGAAGCTGTGTGGGCAGTTTCTTTGAGTGCTTGGGTGGGAAGATGGCACAAGGTAAACTTCGGTGATTGTTTCCAACCTCAAGTATTCAATGATCCTTTATAATGAAAAGAGAATTAACCCTGGGGTCACTGGGGACTGAGCAGAGTATACTGCAAACCAGAGCTTCATATCAGAAAGCAGGCTGATAAATCTTTCTTATCTTTCTTTGTTTATTTTTGGTTCTTGGTTTTTTTTAGTCCTTTCCTGCAATTTGGGCATCTTTTGCCTGTCTGTACAGAGCTCACAAAAGTAATAGTTCATTGTATTTTCATTTCAGAGCTCTAGACAGTTTTGTGTTTGGTCATCCCCGCAGTTGTAGAAATGCTTATGTGTGTATATCAACTTTGTGTCTTGCATGCCCCAGCTTATATTTAGAAAATAGGACATCCAGTTTCAAATCTGGAGTGAAAAAGACGACAGTCTTGAAATAACCTTTTTTTGTTTCTCAGATCCCTATTATCTGCAAGCTAAGAATGGCAAATCTTTCCTTTATTAACTAGTGGGAACGATTATTATGTAGTTCATATGCATTTTTGATTTCTACAGCTTATCTCATTTATTAACATCAAGAAATGAAAAATAGTTTGCCAGTAGTATTCCTGGAACTCTGAGAGCTGCTGATCTTGCCAGCACTTCACAAATACTACCAGAACTTGATAAATATTTTTTTTTTCTTTCTTATATTGACAAGATGCTGCAGTGAATGTAAAGGTAATGATAAGTTTAAGAAGCCTGGATACAATTAAAAATTTCTCTCAGCCTCACTGGTTGAGAAACCCCAAATGGTTTGGTTGACTTTAGTTTTATTTTCAGTGTCTAAGTGTGCTTTGCCTAGTCCAATAATTCATTGACTGATTTCACTAAAACTGGACAGAGATAAGCACATAACAAAGATAAGCAAGTTTTTATGTGAAACTAGGAAGCAAAACTGTGGGGAGTGAACTAAGACACTTCAGTGGTAGGAAGAGCAGTACTGTGACTTCACACAGTTTAAAACCAGGAAAAATATCTAAACACAGGTAATGCTTCAGTCAGAGACAGCAATGGAGTAAGAGACTTAATCTTACAGATTAAATGTTTATGGATGTCCCCACAGAATTATTTGTAGAGTACAAGGCTAAGTCAAAATCCTCATTTCGCCCACTTTAAAAGAAAAAAAAAAGTAATCAACCCAAAACCTAACAAAAACTTAACAAAAATCCCCATCTACTTCAAACTCCTTCCTGCAAAAAAGGTCAAAGCAAAGAAACCTCTCTCCCCCAAATAACCCCAAAGCAGAAAAAATAAACCTACCAACAATCTCTTTTTCACTTTGGGAGATTTTAATATTTTTTGTGTTTTGAACCAAAATTTGGATTTTGGCAGTCAGATAGAGCAAGTTCACAGAAGTTATTGCAAAACATCTAATGAAGGAATAGACAAAATAGCAGGATGAGAGCAAGCAGCAACTGGCCTGAGAGATCAGAAGGCTGAAGAAAGAGGGGCTGACGGGGTAGGGGACTTGTGACAGGAATCTAGGCAGGAAATCTGCTGCTTATAACTAAAGGAACAAGAGAGAGAAGGCTGAAGGAAACCTGGATCAAACAGAACTTGAATATGGGTGAAACAGCTGTGAAGATGGACCACTGCTTCTTTCTATTCTGACTTGTCAGGTATTTGATTTGTTCCCTTTCCTAATGTTTTAAAAGTTAGGTCTGGGGTTCCAGAAGGCAAAGACTAACAGAGAACTAATTGAATGTATATATACAAATTTCTGTGGTTCATCCTATAGACATAAAGAGTAGATTAGTAAACCAAGATTTTGACTAACACCTGGCTGCCAGAATAAAGTAAAATAGATATTGTCACATGGTACTGTTTCAGGCACAAAAGCTTTTCAGGGACAATCAAATATACTATATGTTTATGTGATGAATTAAAAGATATTTTTATTTTCTTTCATTATCTTTCCTAATAATAATATTAAAAGAGTTTTTTAATTTGAAAGAAGCCTTCCTTCAAAGGCCTTTAAAATCTTTAGAATAAAATGGTGCCAAACTCAATGTGTGTACACCAAAATTAAAAAATTTGTGTGCCCAAATCAGAATGTATGAGCATGGACTGCAGATGATGCAGTGTCACTTGATTCAAGCTTAATTTTTGCATTAAGTTTTGATGTTTTAATGTTTTGGAATGAATTCCATGTAATGCATATGGATTGTCATGATCTTACTTTTAGACTTGGAGATAGCTTACTTTAACGTTGCTACATTTGTGGAACATCCCTCAGTAACACAGAGTTATCCATGCAACCTACATGGGACTGTCAGGGCAGTTTCGTTTGAACTCAAGCACCATGTCTAGTGAAGGCCTCAACACAAAGGGCCTGAGTGCAAGTCAACCATGATGTCATTTTGTTGGGGTTTCTTTGCCTGTAAGTCAGTTCTTTGTATAGACACTGTAGAAACCAGTCGGAATGAAGAACTGTGATATTTTTGCTCCTTGTCCATCCTAGTGAGCTGCAGCAGATTGTTGGCTTTTGTAGTAACTTTAGATTTCTGTGCTATTGTGGAAAAATTATGTTGTTAAAATCATGAAGGGTTTATTTTTAAATTTTATTACTACTTTGTCAACTCTGTGCTGCTATTTTTTTATGCTATATCCCTTAGGTAATTAATACTAATACTGTTTTAAACCATGATAAGAAAATCAATCCATGAGTTATTTTTTTCATTTATTGTTTTGCAGTACCTATCCAAGAAGTTAAAACTTGTCCCAGGATGTTATTTTCTGGTGTGATTAACTACAGTGATTAATGATTAACCAGGACATTCAAGGAAAAATTCTGCAAGTGATGTGTCATTTATGTGTGTCTGGAAATATTTGGCATACCATTTGACCACCAACATGTTACATTACAGGCATAATTTTTATATATAAAACCAAATTATGCCACTAGTTTCTACAACTTTTTTTTTCTTTCCTGAAGAACTTGCAAGTTCACCTGAAGCAAGTTTGATGAGGCTTTGGTCAACCTGACCAAGAGAGGTGTCCCTGCTCATGGCAGGGGAGTTTCAAATAGATGACCTTTAAGGTCCCTACAAAACTGAATCAAACCAAACCAAATCATTCTATGATGCTGCAACTCTATTTCTGTGCTACTGAATATTATTTCAAAATAATTCAACAAGTTTTTAAAATGCACTTGGGTGAATTCTGACCCTTGAAAACTTACTAATGTATGTTCTACCCATGGTGCTAATGGTCGTATCATGCTGGCCTGAACAGTTCTCTGGTGTTATGACTAGCTGGTAATCCTTTTCACCTCTGAGCCTTTTCCTAAATGAGGAACTTTGCACACTACCGTGACAAAACATTTGTGTAAATGCTTTTTTGTTAGACAGATCTTTGAGGTGACTCAGAGAGCTTGCCTTGATTTGGTAAGGAGACTTACCCTTTACCTCACCTTACCCTTTCTTAAGAGGCAGAAAATATAATAGCAAATATCTTTCTACTAAAAGACAATATTAAGAAGGATTTTGCATAAATTTCCTTTGACATTTTTCTGTCCAGATTCTCAAACCCCATAATTTTAGGGGCAGAATGATCCCTGAGAAGAAAGTGAAGTCTGTAAGACTCTTGACCCATTAAACATTTATCAGTGAGAATATTTTATTTTGACATTTACATGCAGCATTTTAACAAAGAGAAAATAATAGGCAGGTGCTCATTCCCATTTATAGGGAGCATTCCCATTTACGGGGAGCATGTTCTCTTATGGAAATATTGCTTTTTTCAGATGAGGAATTTATCTGTACTTTAAGAGTTACACGTGTCCTTTGTCTTCCTGTGGAAATGTACTTCAGAATATGGAATATAACAGAAAATTGAATTTCTTCTCAGTGGTAGCAAGGAAAAAACTTTAATGTATTTTGAGTATAAGAATTTATGTCCTTTCCCAGAGTAGTGCAGTGCTGATGGCTTAGAACTGGTCTTGGTGCTGTGACTTCATATTAATCAACTCTGTGATTCCTGTCTTGTTTAATCAAGTACTTCATGTACAGTTTTTTAGCCTACTACCTTTCCACATCTTGAATCAATCAAATGCTGACTGGCTGTTATGTTAAGCAAATTAAATTCCAGTTTCCCACAGCCTTTGCTAGATTATTCTGCCATGAAAAAATTTTATCATTTACAGATCTTGATTGAAAACACATAGTTGTGTAGCTCTAATAGCTAAAACTTATACAGTGCATAAACTAATCTTGTGGTAGTGTTTCATACATTCAAGTAGCACTTCCTTATATAAAATCATATAGAAGTTTTCAACAATTTACTTTTTGCCTATTATTGAAAAGTGTGTTTTAAAATGTGCTCTGTACATTTTAGTCATGGCTAAATGGCAGTTGATATGGACAAGTGAGAATTTTAGTCTTTAATTTTTTCACTTAATTTCACTGTAATTATTCTTTCTTCCTTTTACTTTGTAGGCAAAAATCTGAATAGTCTGGAGAAATAAATTATGGAAAGTAGTATGGCTTGAATTTATTGAAGCTGCTATCTAATATAAAACATGGAATTATTTTAAATATGTTTTCACTGTATCTATTAATCAAACTGTAATATTCTAAGTGTAGATTTTTTTTTAAAATACTATTGCAACTGGTAGAGTAGCTAGAATAAACTCCCCAAGACAGTCCTTCTAGAATTAAAATACATTTTTAATTTAATCTTTTGGTAGCTTGGAAATATTTTTCTGAGACAAATATTTGAAAATATAAACCCAGTTTACTTTTTTTTTTTTTATTCCATGAGAATCTTTTTAGACTAGAGAGGAGAAAAAAGAAGTACAGAAAATAAATGGAAGTAATAATTGTAGTTTATTGTAATAAATTTTATAAATAATATAAACATTGTTTTAACAATTGTAAAAAATTGTAAATTTGTAATTGCAAATGGTTCTGAAAAAAAGGAGTAATGGGAAAAACATGCACTTATGGTATAACTCTTTGAGTAAGCTTCACAGAGGATTAGTAGAAAGATGCTTATAACTCATCCATAGTTGTACTGTTCTATCAAAGTTGTTCTGTTCCCAACCTATAAGGATCTGAAAAAGCAATTCTTCAAGGTGGCTTTGAGTCCAAAATAATGTCTTGAGCCTTCATGAAGCTAAAGGAATTACTATTTATGTAAGGACATTGTAATCTTGTTAGTTTAATTTAAATATATTATTTATGTAACATGAGTTTAATTAATTAAGTCATTGGTTTTCAGTCAACACATGTTTAAACTGTACTTACTCCCCAAAGACCTATGAATAGTCTAAGAATTTAATCTTTCAGAGAGATAAGCAGATACACATTTTTTTTCTTCTCTTCCTAGTTAGTGGTCCTTTCTCTCCATCTAAAATTATTTAATCAGTACCTGAATTTTGTTGGTTTTTTTAATTTTAATTTTCTTTTTTTTCAGATGTACTAGCAGTGAGTACTGAAAAATAACCATTGGAAAGTCAACTCTGATTTAACAGGCTGGCTCTGTTCGGTTCCGTCTCCATCCCTTACTTTTAATAAGGGCATTTTTTAAATCAGTCTCCTGATCATTATTCATGTGGAAACTTTTCTACTGCTTTACTCAGAGTCTAGTGGTGTTTTTTAGTGTAAGGCTATTAGTAAAGGAGTTTGAAAGAGAATTTTAGTACTTGAAACAGACTGGGAACCAATATCTAGTCCTGGATGGCCTATGAGGATTGTTTTTGCAATTGTCCTCCATCTGGGTTTTATTAATTTACTTTAAACCATGTTCCACCTGTGGGTGAGCTTAGTGAAATAATGGCTACCAAAATATGTTGTACACTTTTTTCCCCCTTTCTTTTCATTCCACAAGATGGACCGAAGAGGTGGCAATGGAATTCCTTTTCTCTCTCCAAAGACATTCGACACCTTGAATGTTGAATTCAACCACATGGCCTTGAATTTTTTTGCAACATTGTTCATCTATCTGGGCATAAAACATGAGGTGGTTCAGCATATGAATGCTTCCAGACATGATGTTTGAAGTCCAGAATCTAATTTGAACCTCTGCCATGAGAGCTTGCCTTGAATTCCTCGGTTTCTTTCCATAGTACGGCTTTGTTGCAATTCTCGTCCAAGTCCTGAGCAGGAATATCTTTACTGATTTTGGAAAAGGTGTTGAAGTGCTTGAAGACAGGCACCTAATTGCGTTTCTTCACTAGAGATCAAAAGAGCTGCATTTAAAATTGTAAGTGGCAAATTTAATACAAATTAATTTGTGGTATATTTGCTGGGGAAAAAGAACTCAAATAACAGATTTCTTTCTTATATATAATTCTGATGACTCACACTGTCTCTTTTAATGTCCCTCTCACTCACCCTGTTCTCTATGAGCTGTCTAGTGGTTCTGGCTGAAAGGCTCTGATATTTCTACCAGTGTAGTAGGAAGGATGGGCCTGCCAGGGTGCATGGCAGAACTCTAGACCATCCCTGTGTAAAGATAACTACACCAGTGAAATTCTTTTGATTTCGTCAGCATTGTAGACTGCATTTCATTTTACCTGAAGTTCTTTTTCGAGTGTCTGCATCAGCTATACTGTGTGTGACATTTCACAAAGTACCTTTTCTCCTTCAGATACAGCACACTGAAATATGTAGTAGAGAGATAGAAAATAGCTAGAATCAAATGCTCAGCTAAGTGTTTGTCTAATACTTGCTACTGCAAAAGTGAGTTGGAATAGAGCCTAAAATTTTAGAAATCAGCACTAGTTTGAATTTCAGTATGAAGAATAAATAGGCATGTATGACTCATCAGTAGTGACTGCAGTGTGGACTCCAACAAAAAAGAAACAAAGGACTTTGGTCTTGAAAAAAGAATAGCTAATAAATAAATCAGAATGGGTTTATTACCTGTTCTTTCAGCTTTATTTTAATGGTAATTACATAATTTCCTTTTTCCAACTTGCATTCTAAAAGATATTGGATTGATCAAAATTTGGCTCTAAAATTCTTAGGAAGTTATCACATCTTAATAAATGAAAATATATAGTTTTTCTGTTCTCAGTTGAGATAATTTCATTTTTTATTTATTCATTTTCAGCAGTCCTATTGATCAGTTTCCTTGATAGATGAATAATGACAGGCCAACATCAACACTAGAAGTTCAGAAACCTAACTTTTCATTTTAATAAACTGTTTAGAAATTACATGATATATGTGTTTGCTTTAACCTTTTAGATTTTGGTGATTGATATTGCAATATCAGTACACTAATGCTGAAATAATGGCTTTACTTTTTGTGCTCTTCTTGCCAGCCACAGCTCAGGAAAAGTACTTAAACTTCATTCAAGTCCTTAAACAACATTCAAATCCTTCTTAGTGGAATGTCTCCTTTCCAATCTTTCTTGTTTTTCGGTTCAGCCAAACAAAGTTTTTGGCTGATGTCTAAGGTAATGCCTTAAATGAACTGCTACAATACTCTAAGCGGTAGTGTACGCTTGTTTAGGTATCCCCCAGTGCACTTGGTACTAACAACATTGCTTGAATGATAGCTCATACATGTCACTTCCACATTACCAGTACCATTAAGTCACATTAAGGCATATATCAACACGTAGTATCAGTACTGATTAGCCAACGTACATGCTCAACTTTGTAGTCATTAAGCTACCCCACTTTATAGGTATCACCCTATTCTTGTCCCAGCTTGACAAGATCAACACACTAGGGGTAGAGCATTACCTAATTAACAAAAAGAATTTTTCTATGTCAAAGTCACAGATATGGTATTTTCCTGTTTCCCTGGTGTTACCTGGGAACATTGTAAGTCAACTGTTACTGTTTTGGAGGCCAACTTCCTTTGTATTTGTGGTGTTTCCTTTACTAGAAGTTTTGAAATGGTCAAAGGTGTCCTGATATGAATGTGAAATTTCTTGAGCAGATTTTTGTACTGCCTTGAATATAGTTCAGTCATTGGCAACCGTGTAAATGAGCACAAAGCATTCCCAAATTGGAAAGACCGTTTCAAATAAATTTTTCATAGATATAGTAAGGTACTTAGTGGGCAAGAGTTTGGCTGCTGAAAGCTAGCTTGTGTTTGCTTTCAAGGATGTGTTTAATTCCTCCATTTACTGTAAAACATGACTTTCATACTCGTTAAAGCTGATGTGGAAGCACTGGCATTACTAATGTATGACCTTGTGCTTTGGAGATTCAAATAATTAGTGAGCGCAGCCTGCTCATCCACGGCAGACAAAAACTCACCTTGACAGGAACAGGGGGATTCCTTCTATTCATTCGGGGAGTTTGATGCCACAGATCAGGCTGATCCCTGTTATCATATCTCTGCCTTCCTAATGTTAAGACATTAAATCAGTGCAAAGGCAATTGACCCATTGCAGCTTGGAGGAAGGCACTGTGGACAGCTGGGATTTGCAACACATCAAACATGTATGTAGATGTTTAATTTTCAGAAACCGTAGCAGAGGCCGCAAGCCTCTCAGTTGTGGAAAAAAATAACACACTTTTATAGATTTTAACTGTGAGGAGTGAAATTTGACTGTTATTAATTTAAAAATAAAGTAAAAAATCTTTTCATAAGTAAAAAAACGTTTTCAGTGCCTTACTTTCTCAAAGTTTCTGTATAGAGTTCTGCCACTCTTCCTGTCACTGTACATTTCTGAAGGATGGAAGGCATTAAGATAAATCTTTAGGAAACTAAATCCATAGCACCTTTCTGCTGTAGCCTACAACCATTAAAAAAGAACCGAATTCCCAAGTCTTTTTAATGATTTTGGCACTGTAGATCTAATTAGTTAAATACAGGTTTGTAAAATCAAGCACAGACACGGTGAACTATGAGATGAAAAGTCTCTAGATTTAAATAAAGACTGTGATTTTCACCTTGGCCGTGACAGGAAAAAAAGAAAGCCAAAAAACAACCTCCAAAATCTTGTTCATTAAAGACACTGTAATAGTTTGGTAATGTATTTGAAATGTCCAAGGGTTCCTACCTCTCTAATACTCATATGAATCCCTTCTTTGGAAAATGCTGATACTTGCTGGAGTAATTCATTCCATGTCTCTGCTTGAATAAACAGCTGATATTTGTCCCTCATTGTGATATACATATAAAATGAAGTTTTTCCATCCTGAGTTGGCATTTATTGCAGAGGAAATGTGATAGGTATAACAATGGAAAATAGTTTTCCTTAGTAATTATTTCTTTCTTGAGGAAGGCAGGCTTTACCTAAACACTGAAAACGTCTTCTTTGCCATTAAGCAACACAAAAGTCCACATTTCACTCCTTCAAGTCTCCTGTGATGCATTTTAATATTAAAAAAAAGGTCCATTTTCTATTTCTGAGAGCAGCATTCTTAAAATATATTTTCTGGGTTTTTTTCCTCTCTATTTTTTTAATTTAACCCAGAGAAAGTGCATTAGTTGCAAAGGTATTTCTGAAGCATCTATAAGCATCAGCTATTTCAAAGAGGTAGATTTTTGCCACCATATTCATTGGAAAGAGGCTCTATAATCTAACTGTAATTTAAAATGTACAGGATATAAATACCTGGTTCCTTTAGAAGGATGATGGTTATAAAACATTTACCATATATGGAAAAATATATTGATTCAAGACATCTTTAAAATACCTGTATTTTCAGCTGTCCACAGAAAAAAATTGGAAAAGTTATCAGAAACCTGAAAGCACAAATGAAATACTCAGTAACAAATGATGGTCCAGGTATTTGTTCACATTTATGTCAGAAGCACAAGCTCTTTATGGAAACATTAATAACTCACCAGCCACTAGCTCACATGGACACATTTTCATAAGTGCTAGTCTTGAGAAGGAGCTTTTAGCAGCATCTCAGAAGTTGCTTACAACTTAAATTATGGGAAGATGAATTAATCTTTAAATATTGTGGGTTGTTGGGATATAAGCTACAAAAAAAATGATCTATGAAGATTAACGCTAAAATGGGTATTGCAGATATATTCATTTTACCTGCATTAGAATTTTTTTTTCCACTTTTCACTATTCCTGGGCATTAATAAGTAACTCCTCCACAGTCCTGGACATACAGGACAAACCTGTTTTACAGTATTTTTTTCTCTAAAAAATGTGGGCTAAATTAGAAAAAAAAAGGTAAGTGAAAACATTTTAGAGACTTCTCTTTTCAAAAAAGTAAACAATCCTGTCCCCCCCAAAAAAACAACCAATGAAACAAGCAAACAAAAAAAGCCACACATATCTTAGTTTTGTACTTCCCAGTTTTTAAGTTCTCAAGAAAATTCAATCAAGGAATCATATAAAACTGTGTTTTCTGTTGATATAAAATATGGAAAACTCCATCTAGCCTTGGCCATACTGGTTTTCATTTGCCTTTTGGTCATGGGAAAGTAGGATTTTCTAGTCTAATTCAAGGCAAGTCAGACAGCTGCTGCCACTAGCTAGTTCCAGCCTACCTTATTATGACATGAAACATCTTTCCTCAACCTAATTTAGATGTTTTCATTTCAGTCACTACTGTATCTCTAATTCCTAAGCAATTAAATGTGTATGTTGTTGTTTCATCCCATGTGGCACTAAAGCATCACACAACAGCCACTCACTCTCTCTGCCACTAGCAGGACTGCAGAAAGAATTGAATGAGTCAAAGCTGGAAAGCTCATGGGTTGAGATAAAGACAGTGTAGCAGGGAATCCAAAAGCCACACAAGCAAAAAACCCCAAAGAATTAATTCTCAGCTTCCCGTGGGCAGGCAGGTGTTTCACATCTTCAGGACAGCACAGCCTCCTCACACTGCAAGGTGACCTGGGGACACAAACACCATCATTAGAAATGTCCCCTCCTTCCTCCCTCTTTGCCCCAGCTTCAAGTACTGAGCAGGACATCACATGGTCTGGAATGTCCCTTTGGCCAGTTTGGGTCACCTGTCCTGGCTGTGTCTCCTCCCATCCTTTCAGGCACCCACAACTTCCTCCCCAGTGTGGCAATACAAAAAGCAGAAAAGGCCTTGGCTCTGTGTAAGCCCTGCTAAGCAGTCACTAAAACATCACTAATGATCAACTCTGAGCTCGGCACAAACCCAAAACTCATCCTCATACTCAACACTGCGAAGAAAGTTAATTCTCCCCCAGCCAAAACCACCACAAGCAGGCTGTGGGGTGGAATGGTTACTAAAGTCCTGACTATGACTAAATATACAAACTAGGAAGTAAGGGTAGTAAAGAGATTTTATGTTGCATCGTGTGGCCACAGAGTTCATCATGTCTAGGGAACCTGAGAATCCGTATTTATTTCCCCCAGGATCCTGAAGGGAGAGGAAGATGGAGAAACGGAGAGGGCTGCAGAGGTAGGGTCGGGGGGTTTTATCAGGTTTGCAGGGGAGGAGTCTTGGGGTTTAGGTCAAGGGAGGAGTTAACAGAAGGAGAGTAAGATCAAATTTCAGTGACCTTAAAACAGGAGCACTCAGTTTTATGAGTAGAAAAGTGGACTGAACTTTAACACAAGTCATGAATACTTTAGCTGCAGAGATCATAATGGTTAGTCTACATCTGGATCAGTTCTGTTGATGCACATTATTGTTTTCATCCTAGTATACCTTACCACTTTTTAATTTTACAGATTTAGTTAAATGAGTACAAACTGTGATACTGTTATTTTTCTTTCACAGAAGTGACCAAAAGTGTAGTCTGTCCTAATGAAATAGCTACGCTGGTTTTCCATTTTCAAACTGTAGTGTATTACCAGAATTAGTTAATGGAATGCATCCTGATAGCCTTCCCTTTCAAATGTGTGGCAGACCTCACTTGGATGACTCAAAACCTATGCTGCTTATTTCTCCTAGTTTAAACAGAGAACGAATGTATCTGTATACTCAGTAAATGTCCTTGTGACTATTGTCACTGATACTCATTTCACATCTGCAAAAAAAGCTTGTAGAAGAATGAATCAACAATGGATCTGGAAGCAGAACTAAAAAGTCATTAGCTCTAACTTCCCAGCCACTGAGATTTCATCTCTTCCTTGGCACCAGCTTGCTGCAGGTATGTGGATATGGATCATAGATCTGTTGTGCAAGTGTTCCTGAGAGACATCCAAGCAGCATAAGTATGCCTATAATAAGCCCATCTGCAAATGACATTGCAAGCCATTCTTCAGTTGATGCTGGGGTTTTTTACTGGCTCTCTGTTTGGTAGCAGTAAGACTGGAGGATCGATATTTGATATACCATAGCATTTTTAATCGTGGTTTGCTGTGAACTATGAATAACCCATGAGGCATTCAGTGGCTCAAAAACAAAACACTATTGCATTAAGTGACAACTAATTATTTATTTCAATCCATGGACACAGCCTGCATCAGAGGACAATTGGCATGTCTCACTTAACATTTGAAAACTGCATAGCAAATAACACAATTTCAGTTAGACCTGTGAAGGTTTACTACATTAGAAGACTGAAAAACTGTGCTAGTTGTTTCAAGCAGAGAATTGTTGTGGAGCTTATAGAGTAAATGTTTAATTTCATTTTAAGTACCTACAACCATCAAATTCAGGCAGCAGGGGGAGAAAGTCTATGAACCAAATACTAAATACATTATGACAGAAAAATGTTTCAAATTCTGTGCAATTGTATACTGAATCATCAAGTTTGGAAGAGACCTATGAATTCACCCAGTCCAACTCTCCGCTCAGCACTGCCACTATAACCCCTAAATCACATGTCATCCAGCACCAGATCCAAGTGTGCCTTTAACACCTCCAGTGATTCCTCCACCTTCCTGGGCAACCTATTTCAATGCCTGACTATCCTGACAGGGAAATTTTCTTTAATATCTAATCTAAATACCCCCTTGTAGGAAAAGGGATTACCGGCAACCTTGACCCTATGAGTCACAGCTATATCCAATAAAGATAAGTGTGGTAAAAGGGGTGGGTTGGCTACTCAGGGGAGGACCTTGAGGAAGAAGAAAAATCCTGAGAAAGGAGATACTGAAGGAACAATCCAGAAAACTGGGCAAAACAGGAGAGAGAATTACTGCTGTGAGGTCACTCTGCAGTTTAAAACCTGTTGTTGGAACCTGCAGTCATAGTCTTTCTAGGTAAAAAAGCCTGCATTCAGAGTCTGCAAACTAACACATACAGTCATAGTTTAGCAGGAAATAACCAGCAGTCAGAAGCTGCAAGGGGAACCTACAGCAGGAGCTTGCTGCAGCCAGAGTCAGAGAAAAGTTGGAGTCAGGATGGCTAAGCTGTTAAGAGGCATAAACCAGGACCCTTTTCATGCTGTCATAAACAAGATGTCTGTGTCTTGGCTCATCTCTACCCTCAAATGAGAGGGCTGCTGCAACATCCCCTCTCTCAGCTTAGGGCCATTTCCTCTTGTCCTCTCCCTGTAGAGGAAACTTGACAGAGTACTCTTACTCTAATACTCTAGGTAACAGACTAAAGGCTTGTATGCTTGAAAGTATGGACCAGATATTAAAAACAATTAACCTTTGGGCCACTTTGCTCCCTGATCACTCCTCCCAAGAAACATTGAAACCCAAAATTTCTTTTATTATAACATTTTAAAGGTTTGTGGTTTTTTTTTTTTTTAATCTTGATGTTACTGAAGATCAGTCTAGGCTTTTGTAGGAAGAGCATGGCTACCACTTTCTTTATGAAATGCTTTTCTATGTATTCAGCAATATCTAACTTCTTAAGGTAAAAAAGGGATACCTACCTCATTTAGCTCCCATTTCCCCTTAAAGAATTTCTGGAATCTGTGAGAGAAATGTCTGTGATCTGCACTAGGCTCCTTCTCTTCTTTTGTAAAGAATGAATTTCTTTTAGTGCATGTGTAGGGAGCAATATGAAAATCTAGTAAGAGTACAAATTCATACAGAATAAGCTAAATTATTGATGGTTTAATTTAATCAGTGCCATGTAGAAACAACTGACACAACCACAAATTTGCTTGTAAACCACAGTGTTTGCAGATAAGCATCCCCTTTTGTTTTGGATTGATTATTGGAATACTTTCATTATACTTTTGAATATAGCTTACATATTCTTGAACCTATGTGTTCCCAGGAAATGTTATATTCAAAGCAGAAATGTGTTGCCCTGATTTTTTCAGCCTTCTCTTCTGTTTCACAGTTTCATGTTTTGAGTTCTTTCTCACGCTTTGGTCTGTAAACACTGGCAAATGTTTCTTATAACTTCAAGGTTGTTTACACTCCTGTTCTTAGAGATATGGACAGCTGATGGACAGTTGTCCTGACCAATGGGATTGGGAGAGGTCTCAACCTTCTCCCCCAATCCCTGGCCTTTTTAAAGATACTATATATTGGAGTCCGACTTTCAAATAAAAGTAAAGCTTTAGTTCATGCCTTCTGATCAAAGTGTGAGTGTGTGTTTGTGTGCGCGTGATGTGCTGCGTCAGAAATGGAATTAAAATTTTAGTTTTGTTTTACTTTCAATAAACATTATGACATAGTGAAATTAACAAAAAAATGGTCATGACCCAAATGGCAGCAGTAAAGGAGAGAATATTTCTGGTTTATGAATTGAAAAATTACTTCAGTGAATACTGGTTTTTTTCAAGTCTAAACAAAATTAAATCCTGTGAAATAAATTTGCTAAGAAAAACCACGCATCACAACTTTTGGTTTTCTTTCTTGTTGCTGGAAAAGTTTAAAGAGTTTCTCAAGTGACAAAGCTCAGAATTTCACCATAGTGAGTTCATTTAAGCTTAAGGTGTTGATTGGATTTGTAGCTGCTAGCATTTGTGGATGTAAATCTACAACATCAGGTAAGAAACTTTAGGTCTCCATCCATGTTGTTTAGAAGTTAGTAATCATTAGGGGAATTATCTAGAGGGGAATTGCAGTTTGACATATTAGTGCTGAGGTGAACCATTTACTTGATTTTGCTATAAAAATTATATATCAACAAATAGAAGAACCTTAATTTTTCTCTCATTTAAATTATTATATCTTTTATACAGACAGTGACTTCTTAAGTTATGAGCCAAACTCCCAGGTAGTTTAAGTTTTTGCGGCACATCTGAATGAGGTATGGTCTTTTCTGTCAGCTGAGAATCTGCTGCTATAGAGGAGCAAAAGGATCCAAGATTTGTTAAAAATTATTCTGACCTCAGCTAAAACATTATTTTTACTTGCAGATAAAAAAAAAAAGCATCAGAAGGGTATTAATAATCAAATATTATTGCTTTTGGCAGCCCTTAGCAAAAGATCTCTTACAGGCATTATTGAAAAGGAAAGCCTTACTGTACAGGAAGAGACATATAAATGTAGTTCCTGAGTTTTAAGGTGTTACAATGAAATTTTCATGGATAGCATGTTGAGAGAGAGGTCATGAGCCTCATTCATCATGGCAACAGTTTTTACTGTACTGTCTGTGCACAGTGGTATAAATGTATTCCCGTAATATGCTGTGCAGTACAAAACTATATCTTCCTCTCATTTTCAGCAGGAAAGATATCTCAGAGGGAGCTAGGTCTCTGAAGGCTCAGCAGCCCCAGTCAAAGGCTTTGCCTAGACTATAAAGGTTTCAGCTTCTGCTATTTAATGAGCATATACTTGTGTATATGTCCCTTTTCCAGGTTAAGTAAAGGTGGCTTGTCCACCGACTAGTCCAACTGGTGTTTTGGGTCCGTATCACAGGTTTTGATAAGGTGGCCTGTCCACCTAAGACAGTCATGGGTTTGGGGTCGAATGGGTGCAACGCCACAACAAGATGAGTGAGATTCTAGCTGTCCAAGCCAATACTGTCCCAGGGAACTCATACTTTATTAAAATCAAGGGAACGACATTAAACAACCTAACAAGATTTGTTCACAGACATGTGGATGATATCCACGGAGGGGAGTAGTGTTCTGGCTGCTAGGGCCAGGGCTGGAGGTCTTTTTCCCCCTTGTCTTGGGAAGACCCAGGGCCTCAAGAAGGAGGTAATTTGCAAAGTACCGCTTTTCTCTCGAACTGATAGGAAAACTGATAAAGTTAGTGTTCATGGAGTTAGTCAGATCTTGAATCTTGCTAGCTAGGTGCTGGTATTTAGCAACTTTCTCCTCCGCAGCTTTATCCAGGGTGTCATCATGCCTTTTGTGTCTGATGGTAACGTTCACTACATACGTCTGATCTTTGAAAAAAATGAGGTCCGGTTTAAACAGGTGCCCAGTCATATCTCTGATGTATGGTTCTTGAAACACTGTCCAGCCTTCATCTTGGGCTATTTTGATCAAAAAGTCACAGATCTCATTGTGTCTTTTGATTCTTGCCTCCTGTGTTACTGGACATTTTCCGATGATGTAAGAGCATGTCTTGTTCTTCACATTTCAATGTCTACAGGATTTAATACACTGTTCTTGACGCCCCTTTGCCAAGAACTCATACGTGGGGTAAATGTTGGCATGAAGCTGTAAGGCAGTTAGCAACTTCCTGAGAGGTACGCCTCTGCGGTGTGTAATCCAGGCATTACTGGTATAAGTCGTGTCTTACACCTACTTGGAGAAGGAGTTCCTGAGTCAGCTTCACTTGCTTTGTATCAGAGCGAAATCCTGCACAGAACATGGGGGTGACACTTTCGGGCTGTGTGAATCACAGCCTTCTGGCCCAGGGCCTCCCTAACCCTCATGCCAAGTGCTCACTTTCACCTTTTCCTCTTTATAAATGAAATGAGAAAGCTGCTGAGGCCTGGAATGCCTCAGCAGGCCTCTATCCCTTCCATTTCTGTGAGTCAGGGTTTGGGTACAATTATACACTTCCCAATCTTCTGCTGGGCAGTTTGCAAACCCAGACACCCAGTTTCTTCCCAAAGCATGATTTTTTTTTTATTTTACCTCTCGCAGGATTTGCATTAGGCTGACTTCCAGCTTCAGCAAAAAAAACTCTGCAATATCTCTGTCATCCTGCAGATATTAATTTAACACCTTATGAATGCAGTAACACTAATGCTTACCAAAGCTGGTAGAGTGATCTTTGAATGCTTCATAAAGCTGTTACCTCCTGCTTTGACTCAGACTAAACATTTTACCAAAGTTCTAACTGCTCCTGAAAAGGTCGAAGCAGAATAATGAAGCTGTTGGGGGTTAGATTTGGGGTTTTTTCCCTATAGAATTTTTTTCCCACAAAGTCGCTAGGAGACTAATTGCTGGGTACTTATGGGNTTCTAATATATATATAGATATTAGTAAAGAGCTGTTATTCCTATCCCCATATCTTTGCCTGAGAGCTGACTTAATATCAAAGTTTTAATAATTTGGAGGGAGGGTGTTTGAATTCTCCATTCCAAAGGGAGGTCTTGCCCTCCCTAGCAGACACCTGTCTTTTCTAACCAAGACAGAAGTATGGATAGTATTAAAGTTTTTGAGCCCTTTTCTGTATTCTCACTACACAAGGCAAAGTGCTTGATATCTAAAATTCTTTAGCAAGTGGCAACTCTGTTTCTCTGCTAATCAATGTTGAATAAGGATGAGATGACTTCTGTTCACCTGCTGTTTGCCAGAAAACACTATAAATATGCTATAAATCCACGTGTTATGGGTACCATCCTGTAAAAAGTGTGATATAATATGTCTGTCTAAAATCAGAACAATTTATGTGCTGAGAGCAAACCTGGACATGATAGCATTTAAAAACAGGTAGAATCATCTATGGTTCCTAAAAATACATATATAAAGGTGATCATAATTAACATTAGAAATTACGGAAATTAATAATACACATGCTCACATAATCCCTGAAATTAATTTTAATAGCTCTTCTGTCTCTTATCATGTGTGTGAGATTTATTTATGGGTCAGGTTTTCCCCTAAATCCTGGACTTTCCTGAGTGATGCAAATAAAAGGTACTCTTTCTTTGAAGAGATATATTAGTGAAATGCTAGAAGAATTGACACTTTTTGCTTTAAAAGGTAGTGTGATGTGAAGGAACATCCTTGAATTCTATTGTTTTTAAAGTCCATTTAATAAAATTTAAATTCAGTTACAAATAATATCTCATAGGAATACTGTTATAAGAGACTGATTCTGTGTCTCAGTCTTAAAATAGGAAAAGTTAACATTAATATTAAACTCACTGTATACATACAATGCCTATCTTCTACCCACAGTCACTCAGCACTCAGTAGATAGACTGAGATAGGTTTGGTGACAGTTGACTGAATTAGCTACCTGGCTAGTTGATTAAGTCCTTGATGGTTTTAGCAGGGACTTTTCATTGCTGACTTACAGTCTCCCACTGATGCTTCAGTGCAGCGGAATCCTGTAATGCTCTAAGTGTTAGTCCCTGTACATGTCTCTCTGACTGCAGAATTTCTAAAAGCATCAGGAGAACACACAGAGACAGAGATTTATGTAAGGGAAAAAAATCAACTTTTTTCTTGTCAAAGAAGGGGAAAAGGAGTGGAAAAAATGGTTTCCTTCCTAATGCATCCTAAAATATTTTAAGTTGTTTCCAGGGGCTGTGGTCTGAATATTATCACTTTCAGACAGGACCTAGAATGGAATAAGAAAACTAAAAAACTGTCAGCAATGGATATGGTATATAATTAGAATGAGTTTCAAGTCCAGAAAACTGAAGGGTTTAGTCCTGTGAGAAATATTTTTATCCTGAATGCTCTGTAAACAGTGATGTCTTTGCACAACTTTTCACCCCATTCACAGAAATGTCTCAAAATAGTGTGTTCACTTGCAAATATGCAAATAATGATAAACCGTAGTAGATTATGACAATGAGTAAGCATAAAACTTCAAGTAACAAAAAGTCTAAGAAAACTGTTGGGAATCTTTTCCTTAAAATTATTTTTCTAGGATGGTGTCTTGGGTTTTGTAACAAAAAAAAAAAGTGTATTCTATTCCATCTGTTGGGGAGATGTTTTTCTTTATCTCTTGTAACTCCAGGGAGGAGGGGGTGGATGCCTTCTGATAATGGGCCAGCTGTTAAAACCTGGTGAGGCATTGTCTCTTATCTCTTTCACCTGTCCACCCTTTAAGAAGGGAGGGGGGTGGGGGGTGGAGGTGTGTGCCGATATCTTCTTCTAATGGGCCATTAAGGCTCACCAGTGACATGACACATTACACCATCCCATTGTGAGTTGCTCCACCAAGTAGAGGGGGAGCCGACTGTTCCCACCTAGACAAAAACTGAGACATCAGAGCACCAGGTAGCCAGTCTTCACTGGATCCCAGAGGAAGACCAGACTCAACACTACTGGACTTTCTTCAGGATTATNAATCTCGCCACGACTGTACTGCAGAATCATCTTTACTCCACAGAACCATAATTGTTATTCCAGGAGGATTTATTTGGACTGCTTCCAACACCCTAACCAACAAGGTGTTAGGTCATATCCCTGACTCTATCTAGGTTTTAATAGGACTTTGTTTGTTTACGTGCTTGATTTTTGTACTCCTACATTTGTAATTTTTTTTCTTTTTTTTTTAAATATTCCTTTTAAAGAACTGCTATTCCTATTCCCAGATCTTTGCCTGGAAAGCCCTTAATTGCAAAATTATAATAATTTGGAGGGAAGGGGGTTTACATTCTCCATTTCAAGGTAAGCTCTATCTTTCCCTGGCAGACACCTGTCCAAAACCAGGACAGATGGGATCACAGTTGATTTAAAAAGAGACATCTTTTATGTGGTTTGTCACAGAGGTGGTAGAAACAACTATGTGTATGTGATATTAGTCCTGAAAACAAAAAGAAAATTCTTAGTGGGAAGAAAATCTTTGTGCTTTGTGGAATTAATGCCACATTCAAAGAATGTTATAATATGGGGAAATAGCACATTGTGATGGATTTCATATGCAGAACTCCGAGTTGTACTAGGAGATATAAGAGAAAGCACAGATTAACCTACAGTGAGGATCTGCGGACCTTTGAGCAAAGATCCAAAGAAATCGTGAATTGAAGAAAATTGAAATTGTGTTGAAGAGGATGTAGTTGAGATATAAGAGGCTCTTAGAATAACAAATTTTAACTGAAGGTGACAGCAGATGTACCAGTTTGTTCCTACAAAATGGAGTCAGAAGATGTGCTGAAAGCAGTGTATATATGCTCAGCTATTGTGGGGATGCTCTACCAATCATTGTTCCCAGCACGCACTGAACAAACTCCCTCAGCACATCAGAGACAGCAGCCTGGATGGGGCTCTCAGGGGGGATACAGGTTTCCAGGCATGGGGTTGTAGACTTGTAAGCAGCATGGGATCTCACTGTGACCAGAGTCGAGGAGATGATGCTGTTGTTTGCAGGGTGGCTGCGTGGGTGGAAGATGTGTGTTGCCCAATAAAACTGCTGCAATGCTGAAGTAGAAGGTGAACTGGAAAATAGAGAGTCAATGGTGAAGGCTGAGGGATTTCAACTTCTTGTACCAGGAGGACCACTCCTGCTCTCCCTGTAGGTCTGCATCAACACATCAGGTAGTATTCTGATAGCAGTAGAGGGCATGACCAACCTGGAAAAAGTGCCACCAGAGCCTAAACTAAGCAGCAGAACCAGAAAGAAGGGGTGGGTGTTCATAGGTGAAGACTATAATTAGGGATATGCAAAAGAAAACCAAAGAAATTAAGTTTAGCAACACAAAAGGCACAAAACTAAATTAATCATTTCATTCAGCATGAATTCAGGGAGATTAAATGTCCTGTGCTGCTTTTTGTGTCTGGTTTCTACCTCTGAAAATGTGTTTGGCTTCCTTGGAAGAATGATGTGCATACCCAACCAAAGAAAATTCTTGGAAATATAATGGTATCTTGCAATATTCTTCTTAATCTTGTAGAACAAAGCAAATTTATGTGGCTCTTCAAGGAAAACACTGAGGGGCTAGGCAGAAGCTCTGCCTTTTCACAATTTGTTTCTATTCCTGATCTCCTAGATCCTAGCATACCCACCCATTCTCTAGACACACTCCTCAAATGGTTTTCGTTCAGCAGAAAATCTGACTTTTCCAGGTAAAGTAACAGTTTTGAAAATTTGGAGTTCTGTACTTTTCTAAACAGAGTGTTTTCATTTTAGAAGTTTGTTCTGCATTTTGAAAATGAGTAAACTTTGTGATTTAAAATAATTTGTGTGCATATACATCTGTGCAAATATGTTTGTATAGCTAAAAGCCTCCATCTTCCTCCTTTTATGCAAATTTGTGAAGCAAAAATAAAAAATAAAAATAATGTGACTTGAGAAAATGAAATATTCTACAATACATACCATAAAAATACTAGCTTAAAATAATAGTATTCAAACAATAGTTCATTTCTAAAACAGTCTTAAGTAAAATTAGTGCAACTAGTCATGCATAGCTAAGTCACCTTACACAGAAGAGAACTAGATGTCAGAGTTAACAGGTATCAGAAATGGGAGCTGATATAAGATGCTAGATCCATTAGCATCTGAAAAAATGGCATAAGAATTTCACTAGGTGCAGGCAGCCTTTACTGACTTCTGGTATCTGACTGCCAAAGGAAAAGGGCTTACCTAAAAATCTAAGGCTTCACTAAAAAGCTTTAAAAGCCTTATATTATATTTTTCCCAATTCTGGACAACAAATTTGTAAAAAAGGAAGTATAATAAAGGAACTAAGAAAATTAGCAGTCATACCTGTGTCTCGTGGGTTCAAATGGTTATTTGCCTTTTAGAAATTACATTTCTAGGATACTAAACCTTATACCCATGCTGCTAGAATAGAAACAATGGAATTCCTTTGGCACAGACAGTTACAGGTTTAGAGGTACTTTCCAAACTGGTTCATGAATGGCTACTGAGGCTGGTAAATGAGGCAGATTTGTTTGTTCATTAAAATGTAGGGCAGTTTTTTGCATGATGGTTGCTTTTGGGCCTCCTGAGATGAGTTCAAACCATTCAAACACTGCCAGTAGCTTTCTATGTGTATAAAGGAAATGGTAGAAAATAGGTGTAAGTGGAAGAAGTCTCAGAGGTGGCCATATCACTCTCTATAACTACCAGAAAGGAGGTTGTAGCCCGGTGAGGGTTGGTCTGTTCTCCCAGGTAAAAAATGACAGAATAAGAGGAAATGGCCTCAAGCTGCACCAGGGGATGGTAATGTAGGATGGTAGGAAAAACTTTTTCCACTGAAAGGATGGTCTGATACTGGAACAGGCCACTGAGAGAAGTAGTGAGATCACCACCCCTGAAAGTGTTCAAAAGGCATGTAGATGTGGCACGTGGGGGCATGGTTTAGTGGTGAATAACATGGTGCTAGGCTAGCATTTGAATTTGATGGTCCTAAAGGTCTTCTCCAATGTCAATGAATATATGATTCAAAGTTGCAAATCCATCCAATGAATGGGATCTGTCAGGGTTACAGAGTGTGAAACTCTGTGATTTGTATTTTGTGTTGTCGCATGGTGATCAGATAGTAGGAAACAATAGTTGAACAGGAAATTGCTAATATGCATGAAATAGTTCATGTTTGTCTCTGCTATGTGACCATAGACAGTTCCGGAGGAAATACACAGTGCTTATTTTATGCATTTTTATGTTCACATTCAATGACAGTGTTACTACTGAATGTGCAGTCCTCAGCTCCATTTTGCAGACTCCTTCTAGTACAGGGGTAGTGTTAGACCTTGGTTGCATTAACTCTTGAAAATTATCAAAGTTGGAGGTGAAAAATGTGAGTAATGCAGAAACTGGAGGCAGATCTCAATGGCTTATCAAAAGTACTAGACATAACAAGTTGTGTAAAAAGACAGCTCTGCCTTGGTGATGAGCTTCTCAACTTGCTCATTTCTCAGCAAATTCACCTTCAGGAGGAATGTGATGGTAGTGGAGCTGAATGACCTCTTATATTTAAACAATCTCATGTTGAGCAGATCTTAAGATGTCTATGTTGTACTGTCATGCACTGCATACTTCTCCATTGCTAGTCTGTGACCATTTGAGGGATGAAATAAAATTCCTTCATCCACAGAGAATTTAAAGGGAAAGAGACTCTAATCTATGAAATCTAATAATCTCTCTAATCTAGTCTAAGAAACTTAATCTACTCTTTTCTTTCCACAACTATTCTTTAGACAAGGATTTATATACAGAAGTAGTCCTACAATTAGGAATAATATTTAAGGACATGAAAAGTTTTTTCAGGTTAAGAGTTTTGTTCAGTTTTATTAAGAAATGGCTTTTAAAGTCCTGGAGCACAGAGGAATTATTTGGAACAAATTCAGAAAGCCCTGAATGAATAATTCACTGCACAAAGCAAAGGAAAAGTGTTCTACTTTTCTCTGTGCTGCCTTTGTGTGCTTACTGTTCCTTTGGAAGAGAAGCAACTATCACGGAGAAAGCAGAAGAGAGTACGTGTAGGCTGTGTGTGTTCTGTGTTTGTTTATACTGGTGGAACGCTGTTGGTCCTGCAGCATTGGTCCCTCCCTCATTTTAGAAACACTGTTTTCATTTTAGAAACACTTTAGATAAAGGGGGAAACTATAAGAGCTCTTGTCAAAAAATAGTGACGGGCAGTGTATACTCCAGAATGCCAAGAATTTCTGAAAGTTTTCAAAGTTTTGTGAGACGAGGATTTGAGCTGGTGTTTGGTGAACTCTAGCTAGATGCAAGGTGCCCACCAAGGTATTTACTCACTCCCCCTGCCCAAAAGCACAGGCAGAAGAAAATGCTACAAAAAGTTGTGCATCAAGGTAAAACCAAGATCACTCAGCAATTACTGCCATGGGCAAAATAGGCTCAACTTGGGGAAATATTTAGTGTCTTGCAAACTAAAGCCAGAATCTTTAATTCTACTTTTTTCTTTGCCATGTTGCCATGTGCAGGGACACCTTCCACAAGACCAGGCTGCTTTATATCTCTATCCAACTGGCCATCCAGGGATGGGACATTCACAGTTCCTTTGGGCAACCTGTTTTAGTAGTAGGTTTTATTCATCGCCAAGCCTAGTACAACTTTTAGTTGTCAAGACCTTACAGTGAATTTTTAAGTGAGGAAGGTAGAATTAGAGTAAATACTAACAAAACCTGGATTTAGGTCTTTGAGGCTTTACTGTCTTCAAAGGGTACCTTTGCTAATAAAGGATGATTCACACTGAGGAGAAGTAGAAGACTGTGGTGATCGCAATGAGGAATACAGCCAGTGACAATTTATTAAGTGAATGGGTTGAAAAATCAGAAGGAAATAACAACAATATAAAAGGAAGAATATTCTTCTTAAGAATCCATCAAGATGGAAAGATTTTTGTGGTAATAGTCTCCTTTTATCTGTATAATTCTATATGATAAGTTAGCTTAATTTTTTTCTATCACTATAAAGTCTCCTTTTTAAATTAAATTACTATTTTAATAAAGATTGAAAAATGGAAAAATTAAATGAATACTGAAAAATACAAATAAAAAATGCTCTGTCCCTGAATTTCACACTTTTAACTGAAATGTTGAAAATTTTTGTGTGAAAACAGTAATCATAATAAATATAACATGATGTTTCAACCTCTGTGTTTAATGTAAAAGTCACTAGTGGGCTTTTTACTGACACTCTTGAAGAAGTAATGTAGAATCTCCCCTTAGGTACTTTTATGCTTTTTTTTCTCCTCCAGCAAAATGCATCTCTCTTATGTGTCTACTTTATTCTGAACTCCCCACCCCCCCTTTTTTTTT
>WBMY01017075.1:5522-23235 GCA_013397315.1 Donacobius atricapilla
AAGGCAGGCAGGAAGGAAAGCAGGAAGGCAGAAGGCAGGCAGGAAGGCAGGAAGGAAAGCAGGAAGGCAGAAGGCAGGCAGGCAGACTCACACTTGGAGTGCTGGTCGCAGAGCGCCGAGGAGCGCATGTCGCACAGGCGGATGGTGCCCTTGCTGCTGCTGTAGACGAAGACGTTGCAGTGGTGCGGGTGGAACTCGGCTGCCGTGATCACCTCTGTCAGCTCCTCCATGTTGGCCGGCTTGATGTCCACGATGTCTGCCACAGCTGGTCAAGGTTGCAACGCCTCACAGCCGCGCCCTGCGGCTCCTCAGCAGCAGAGCTTGGCAGGGCCGGCTGGGAACCTGGGGCAGCAGCTCCCTGTTCACTGTGTGCGGTACGAGAGTGGGGGAGAGCCTGTGGAACTCTGCATCTGACAAGTCACAGAGTCCCAGAATGGTCTGCCTTGGAAGCGACCTGGCTGCTCCGAGCCCCAGTGTCCAGCCTGGCCCGGACACGGCCAGGGATCCACAGCTGCTCTGGGCACCCTGTGCCAGGGCCTGCCCACCCTGCCAGTGAACAATTCCTGCTCAAATCCCATCCAGCCCTGCCCTCTGGCACTGGGAAGCCATAGCCCTTTGGCCTGTCATTACATGCTTTTTTAAAAAGTGCCTCTCTAGCTTTCTCCGTCTCAAATCCACATTTGCGGGGCAATTTCAGACTCCTGGAGTGAAAGAGTATCTCACAAGAATCAAAGTCCAGCGAGTCTCCTCAAGCCTCCTTCTTAATGCTTCCTATTGCACACCAAATAAACCTCATCTCTTCACCTAAAGCTCTGGAAAACCTGACCTAAAAATTTAGAGAATTACCTATTTAGGCACCAGTACTCCTGCAACTTCTATTTTACTGCAGATTTGTCAATGTAAAACACAGTTTTAGTTGCACAGGTTTGCAAAAAGATGTGAAAATTACTTCTGCAGTTAATGGTATCATTTGACATGAAGAAGCACTGAGATCTGGTTTCAACTGTCACTTGGTTAAGAGACCACAAACTTCAGAACAAGTATGAACAGTAACAAAGGATCTACTGCTCATATCCCACAATTCTTATTTAAGCTGACTGACCTTCACAAGTCAGGGATGCTCCCACAGTTCCTGAATCTCTCCTTGGAAATCAAACCCTCTCTGATGTTTCTACTGACGGCTTTCCACTGGAGGCACGCCTGCCCTCAGGAACGACTGAGCATCCCAAATCCTGCTTTCACTGCATTACACCTCCCGACCTCAGAATCCTCTTTTGATCCCTGGCTTCAAACACCCACTCCAATTAGTGACATTACAGTGATTCTCCTGAACAGAGGCAGCCGAGCCGCAGGCACTGTGCAGAGGGCACCAAAGGATACTGAAGCTCCTGTTGGTGACCTCCAGGTGCCAGAGGTTGATGCGGAGGTCGTCTGCAGACAGGTACGTGGCGTAGTCGCTGTTGACGGAGATGGAGTTGATGTGGTAGGTGTGGGCATTGGCAAAGGTCCTGCGCGGGCTCGCCTCCACCATCAGGTCCATGGGCTTCAGCGTGGGCACCTGTGGGCACGGAGCACACGGCTGGGCACGGCTGTCCCGGGGCACTGCTGACCCCACATGGGGACACTGCTGTACCCAGGGACACTGCTGACCCCACACGGGGACACTGCTGTACCCAGGGACACTGCTGACCTGGGGACATTGCTGACCCAGGACACTGCTGACCCCACACGGGGACACTGCTGACCCCACACAGCACCCAGCACAGTCACTGCTGACCCCACACAGCACCCAGCACAGTCACTGCTGACCCCACACAGCACCCAGCACAGTCACTGCTGACCCCACACAGCACCCAGCACAGTCACTGCTGACCCCACACAGCACCCAGCACAGTCACTGCTGACCCCACACAGCACCCAGCACAGTCACTGCTGACCCCACACAGCACCCAGCACAGTCACTGCTGACCCCACACAGCACCCAGCACAGTCACTGCTGACCCCACACAGCACCCNCCCAGCAGTCACTGCCCTAGCAAAGACCCTCTGGATTGAGTCCATTCCCCCGGCACTGCTGAGGCCACCGCTATCCCCTGTCCCCAAGTGCCACACACAGCTGTGACACCCCTGCAGGGACAGGGACTCTACCCCTGCTGTGGCCCGCGAATCCAGCCTGTCCAGTTTCTCCTGCAGAGCTTCCTGCCCCTCAGCAGATGCACATCCCACTCACCTTCCATCCTCTGTCAACCCAGAGGCTGCCCTCGATCTCCTCAGCCAGATCATCAATAAAGACCTTAAACAGAACTGGCGCCAACACTGAGCCCTGAACCCCACAGCTTGTTTAATGGCAATTAATTAATTGCACTCCACAGATTTCTGTATTGATTTGATGACTAAACACTTCTGAAATCCACTGAGCACAAAAAATACTGAGAGCGCACATGGATGCTGACTTTGGCCACTGCCAACAGGAAACCTCCCAGCCAAAGGCAGCCCTTGGTGCCTCACCCAACAGCACATGGGCTGTGTTTGTATTGGCATCCAAAGGTTATAGAAACAAGTCCTTAAAAATGTCCCCAGACCTCAGACGGGTGCTCAGGAAATTGGCAAGAACGGTCTCCAAGAAAACTCCAGTTTGTTCATGAACAGTGAGCAGGCATTTGGGCACACCTGGATGTCCTGCCCCCACAACCAGCCGAGCTCAGGGGTGCCTAAGATCACCTGTCCTCTGCAACAAGGACTGGCCCACCCCAGAGCTCCCTGCCTGCTTTCCTGGTTTGTATCTCGCAGCCTGTTTACATCCAACTAACGACTACCATCAATCCATTCCCTTTTATCAGGCCACTGTCCTATCTCAGCACAGCGTGCTCCCAGCCTGGCTGGGACTAATGGCAAAGATCAGGATGGGACCTGGAAATGCCACGGTCTCTGTGTGAAGTGCTGCTTCCCCTCCATGGCCACGTCCCCATGAACATGGGCACCGTGTTTCTGTGACAAAACCTGCCAATAGAGCCCCAGGTACACTCTGGCTCTGCAAACCCTGAGCATTTCAACACACAAGGGCACCTCCAGGTGAGGAGGGCAGCTCTTGCTCAGGTTTGGCTCATCCATCAGCCCTTCTCGCAGGCTGCAGTGCCTCAAGGGCTGCAGCCCAGAGCAGCAGCACGTGCAGGGGATGCACTGGAGGTTTCCTGCAGCTCCCCCCGTGCAGGACAGGGCCTGGAGGAGCCCCTGCAGAGCCCCAGCTGGTGCCTGCTCTCACCAACTCCCCGGCTGCTCCACAGGGCAAGGCAGCAGAACCCCAAACCCCACTGGGACCTCCGAGGGGATGACTGGGGTTTAGCTGCTCTCATTGCAATACTCAATCCAACCCTGGCTTGCACACACCGAGGCAGTGGATCTCCTTTCCCAATGCATTTTGTACCCCCAAAGCTCCTGTTCAGGGTTCAGCTTTAGCAAAAGCAAGACAAACCCCCAAGAAATGCCTCCAGCTGACCTCCCTGCCATGGAGGGGTGGCTCTGAGAGCAGCGAGAGCCTCAGCTCTGTTCCTGCTGATGGTGGAACAACAGGAAACCCCAGGAAAAACCCCAACCCCACCTTTCATTTCTTGGGCTTCTGTTCCAAATGATCCCAAGTTTGGAGCACTAACCCTACCACTACAGCATGATGTCCAAGACTATTCCAGTGCACATCAGGTTATCCAAATGTTTGGAATTTGCTCTAACAAACACACCTTTATCCAGCCACAGAATACCCTATTCCAATTTTTGAGTCATCCTCTTAGAAATACAGTGTAATAATGATGAAAGTTTCCCTCAAGCTTTCCAGAAGAACTTTTAAAAATAGTTTTTATATAAAAGAAATGAAGCGTCTCCATTTTTTTCTGGAAGTTTTCAATGACCCTGACCCAAACACCATTTCTGATTTGCACATTTCAGTTTGGTTGCACAATGACAGAGAAGAGCATGCAGAGGGATACATGAAGTCAAAGAGCAGAGACGTACCCGTAGTTCTGTGACTCGGAAAGGCTCCCTAAGTCTTCCATCTTCATCTTTTAAATTATAACCTTCGGCTCGTTTATCCCTTTCACTTATTTTCCATAGTTTAATAGTTTTATCTAAAACCAAAAAATTCACATGCTTGAGAAGGAACTCAACAGAAAATCAAATCGCTACGTATGGACTCAGCAGAGTGGACACGAGTGACCTGTCTGTGCTCCCACAGCCTGCAGCAGGACCCTGATGGAGTTCTTCACCCACAAGGTGAGGGGGAATTTGAGCGAGATCCAAGCTGTGCCTGAGCACAAGGCCCTGTGCCTCCCTCTCACTCACGTGCCACTGCCTGGGGAGTGTTTCACACAGAGTTACCCAAACTCCCACCAAGCTGGGCGATTACCTGAGGGGCATTACCAGAGCACTGCTGGCGACAAACCCAACACACACAACTCCTGACACTGTCCTGAAGGACACCAGCGCTGTCCCAGGTACGTGCTCAGAGCTAGGAAAGGCAGGGATCAGGGTTTCCCCCACTGTTTGGGGTTCCAAAGGAATGCACTTCCCAGCGGCTACCAGAGACTGTTCCAGCTGCAGCCACTGAGTGCACACTTGTCTCACCCAACTGAGATCCTGGCTAACTGGAGCCAAATCTCTCCTCCCCGAACTCCTGCACAGCATTTCAGATGGCACAATTTAAAGAATGCTTTATTAAGACTTCTATCAGAGGAAATTATTTTAATTGCACAGACCAGCAGACAAAAGTCATTCCTGCTCTTAGAATTTCACCATGACCTCACAAACTGATCCAAACTGTTGGGAATAATGTATTCCTCTGATAATAGGAGCAAGTTTTTTCCACAGAATAGTTCCACAATGCACCAAAACTAAACAGACCCAATATTCACACAGCCAACATTACAATCAAAACATACTTTGCATATAATTAGAGAAAACATTAAAACAACCCCAAAACATTTCAGACAAAAACCCCAAGGGTACAACAGGTGAGACAATATTCCAGTGACAAAGATCTTTGTGCAAAAGAAAGGGCCCTTACCATTTGTAGACAGCAGGAAGTGAGCAGCATTCTGTTGTGGTAACCACCTAATTTTATTAATTTTTTCCTCAATTTCTAGACTTTTCAAGTAGTCAAACTCAGGCTCGTGACTCTGGAAGGTACTGTAAACATTGTATTCTCCCCGAGAGAGAGGACGGCTTTTAGTCTGCAAGAAAAAGAGCATTTCTTGAGGCTGATGTCACTGGCTCCCTCAGAAACGGCCCATACAAATCAACCACTAGAAATTGTCAATCAGAACATCAGCTTTTACAACAGCTCTTCAATTGTGACTCTTCAGTCTGTGACATTGCACCCAGTTTAGCATCAATGCAGCGCACACAGCCTTCCTCTTTGGAAATGCAGCTTTATGTACAAATATCTGAGCACCCTTCAGGCTTTGCTATCCTGGTGTGGTGCGTGTGGGAGCACGAACAGAGAGCAAAGTCCTAAGGTTCCCCAGATTTGCATTATCAGATTTGAGGCAACCTGTTATCAGGCTTTCCAAGTAAGTTGGTGTCAGTGGTTCGTGCCGCAAAACAGCCCCAGGGGTGCAGTTTGCCCTGCAGTGTCTCATGGCTGTGGAGTTTCCACACACTCTGTTTTCTCTCAGACTTTACATGATTTTATTCCCTACACAGAATGAAAGTGTGTAAGAATTTTGGGCAGGTTCCTCCCACCTGACCCCATCCAGAAGTTCCCTGCACTCAGGGTGAGCTGCCTTGGCACTGGTGCTTTCCCTCTCTGCTCACACACTGGAGTTATTGCTGCTTGCAAGTGAAGTCAAGTCCTATGAGCCCAGGGCAGGATGCAGAGCATTCCAGGGTGCCTTCCCAAACCCACGTGTCTGGGGAACGGGAAAACCACCCTAAGCTGTCCCTGGCCTAGTTAACCCAGTTTTAAATCCAAACTGGGTAAAAACCATGGTTATTGTTTTAAGGTTCCAGTATGACACACTTATTTTAGATTCTTTCCTGCGGTTTTGCACATGACAAAAGAACTGTCCCTCATTCCCAACTCTTCCCTCAGTTGCCATGTGCTCCCAAGGAGACAGCTGGCTATTCCTGTGTGAAAGGTCTGACCTGGGCTTTGTTTTTCCCCACTCTCCGAGAAGTGCCGTGACAGGCGGGTTTTGCCTGACGGAACAACTGAGAGCCAGCCCACAATAGTGCCCCCCACATCAGGCAAGCCCGAGATCCTGAGAAGTTCAGGATGCTCCTGGGGCACTTCTGACCTTGTCTCTGGGCCTTAGGTAAGTCTGCGGCAGGCTGAGCCGCGGGCTCTGTGGGTGCAGCCAGGTGACACTGCAGCAGCGCGTGGGGCAGGGCTAGGAGCAGCAGCACACCCAGCAGAAATGCAAAATACTGCCCAGGTGTTCATCACCTGAGCCCCACGAGGGGCTCTGCTGGAGAAATCCCACAGCAGCTGAACATTTGTAATATTCATGTACAGACAAGCTGAATTAAAACTCCATGATCAGTTCTGGTATTTCTGACCCGGGAGAATGTTTGGACCCTCCCATTCCCCTCCACTCTTCACAGGACAGGATAACCAGACACTTTGGTAAGAACTGCCATGTGGAATCCTGACTTTTTAAAGAACGCAATCCCAGACTGCTCCCAGACATGACAATTACTTTTCAGCACGTGGTGCACGTTTCCCATCCCCACTGCAGCTCAGGGGTATCCCAGCTCAGGGATGTGGCTCAGGATGAACACACAGGAACGTTACAGCACTGTCACACAGCTGAACTTCATGAAGAGGAGCTGTGGAAGTGCAGGAGGGGCAGTGCTCCCACCCTCCTGATGGGAAACGCTCAAGGGCTTCTGCAGAAGTGGCTGTTCCTGCTGGCTTTAAACCCTCAAACAATTTTTAACCACCTTATCCTGTAGTCCTTGCAGCTTATTTCCTGAACTTCTTTTGCTTCTCTCCCAAAGCATTGTGATTTATCAGATCAGCCTGACCCAGTGGAAACATTCAGGAGAAAGTCCAAATTCTGCAAAGCAACACTGAGGACACCAGGTACATATAAAGAGCTCACTTGGATTTTGGGGACTTTTTTTGGAAGGATGGAGGGGAACCCTCACCAGACCAACTTACCAAGTACAGCACAGGGCAGATATTTAGAAACTTGTTTAACTTGGGGTTTTCTGAGAAAACTCTCCACTTAAACCTCAGGGCATGAACAGATGAAGTGAGACTGTGCAACACAAGAACAGCGTAGTAACAACACTTTTGTTTTTCGAGTCACTGACCTCTTGTTCCCTTTGAAATATAACCACTCTGCCACCTTTGTCTCCTGTTGCAAGAAGATCACCAGTGTAATTAAATTCAACCGTTGAAATTATATCAGCTGTAAAGAGAACAGAAATAAACCAGCACTGTAATGTGGAAAGCAAATCAAGGAGTTCCAAGACTTGGTCACAAAAAAAGCATTACAACTTGTATTAATGCAATGGCACAATTCTCCATTTACACCCCCAAATACAGCCACGTTTCAAAGCCTGACACACTTTTACTGACAAGCTAAAACACTTACTCATTCCTCAGTGCAGGCCTTTAGTCATCAGAGGAACACTGGCTGAGGAATCCAAGGTGTGTGGGCTGCCTGTGGGCAGTGTCCATGGGGATCTCCTGCCCTGAGCTTCCCCAGATGTGAGCAGGAATGGGGCAGTGTCCACAGGGATCTCCTGCCCTGAGCTTCCCCAGGTGTGGCAGGAACACTGCAGTGTCCACAGGGATCTCCTGCCCTGAGCTTCCCCAGATGTGGCAGGAACACTGCAGTGTCCACAGGGATCTCCGGCCCCGAGCTTCCCCAGGTGTGGCAGGAACACTGCAGTGTCCATGGGGATCTCCTGNGGGGATCTCCTGCCCTGAGCTTCCCCAGGTGTGGTAGGAATGGGGCAGTGTCCACAGGGATCCCCTGCCCGGAGCTTCCCCAGGTGTGGCAGGAACACTGCAGTGCCCACAGGGATCCCCTGCCCCGAGCTTCCCCAGGGATCCCACCCCAGCTGTGCATCCTGCCAGGGGTGCCGTGTCCATGGTGCCCTGATCCAGGTGAGGCTGAGGCACACCTGCCTTTCCCAAGCCAGGCGCTCAGGGAGTTCCTTCAGGAGCTTGGAGCAGGCAGCTCCCCTCGGCCAAAGGGGGAAAACAGAAACAAAATTCTTCCAGCGGAGCTTCCTGAACCCGCAGAAGCTTCAGCAAGGACACGAGGAGCAGGAGAGGCAAGGAAAAGCCCCCAGGGCCTGCAGTGCCCCCGGGGCTGACCCCCCAGTGCAGCCCCAGCCCCTCCGGGAGGCGGCAATACAGAAATAATTGCCACTGCACAACCCCGGCCAAGGGCAGGGGAGATAAGGAGCTGGAAATGTCTGGCCCGAGGCTGGGGCAGATGGTAACAAACCCAACAAAGCACTCAGCAAACACTGCTCCTGCTGGGCCTGCTCAGATCAAATACTGCATTTATGATGCAGATAGCAAAATTCTGAGGTTTGAAGTGTATGATATCAATTAGTTCCAGAGTGTGCAATTGGAGACTCCCTGGAAACTCCTTTCCTGTATTGATTTTGATGTGCTATCTTTGAAATTCCTTTCAATAATGCCCCACTCTCACGAGGAAGGTGATTAGAAACCATACCCAGTTTTCTCTCAAAATAAATTAATTTTTCACCTTTTATCAATGACGCCGTTAAAAGCTTTTTCCTAGTATGAAGAGATAACGATTTACCTCCTTGGATTTTAGAACAACTAAATAAATGAACAAATACCATCTTTCTAGAGATTAATGACAGCCTTCAATATCACATTTCTGACCAGCTATTGGACACATCCAGTTTTATAGTCACCTTCCTTTAAAGGGAATTACCAGTCAATTATCAGCTATTATTAATTACACATGAGGATTTTAGAAGACACCCTGCAAAAGCAGCAAATGAAGGAAAAAAGACACAACCTGAGAAGGTAAGCAATTAGTGAAGTGACTTCAATGAGAATTTTATGACATTTTCAGTACTCAGATATGAAGAAGCCCTTGAGTTATGAAAGTTGATAAGCAGCAAAACTAATACTCCACCACTACCACCACCTGCAAGCCCTTCTAGCAAGAATCCCTTTTACCCTTGGAGACTCAGGAATTACAGCAGGAATTAATGCCTCCTTAACACATACAATTCTTTCAAAGTCACAAAAGCTACTTTTCCATTTTGTTTTAGACAGGGAAAAAGTTATTACTAGCTTCTCCCATTTTCTACCAGAGTATTCATACAATTATTTCTTCAAAATAATCTGTGCATCACTTTTGTTTCCCAAAAACGCCCCAACCAGCTGCTGACACGGCCATTATTGCCCAGCAGTGCCATCCACACAAACAGAATCTGGGGTGGAAGCACACAGAACACAGGCAGTGCCTAAATTCCATGGCTTGAAACAAGGAGTGCAGGGAGAGGAGGGTAAAGAACATGCACTGAAATAGTCTGTCACCAACATGCTCTAGGGAACAGGGAACTGGGGGGGGCACAGCAGGACAAAAATAGAGAAGCTTCCCTCAAATATTTTCTAAGCTACGAAATCTGGAATATGAGCAATCACCTTTTTTAATAGCACTGTACTTGTTTTATCCATAAATGTATGAATTATAAAGTTTTCCTTACAGGCATGTTTAATTGAAGCAGATCAATCCCCCAAATCATTCCACCCACTATCCTCAGCACTCTACCATCTCAAAGCAGGTGAAATAAAAAAAATATTCCAAGACTCCAAGTAAAGCACAGCATGAATTCCAAACCATCCCTGTTCTGCTCAACACTTCACCCACCTACATTTGCTCTTCACTTCCAAGTCAGCTTAAAACTTTTAGGAAAGAACAAAGCAAAGCTCTGCAGGTTCTTCATCACTGCATTAACTCTGGGATTTCTAAGCTTTTTTATTCGATATTATAACTCCTTCTCAGATATACAAGCACCAGGCTTATCCCCCTGCCTTACTTTCAGCCTCTTCTCAATGCCAGCAGAGCAGCTCTCAATGGAATGTGGGAAAGGGTGAGCAAAGCCAAACCAGGGTGGTATTTGCTCATGGACAGCACCCCAAGGCTCTCTCTCAGGCACTGCTTTTCTAGAAACAGAGGTCTGTGCCACTGCCCCCGCAGTTCTGCTCCTGTGGGCTGGGACCTGCTCTGCACCCATGTAAGTCCTGCTCCTGCAGGTGGGAGGGCAGCAATCCCCGAGACTTCACAGCAACAGGCAAGGCTGGCAATATTTCTTTCCCGGCATGAAAAATTCATGTTTAGCCTCACTTCTGGAAATGAGTTCCAAACGGTTACACTGTGTCCAGAGGAGAAACTCCGAGCTGTTTTCCCAGCTGGTGCATTGAAAGGATTGCTGGCAGCTCCACTGTGATTCTGTAGCACCCCCAAATCTGAGAGCACCGATCACCTCCGTGGGCAGGAAACACCATCCCAAACAGCAGAGGCCACAAATATCCAGCTCTAGAGTAACGTGGTGGAGCCCACCCCTGCCTCAGGACAGCCCTGTAAGCCCTGACAGACGTGTCACAGCTCAGTCAGAGTGCTCTGAGCCTTACACCACCTCTGCTGAGTGCAAACCTCCCTACGAACAACTCCTGCCAGAACTCGGGGAAGTTTACAGCCTGCAGAGCCTCCTGGGCAAGCTCTGCTGGGAGGGAAGCGGGCTGGGGTGGCAGAGAGCAGCTTTTGCTAGGATTGGGAGATGACAGCAAGCTTACACCTGCAAACTAACTTAATCCCCCCAGGCCTCATCCCGGGGATTTCTGACACCGGTATCAACGCCCGGCCTCTCGGCTGAGGTAATGGAGAATGCAAAGAGATCCACAACATCTACATCAGGTGCCTAAAATTAGCTCCTGTGAACTTTTCCTCTCTAAGCTGGCTGTGCATTGCTGCTCTGGTTAAAACCCAGACCTGAAAACATGAAATTACCTGGTGGCTCATCCAGGAGAGAGGGAACTTGCAGCTGCAGCTCGTGTGCAGGACCAGCACTAATGAGACATGGTCAGTGCCTCTCATCCTCCTGAGCTGTTCAGAGCCTTTTGTCACAAACCCACTCCTCAGACACGCAGCGAAAAGGAACCAAACACTCACAGCTCTCTAACAGCACCCAAAAAGGAGGCTGCTCCAGCTTCCAGGGCATTTTAACTCACAATTTGCCAAGTGTGTAATGGACAATGCATCACTTCAGCCCAGAGCCTGAACAATGCCTGCCTGCAAACCTGGCTCCTGTGCTGCTCTTGGGAGAGCAGTCTGAATGCACAGCCCCATTTTCCATGAGCCATCCTGGGACCAAGGCAGGAACTGCTGCAAGGCCCCGGGAAACCTCTGCAGAGGCTCCTGCTCTGAGAGGAAATGGCTAGATTGGCCTGCAGGCAGATGGCTGGCATGGCCTGTCAGGGGGACTGCCAGGGGAATATTCCTGAGGCTGTGAGCAAGCTCAAAGGTGAGACGGCTTTCCCTCCAACACTGTTATCCTACAAAGCTGGAGTTATCCTGTGGCTGGACAAGCTGCGGGCGGCACGGTGTGGTGTCCCACCGTGGATGGAAGCAAGCAGAGTGTGCAGAAGGGATCAGAGCGGGTTATGTGCCCCTAAATCAACCCAGAGAGCAGACACTGGGATCTCCCTGGGATGCGGTGCTGAACTGTGTGACACCACATCAGAAGGAACAGCACTCTCTTTGCAGCAGACAGGGACAACAGAGCATTCTGAGGGACCACAGGTGACCAGCGTGGGCAGGGAGAGCAGCAGGGAACCAGCGCTTCAGAGCAACTCAGCAAAGACTCCTCCAATAACAAATGGAATAGGAGAAAATAAGATCAGTGAAAAAAACAGAGAGCCCCTTTAGAGGGAAGAGATTATCAAAGGAAATGAAACAATTTAGAGACCAGCACCTGCTAAAGAGCAAATCATAGAAAAAATGTTTAAAAACCAAAATCCTAATGGAGTTCAGCAAGTTCCAGGCACAAAAGGCCTCAGAATTGCTTGTCACTGATTTGCAGTAATTGCACTTCCCGAACACTGCCAGGGATCTGCAGCTGCACTGGGAGGTTCTGGGGTGGGCAGAGGGAAGCAGGGGTGTGAAGTCAGAAGCTCTCCAGCAGGAAAGGCTGCAGGTACCACGGCAGGCCAGCACAGGGGGCTGCTGCAGCTCCCAGCAGACCCTCCCCACCTCCTGGTGCTGGGCAGGAAGGGCCGCAACTTCAGCCACGGCAGGATTCTGCCTCCAGCGCTCCCGGCTGCCCCTCAGCCTCCCCTCCTCCCTGGCCATGTCCCCGAGGTGCTGCCAGGTGAAGGAGGGCTGCCCCTCCAGCTGCCAGCACAGCCAGCGGAGCAGAGAAGGTCACCCTGCAGCAGGGAGGGACCGACTGCTCTCCTCTCAGAGCTGCTGAAGTGCTGCTTCCTAACGGCTGACAGAAATCACAACTGTACTGAAACATGAGCCAAACTTCACAGCTGCCAGTAACCACCGGACAACACACAGACACATCCAAGTGACTCCAATCACCTATTTTTCGGAGTATGCCTCCTTATATGCTCAGTTTTTACATTTCCACTTTCAGGATTTCTTTGAAGAGTTAACACAGGAGTGCGGTGTACCAGGAATAGTTTTGCCCAGAACAAACTTCCCTCAGCTTACACCACTGAACACTCTGCCAACCTACAATATCCATAAGGTCTAACCTTTTCCTAATGCCCTAATACTCAAATCACTTGTGAAATGGCTTGGATTGCCTTTAGGCACCCGGCAGGGTTTAGCTTAGTCCAAACTAACTCTGCTTCTGGGCCTAAGTGAAATCCTTGAACAGAGTGAAGGCAGAGCAGGAGCAGGGCAGACGAAGCTGTCTGAGGCCCGTGCTGCTGCTGCCAGGCCGTGGCCAACTCCAAACATCTTGCTGGGAGCTGTGTGGGAAAGCCTGCCAGCTCCTGTGCATCCCGCATGCCTGGAGCACAGCCACTCGCAAAACAAACTCAACACTGAAGTCATGGAAGCGATAAAGCCTCTGGCAGCAATTGTGTTCTCTATTTAGAAAGGTCTTTCTACAAAAAAAGCAATCCAAGAATGACAAGTTCCATGGGCAATCAGCGCAAGTTCTGGAGTCACGTGGTTAACACTAACAACAAAATTACAACACAATCTTTAATTAGCTTTGTTTTCAAATGATGATTGTTGCCCAATACTAAATCCTTCACTTGATCTGTTTTATCCTGGAGGAGCGCGCAGGCTGCGCTGGGCACAGGCTGAGCAGGGCACAGGCTGGGCACGGAGCACCCCTGAGGGATGGCACAGCACCCCAGAGCTCCAGCTCAGGGCAGGCACTGACTGCCAGCCCCTCACTGAGCCCAGGCTGTGTTCCCCCCTCAATGGAGCCACTGTCACCCGACACTGAAGTCCTCTGACAGCCCAGAAAGCTCTCTGGGAGTTTGGGGTGCCCGGAGCTGTGCGCGTGTGCCGTGCAAGGAGAGTGAGAGCAGCACGGCACGAAAAGGGAGCACAGAGCCAGGGCTCAGGCACACAGAGGTGCTCCCCTCCTGCCTGCGCTGCGTGCCCTGCCTTCCCTGCAAGCCAGGAGAAATTGTTTCCCAGGTGCGTGACATAATCCCGATTCTTTGTGCCAATCTGCCGCCTCGGAATTATTTTTTAACCTTTGGAAGACTAATTGCAATAAGCCTTCTCCTACTAGAAGTGTATTTAATTAATTCACGCTATTGTTAGTTTCTTCTAAGCAGCTCCTTGGGATGGTTCTGAGTGTACTTCTATCAGGAGTTCATAAAAGTCTTAACATGGTAAGAAAATCAAATTTTTCTTTCAGTTGAAGCTTGTGCACCTTCCCATCCTTTACGAAAATAGTGGGTTTTGTCATTTTTCATCAGGCTTTTACCTCTGCACCACCCTGCCCTTCTGCAGGGACAAATCCAGTGGCTCCCACTGCTCACATAGAAAGACTGACATTAATTCCTGTACCCCACTACTCAAATTGCTTTGTTCTGCATTCCCGCTTACATCTCTGCGATTGATATTCACTGCTTATTCAAACTCTTCACCACTCATAAGCTACATCTTACCAAAGCCTCCTATTTCATCAAAATAGGATGGAATCCCAGCCTGGTTTGGGAGGGAAGGGAGCTCAAAGCCAGCCAGCGCCACCCTGCCGTGGCAGGGACCCCTCCCCCTGTCCCAGGGGGCTCCAGCCTGGCCCTGGGCACTGCCAGGGCTCCAGGGGCAGCCACAGCTGCTCTGGGCACCCCGAGGCTTCAGGGAGGGCCACGAGGCACCGGAGGCGCTGCTGATGGCAAAGCCCTGGCTCTGCAGGAGAACGCAGCCCGAGGGCAGCCTGGAGCCCACCCTGCAGCAGGGTCACCCCCAGGGTAACCAGAGGTGCACGGTGACAGCAAGCAGCACTCGGCTCTGCCCTCACCAGCTGCCCACCCCCAGCTCTCACAGAAAAATGGCATTATTAAAGCTTACAACCACCCTGCAACCCCCCTCATGCAACTGAACCAGACATCACAGAGCTGCACCTCTGCTGCAGGAGTGGTTTTTTTAAAGCATAAAATCATGCCTGAATTTCCTTTAAGAACAGGCCAAGTGAATTCCCGAACCACACGTGAGAACATCTCAAACCACTGATTTGTAAAGACAATTTCTAAAGAACGTTTCTAAATCACTTGTAGCTGCCCTCAGGATTACAGGCTAATTATTTTCATGAGATTGCGGTTGTCTTTGCCCCTTGTGTTCTGCTTCCTGGCAAACTGCTGAGGGGTCTGACCCAGCACCTAACAGTCAGCAAAAGCAGCAGGAGAGTTGGCTGAAGTGATGGTAACAAGGGATGTCTCAGTTTGGCAGGGCAGACAATCAATACCAGCCACTATCTGGAGAATTTAAAAAAAAAAGTTTCTTTCTTGGCTCATTAACTGGAGGTACAGAACTGCACCCAGGAGTGGTCACGGATTAGATGCAGAACATCTGGCCATTGGGAATTTGGACATTTCTGTATTATTAATTATTGAATAAACAGATTTACATTGTACTCACCCCCCCAAAAGAGCGTCTCAAAACAGGACAATTTTGAACATGCAAAACAAATTCAGCACTGAAGTCATGGAAGCGATAAAAGTCTCTGGCAGCATTTGTATTTTTCTATTTAGAAAGGTCTTTCTACAAAAAAAGCAATCCAAGAATGACAAGTTCCATGGGCAATCAGCGCAAGTTTTGGAGTCACGTGGTTAACACTAACAACAAAATTACAACACAATCTTTAATTAGCTTTGTTTTCAAATGATGATTGTTGCCATCCCCAATATTAAATCTTCCACTCAATCCCTGTTTTATCCTCCAGTCCTCTTCCCTGAATCCAGCTAAACTTTTCCGTTCTAGAAAAGTCACATTAAAGCTGTTAATAAAATCCATATTCAATAAGTGCTGGATTACCCTGGTGTTTCAGAAATGGTCAGACTGAACAGTGCCCTTCTCTTCCCTGACACAGAGCCTGAACAGAGGTCAGGGATTAGTCACCGAGGAGAGGCAAGGCACGGACGAGACAAAGGGGAGACAGTGATTTTCTGTATTAATGACCCAGTTAGGGAAACCCAGCTGCCAAGCCCATACAGACACTTGTCCCAGTGTTTGTGCTGGAGTCAGACACCTGAGAAACAGCTATGGAATATAAAATGTATGTTAGAGCTGCACTGCAAAAGAAAGCATCTTCTGGAAAAAGTTGCCTGGCTGAGCAGTTTCAGCTCCTGAATAAACCTCTAAGAAAATCCTGCAAAACACTCCGCATGGAATAGGCTGGACAGCAGCTTCATGGTGTCCTCCTCCTCTAGAGAGCTGATTTCTCACAAAACAGACCAAAAACCAACAGCAGTAGCGAGTTTGCACTGCCACAAGAATTTATGTGCAATTTGAAGGCTCTTTCAGGGCAACAGTTGTCATCAAGCAGGTTTAGATGTGCAGCTTGGTAAGAGCGGATTTAAAAGATGGTAATGAGTAAATACGTCCTTAACTGAGGCAGAAAATCTAGCAATGTATTTGTACTCCGACTACTGAATTAAATTTGAGCAATTATTAGCAAATAAACAGTGTGTTTTTTATATTTCATTCCAATTTCAAGGCAAAATGTAACAGGAGGGCAAAGGCCACAAATCAAAATAAAACCAAGAAGTCACAAAGCCTGTAACTAGTTGTGGTATTGCCACAGGAAAATGACACTTTAGTGGTAGTTTTGCAAAACCAGGTGCTGAATGATTCCTGGAGCTTTCCTGCTCTGTGCAAATCCACGCTGCTCAGGAGTTACCTGGGCTGCAAGGTGGCCCCAGGAGCCAGAATGATTCCTGGAGCTTTCCTGCTCTGTGCAAATCCACGCTGCTCAGGAGTTACCTGGGCTGCAAGGTGGCCCCAGGAGCCAGATGTCCCCAGGACTACATCCTTTACTCATGGAGAACTGACTTTTAGTCCCACAGGTGACAGATCTGAGAAAAAAGAACTATTTAAAAAACATAAAAAATACTTATATACATTTCTACAGAATTTCTGGGAACTTCGGAGCAAGCTACAAAATATACACAGGGGAGAAAAAGGAAGAAAACAATTGAGTGAGTCTAGTTTCTTGAGCAGTTTCCAGTCTATCCCTCCCATGGCCATTATTTTAAATGGAATGCCAAACAAGTGGCATGAAAGTGAAAACACTGTCAGCACAATTTCCCTGTAGCAGGCAGCAAGGAAAAATATTTACTGCATCCGGTAACAAAAATAAAATCCCAAAGCCAAGCTGAGCACACACGGCCCTGCAAGTCAATTCACACTTTAGAAAGGAGTGCTGCCAGCCTGGACAGTCAGAACACATTTAGGGAAATTTAGGGGGGAAAAAAAGAACTTTCTCATCAGAGTCAAGCAAAACTCCATCCAGGTTCTGCACACTACAGAAAACACTTTTCCCAGATAGAACATTTCTTGTTTTCTACTCTGTCCAAAACATGAAGCACTTGGAAAGATTCAGAGAAATGTGAAGGTGTGCCCTTTTTCCCTGCTTAATATCCCTATTTATAGCTCCCAAACGTTAACAAGTGGGAATCAAATCTCTCCACAGCTGCAGGAACCCTTTAAACTGCACTTTTCAATGCAGCACAAATGACAGAGCTGCACTCTCTGTGCGTCAGAGCGAAACTTGACAAGCCTGACAGACTCCACTGGTGTTTCTTTTTTTCCTCTCCCTGTATGGTATCACTGTTGTTTCCTTTTATCCCAAGCCCAGAATCAGAGATGGTTACCCTGAGCCCAGAACTGGGCACAGCTCTGGGCTCCTCATGACAGGAAAGTCAAGGAGCCACTGGAGAGNCGCACTGAAGACCCGGAGGAAGGCGCCGTGACTGGTCTGTGATGCTCTACGGGTGGGAGCTCGCTTAGTCATGGCACACTCCCCCCGGCAGGGCCGGGGATGCTGCGGCGCTGCCCCGCGGCCGCCCGGGAGGGCTCGGCGTGCCGGGGCTCCCCTCACCTTCCGCCACGTCCTCGTCGATCGCCCCCTTCACCTGCAAGAAGCACCACTGCACCTCGTTGTTGCTGCCGCCGCCGTCGCCTCCAGCTCTCGCCACTACTGCGGAGGGAGAAAGGGCGGTGAGAGAGGGAGGGAGAGGGGA
>WBMY01017075.1:24219-42450 GCA_013397315.1 Donacobius atricapilla
AGCCCCCGCCGAGGCGCGGCCGCCCTCAGGGACGCTTCTCGCCGGGGCTGCCCCGCTCGGGGAGCGGAGCCGGGAGCCGGGAGCCGGGAGCCGGGCGCCGGGAGCCGGGAGCCGGGCCTGCGGCTGCGGCTGCGCCTGGCCGGGTCTGGGGCACGGGCAGCGGCGTGTCAGGGAACGGGGATCCCTCGGGAGCGGCTCCCCGGGAGCTCCAGGGCTGCGGGTGTCCAGCCCCGGCTGCGGGATTGCCTCTTCCCCGGACCTCCGGCCCCAAATCCTGTACTCCTGGTGCCCTGAGCTTGGGCCTCTTACACTGACTGCTTCTTCTCCAAGCACGGACACTGGAAGCCGTGAAGATGCAACTTCTGCCCCTGAGTCCCAAACAGCACAAAGAAATGAAAATTGAGAGGCATGACAAGATTCGCCTGTACAAACAAGCCGTGGGTCTGCTAGTAGATAAAACTAGCAATGAGGGAAAAGAGAAATAATGGGAAGGGTTCTACTGATTGATAAATGGAAAGGAAGGTATTTGGCTTTACAAACAAACCGTGGGTTTGCTGATAAATGAAACTGGATATTGGAAGATGAAAGAAACAATGGGGAAAACCCATAAATCCCCTAAGAATTAAAAATTAGGGGGGATGTTATACATTAAAAGGAGAATCTTAGGTCTTCGGCATTCCGGGCAGTCTGTACCTCTCAAGTACCTCAGCCAGTGGGGAAAGAGAGAGGGAAATTCGGCCGGGAAATCAGGATAAAAAGGAGGCTGCATCATCTGAACATTGGAGAGACCCCAGGGGAAATTCCCCATGGCCTCTCCCTTTATTTGAATAAAGTTCCCGGACTCCTGTGTCTCCTTTTTGGACATAAACCTCTGGTGTTTGTGGATTAGTTTTCCTAACAAAATGAATTCTGTGTTTGCCCCAAACCCCCTGTGTTAATGTATTCCTGATCTCTAAGTCCCTTGGAAAATGGTACAACTTAAAGAACTTTAAAGCCCAGCTGGTTCTAGGGAAGGGCTCAGTGCTTGGGAAGGTGACAGGTCTGCATTGTTGTCTCAGTCTGAGGTGGTTTCCTAAATCCTGTTGGTTGTAGGAAGCACAAGGAAAGTGGTTGATGAACAGACATGGTTAATTGTGATCAATTAACTCACACAGATGAGTGAAGAACATCCTCTTACAGAGTAACAGTCTTGTTAGGGACAAGTAAATCTCTCTGCTGGGAGTCTTTATCTTATGGAATGGAATTTTACCTTTGATGTTTTCCTGTGACAGAACTGAAGTCTAGCACTTGCCTGGGTTCAGGATGGCTCCTCTCAGAGACATTTCGGCTCTGAGCTTGCAGCCTGGTCTTGGTCATTTAGATACAGAAATGCATTTGACTCAAGTGTTCCTTATTTAACTTCTTAGGATGACATCTGTACCCATTTATAAATTCATTACTTGATTTGTGTTTATTCCTTATGCAGTGTGTTGTGTATCAAGTGTTTAAATAAAATGATTTTTTACTTAGTGTCTTTGCTGTCTCATCTGCGGCTATAGGAAAGTCATCTTTAAGGGCAAAGAATGCCTTTAAACCCTGCCCTTTGGCAGTGGAAAGTCCTTCCCTTCTGTCCTGGCGCTCCAGGCCCTTGTAAACAGTCTCTCTCCAGTTTCTTGTTGGCTCCTTCAGGCCCTGTGGGGCCACACTGAGGTCACCCCAAACTTCTCTCCTGCAGGTGAGCCCCCCCAGCTCTCCCAGCAGAGCTGCTCCATCCCTCTGATCATCTGGGGCCTCCTCTGGATTCTCTCCAGCAGCTCCAGGTCCCTCCTGTGCTGGGGCAGCTCTGCAGTGGGGTCTGCCCTGGGCAGAATTCCCCTTTCCTGCTGCCCACGCTGGGGGACAGGGGCAGTTCTGTGTGGGCTCGGCATTTCTGAGCCTGAATTTGAGCTTGCTAACCATTGCTGGCTCCTTTCCCAAGGGAAAGCTGCCAACAGTTTCTCTTTTCAAAACATCTCTCTCCATTTCTCAGCACAGGCTCAGCAAACAGTGTTCCCTTTGCCAGAACAACTGTCCCAGGGGTTGTTTCCTATTCCTGAACCCATGGAGAGCAGTGTCAGTGCCATGGAGCAATAACAGACCTTTTTACACAGCGTGTTCTAAAAGAAACTGCTGGGATTGTAAATAAAGCTTCTTTCTCTTCTGACAGCTCCATGGAGTCAATCCATTTCCTGACCTACTGTGACAGTTCTGGGGTGGGAGTGCTGGGAAAGCTTTCCCTGGGGTGTTGGGAAAGCTTTCCCTGCTCAGCTCGGGGTGCGTGTGGGGCCTGGGCAGAGGGGTTGCACAAGCAGGGGATGGGCTGTGCTGGTGCTTTTGCGGAATTCCCAGAACTAAGGCACAGGGTGTCAGCAGCGGCTGTTCCCAGTCACTGGGTCATTGCTGTGTACTCAGGGGCTGCACTCACGAGAAGGTGACGTTCTGCCCTGGCCACACTGAGCAAGAAAAGCTCCTGAGAGCAAAGTTTCCAAATGTGCTCTGGAAATAGGATCCTGCCGGGCCAGCTGCTCCGTGTGCTGTGGGAGGTGCCAGCACCACAGCCGTGTCCCTCAGCCTGTTTTCCATCCTCTGGTTAGGACTAAGAGAGCCCTCAGCTCTGCCAGGGAGGTCTCACTGCTACTGCTCTGAAAACAGACGGTGCTGGAAGGGTAATGTCAAAAAACACAAGGCAAGCCATGGAAAGAGTGTTTATCCTAAAGGGAAGTACGGCTGGTGGGCACACAGAGTCAGATTTTATTAATAGATAGAAACCACACACATATCACATGCCAATTGACGGCAAAACACCTGATTATTCTTAGGTGAGAAGCACAACAGATTTTTTTTCCCATGGAATTTTTGTCAGTGTTCCAAACTTCGGAGCAAACCTGTGGTTTGGCAGTTGATGGGCTGCCTTATGAGCCCTGTGTTTAGCAATTTTACCTGTGTTTTTTTTACACTGTATTTATCCCTGTGGTATATAAAGATACCCCGGACTTCAGTCCTTACCCTGGGGTCAGTCCTTGTTAACCTCTGCTGGTTCCTGCCCTGCCCCTGCTCCCACAGCTGAGCACAGACCCCGCTTCCCCTGAAATACTGGTGTTGTGTGGGGTTTGCATGGCATTGAGACTCTTTTCCTGCTCCAGAGAGCCTTGGCATCCAAGCCCCTCAGGGAAGTCCCTTTGTCACATCCAGGCAAATGTCCTAAACCTTGTGGCTCAGCTTTTCCCTCCCTGCTGTCCCAGGTGCCAGCGCTCCAGCAGCACCATCACCTTCCTGGCTGTCACCAGCCTGTCCCGTGCAGAGCTCCTGTGACTCAGAGTGTCCCTCTGCCCACCTGGCACCAGCTCCTGTGACTGCACAGTGTCCCTCTGCCCACCTGGCACCAGCTCCTGTGACTGCAGTGTCCCTCTGCCCACCTGGCACCAGCTCCTGTGACTGCAGAGTGTCCCTCTGCCCACCTGGCACCAGCTGGGCCGTGGCCCTGCAGAGGGGAACTCTTCCAGGAAGGAGCAGCACAGCGTTTTCCTGGCGCTGTGTGCGTGTCCTGGCCGGCTCAGGTGAGGGGATGGCAGGGACGAGCCCACGTGCTGTGCTCTGTTTCTGGCTGCAGAGGCCCACTGTGCCCTGTGAGTCACTGTCCGTGTCCTGCTCAGCCTCAGGTAGCGTTTCCAGGTGTTCCACAGGGCTGTCCGAGAGGCTGGAGTGGAGGAGAAGGGAGGGATCACAGAGCCCTTCTCAGCTGCTGACAGCCCTGAGGAGCCCTGGCAACGTCAGCTTTAGACATCTGAAAGCAGTGATGGTTTTTTTCCCCCGAAATAGAAACAAAAGAATCTCTTTGATAGCTGAATCACCTCCTGACTGAAGAAAGTGTCTGTTCTATTGTGTTCTTCGTGCTGTGATCCAGTAATTGCTCTCTGGCTTTATAAGGAAAGTTCTAGAGCTAACCCAACACTTCTGGCAGCTTCTCCACACTCTGGGAGCACGTCTACAGGAATCACTTTTGGAGTCGTGTCAGAAATGTTGCTGCCTGCAGAGGCCCTTGGGCATGGCTGAGGAGCCACAGTGGCACTGGTGTGGATTTGGAAAAGGCTTTTCCTGTTACTCAGCCCCAGGGATCGCATCTCCTCTGGTGCCTGACTTGCTGTCCACAGAGCAGGAGCCGGGAGCAGCTGAGGGTGGCTTTGGAGATCACCTCCTGGTTTTTTACCTGGGAGCTGGGAATCCATCCTGTTTCCAGTCAGATTTCCAGCCAGCCCTTGGGGTTATGGCTGCCTTGGCCACACGTGCCTGGTTGCTCTGTCCTGGCCAGCCCCTGGCAGTTTGCTCCAGGGCTGGGTCACGGCATCGCACAGGTCCTGGGCACTTCTGTCCCAATGGGAATTGCTGTTGGAAGGAACCAGGTGTGCCAAGTCCTTCAGGTTCAATTGGGGGCCGAAGGGTTGTCACCTTATTGCTGCAATGAAAACCAAATAAAGCTCTGCCTTGCCACAGGAGCGTTGTCTGATGTTGGTCTCTCCCAGTGTCTCCCAGCTTCCCCCACCACAACGTGTCTCTTCCCTAAGCAGGCTTTGCTCTGGGGACAGTCAGTGTTGCTTCTCTGTGCTGTGCTGTCCACCCAGAGAGGGCCCTTTGTGCTGTTTTCACACCTCTGCAACAATGAACTGTGAATATCCTCCCAAAAATATTCATTTTCAAGTTACCTTTGAAAGGAGCTTGTATTATAAATAAATGGAATTGCTCATCCCTCTGCTTCTCTCAGATTAAAGTGAAATTATCTTGATCTCAGGAGTCAGAGAAGACACCTGTCAGGCACAGCAGTGGGTGAGTCATATCTGTGACAGCAAGATTTCTCTCAGTGACACTTCCTTAAATGTCAAAATCTCATTCCCGTTCCGCTGTAGCTGCTCCGCTCTCCAACGTCAATTAAATCTTCGCAATAATTCCAAACATTTATGGGTTTGTCCAGCCTCACCCAGATTTTAATTGCTACCTGTGCGTTTTCCTCTGGAGAAGAAAAGTTATAAACGTGTCCCAGCGGAGCCGTGAGTCACTGCCTCGGCGAGGTGTGGCTGCAGGTCCTGCGCTCCTGGGCTCTCAGTCCTTCCCCACGGGGAACTGAGGCACAGCCAGCATGGGTGGCACTCATTCCTCAAGCATTTCTTCCTGCGTGAAACTAATGGCCGTGCTTAAGGCAGGGTGCAAAGAAAAACACTCCACTTTGAAAAGGAAATGTTTGAATTCCACTGTGAACACTCCTGTTGGGGAAACACCCATTTATTTCATAGAAACAGGGAGGATCCTGAGCTGGGACCCACAGGGATGATCCAGCCCAGCCCCTGGCCCTGCACAGACCCCCCAACAATCCCACCCTGCACAGACCCCCCCAGCAATCCCAGCCTGGGCATCCCTGGAGTGGTGTCCAAAGGCTCCTGGAGCTGTGGGGCTGTGCCCATTCCCTGGGGAGCCTGGGCAGTGCCAGCACCCCTGGGGATGAACCTGACCCTGCCTGGCGCAGCTCCAGCCGTTCCGGTGCTGTCCCTGTCACAGGGAGCAGAGATCGGAGCTGCCCCTCAGGAGGAGCTGCAGACCCCCACGAGTCTCGCCTCAGTTTGGGTCAGCTGCAAGGAGAAAACCCCAAACCATTTATGTGGGATGACATAAATGTAGGAAATGGCATTTTTCCTTGATGCAGCTTCTCTAGTTTGAGATAGTGAAGGCTGGAATGAACTCCTTTTCCCCTCTTACCCTGCTGATGGCAGGGTGTGATTTCAAGAGGGTCAAAGGATCGAAGAGCCAAATGGGCCAAACTCAGGAGTTAAAAATGAACAGGATTAGAAAGCCCTTCTACGTTCCTTGTTGGCTGCTGCAGGAAATGCATATCCCAGCAGCAGTGCCTTGGTAAACCCTTGGGGTGCTCTGCTTGCCAGGCTTTGTCATGGGAAAAATGTTCAGCAAAACTTTAAAAATGAGGGGGTTTTTAAGGGTGGTGGGACTGAACAGGCCAAGGGGCAATGGCCTCAGGCTGAAGGAAGGCAGGTTTACCTGGGATATTGGGCAGGAATTGTTCCCTGCAGGGTGGGCAGCCCCTGGCACAGGGTGCCCAGAGCAGCTGTGGCTGCCCCTGGCTCCCTGGCAGTGCCCAAGGCCAGGCTGGACACGGGGGCTGGAGCAGCCTGGGACAGTGGGAGGTGTCCCTGCCAGGGCAGGGGTGGCACTGGGTGGGATTTGGGGTCCCTCTCAACCCAACCCATTCTGGGATTCTGTGATTCCACAAATGAAACGTTGAATCATTTCACAGCCAGGTGAGCATGCTCCCTACACTCTGTCCAACAGGGTGATGGTAAGTTTGGTTGGCTTCCAGACTCATCATCCTCTAAAATTGTTTTTTTAAAATTTTTTTTTCAGTTATTCAGTTATTTTTTCCTTTATTTCTTTTGTTCAGAATAACAGAGGAGTGTTTTAGCTGTAGTGAAATACTGGAGGAAATTCAGTGCTGAAGCAAGTAGCACTGACATATGGTGGAGCTAAATTGGGTTGGAAGTCTCGGGAAGAATCCTTGAGGAGTTGGTGGATGGTGGTATTCTGTTGGTAACAGAATATGTTACTATGGGCTCCATAGAGTGGATTTTTAAAACTCTTCTGTCTCCAGCCTGTCTGCCCTGCGCACCTCGTAGTGATAATGGTGTGTGAAGGGGAGGGAGTTCCAAACCAGTGACAGTGAGTTTGGGTATTTTTATTGCCCCAGGACAGTCATGGAGACAGAGCCCTGCTCTCTGTGACTCCCAGAGCTGTGGCGCTGAGGGTGCTTTGTGCCCCAGCCCTGGGGACAGAGGGGCAGCCCCGTGTCCCCCAGGGAGCTGCAGTTCCCTGAGCAGGAGCTGGGGCCCTGGGGGCTCCCCTGGTGCCAGGGCGTGGGGGCACGGCTGTGCCCGCTGCCACAGCCCCCCAGCCCCTCTCATCCCAAGTACTGGTGCCAGTCAGGCAGCAATTTGCTGAGAGCACCACCCACGTGTGGCAGGTCCTCCAGAATGTGAGACGTGGCTGTATAAAAAAGAGAACAGGAATGTTGTTGCTTGGGATAGTTCCGACTGGAGCTGTGAAACATGGGAGGAAAAAGGCTCGGGAGCCTTTAGCTGTGCGAGGGCTCTGCTCTGGGGTGTCCCTGGGGTGTCGGGGTTTTTACCCCAACATTCCCCTAATTAGGGGTTTTCTGTCTCTCAGAGTCCCACACCAGGGTTGAAAGATGAGATGGATCCTGCAGCTCTGCCTTCAAAGGTGTTTATTCTATTTCTTATCTCAAGGTCTTACAGGAGTGTCCGCGTGCTCAGGGAAAACGCTGCTACAGGAACATGGACACGGGGGGCAAGGTCGTATTAAAGATTTCTAATCCAATGAACTCTAAAAACGTCCTATATTTATGGTTCTGTGCCAATTACCATCACCTACTCTGAACACACAATCTCTACCTCGATTTCATTCTACCAATGTCTCTGTGCCACTGTCACAGCAGGAGATGGAGTATGAAGAAGAAGAAGATGAGACAACACCCAAAATTCTCCATCTTGCTCTGATCTACTTCCATACTAAAAACCCAAAACTACAAATTTTCACCCTGTGACAAACTAAACTAACTCTATTTTAAGTCTTTGTTATTTTTTAACTCATCTGTAAGTGCTGGAAGTTTTTCCCATGGACTGAGGTCAAAGGCAGTGCTTTCCTGGGGTCTCAGCCAGGGTCTGGGACCCCCCAGGGCAGTTTGAGGTGTTTTCCACCTGCCCTGGACTCCAGCACTGGGGTGTGGGGCTGTGGGGCTGTGCTCAGGCAGGGATGGGAACGGGAGCACTGGGTACCCCGGTCCCCCAGCTGGGGACAGCACAGCCCGTCCCAGCCCCGAGCTGCCCCCGCCGTGCCCCCGTGGCAGGAGGTGCTGCCGGCGCTCCGCAGAGCTGTCACGGCTGCCCTGGGACGGCCCTGCTGTCTCTGTTTGCCCGTCCTGCCCGGACTGGCCAGCTGAGGAGGTGTCCCTTGGCCCGCGTCCCGCGGCGCTGACGGAGCCGTGTCCCGGGAACGGCACGAGCTGTGACACACAGGCTGGCACTGGGCCCGGCCAGGGCAAACAGCGCCCGGGAAGCACAACAGGGCACTGCCAGCTCTTTGTGCCAGCGACTGGAGCTGCCCTCTTTGCTCTCCACAAGCTCAGGAAGTGCTTGCAGCCACTTCCCGACTCAGGGTTACTGCTGGAAGCAGAATATCCTACTAATATCCTACCCATAAAGAATGCAAGTTTTATTAGTAGTGCCACTATTGAACTCTTTAAAGTCATAATTCTAAAGTGAAGCTTTTTCCGTTGATTCATTTCCATTGCAATGTCATGAAAGTTACCGACTGGAGCACACCCAGAGAACACCCACGAGGGTGGTTGTTGAGCTGTATCACAAGCCCTGGCTGGTTACCTGGGCAGGTACTGTCAGGGAGCTTGGCTGCGCTGGAGTCGCTGGGCTCCAGTTCCTCTCTCTTTGCTGCTTTGCTGTCACCCCGTTACACTCCAGATGGGGGGTACATTTGGCTGTACCTTCAACTCATTCCAGTGCTGCAGCACACATCATTTTGAGCTTTACTGATTTTTGCTCAGTGTTTCCAAGGTTTAACCTTTCCTCTTTATCCTCACACCAATAGTTTTGTCAGCATTCTCTCGTGTTTGTCCTATTGGGGCTTCCCCCGGTGGTGAGCAGGGCAAGAGAACAGCCCAGATTCAGGTTCTGAGGGGGATGTGGGGCTGAAGGGGCTGGGGAGGGCTGGCTTGGTGTTGTGAGGCACCATCAGTGAGAGGGGCTGAGCTGTGCCCGTCAGAGCCCCGTCCTGCCGCTGCCTCTGCCCGGGTGAGCCCCCTGACAAAGGTGTGCAGGTGCCTTCACAGGCTCTCTGCACTCAGCACCAAAACCAGGCACTGCGCTCCTCATTTTACAAATCTCTGTGGTCAGACCTTTTATCTGAGGCACGTTATACGCATGACTTCTTGAATCATCCCAGGAAAACCCTGAATCCCTCTGGAGGGCTCCGGCACGGCCACAGGGAGCAGGGAGCCCTGGGTTTCCCAGGTCTGAGGGTGATGAAGAACCAGTGAAATCATGTCAGCCAGAAGATCCCGGAGAAGCCTTCCCCTGGAGAGCTGGAAAGTCCTGCCCCGAGCCGTGCTGCTGAGTGCTGTCAGCCCAGCTTAATTTGGGGCTGTTCTTTGCTTTCACTCCGTCCCGTACAAACCTCTCTGTTACTTGCATACGTGAGCACCACGTCCCCATCCCAAATTCAGTGCTGGGTTTCAGGCACTCTGATACAGACTGAAAGAGAAGATGTTTTCCCCTCTAATCAAAGCAAAGTTGTTCTCTCCAGGGATCCCAGAGACGTGGGAAGCAGTGGGGAGAGCTGAGCTTACTAATGAGCCCTACACCAAAGGCTCTTCTATGGCAGAAGGTTTTTGTATAGGAAGTTGAGCTGCCTGAAGTCTAAGGAAGGGAACTTATTTTGAAGAAGGAAGCCATGTAATGCATTTCAGAATAGGTGCTGATCTGAGGAAGGTGTGCACACCTTGCAGAAACAGCTGCACCGACGAGAGGGTTTTCTCCAGAAACCTAGAAGTGCCCTTGTGCCTGTGAGATCAGGAGGGAATTACTGTTTCTGCTGGAGAGCAGAGCTGCTGGGCTTGGAAAAGCTGCTGTCTCCCAGCCTGGCTGCTGAGAGCTCCCCGTGTCTGAGGCACTGGGTGGGTTTGCTGTCTCTCTCTGAAGCCTTCTCCTGCCTGGCACTGGCTGAGCAGCTCCCGTGGAGGGGCTGCAGCTCCTGCCCGAGCTCCTCCCCAGCCCCCGGCGTCTGCTGAGTGCCAGCACAAGTGTGCAGGGATGTGGAGATGTGGAGCTGGGGAGCAGAATATCTGCCAGCTCCTCGGCAGTGTGGGATAACAGGGATGGGGGAGACAGGGGAGCAATTCTGGGTGCTGGGTGAACACCTGGAGTGGTGGGTGAGCTTTGGGAGGGCTGGGCTGCCAGCTGGGGAGGGGCTGTGTCACTGCACGTCTGCTGCTGCTTGTCCTGAGGGCTGGGCTGGTCTGGAGCTGCTGCTCAGCGGGGCTGACCTTGCCCCTGCTCCTTTCCCACGCTGGCTCTCGGGTTCTGCTCACGGAGACCAAAGCTCGTCCTTGCCTGGAGAATTTGGTAGAGATACTGCAACTGCTGTGTAGACTGACAGGAACACGGATGGATGCTGCATTCCAAGGCTTCTGTGCAATCAGAAAATGGAGCTGGCTGCTGGGAATGAGGCTGGAACATCCCCAGATCCCTCCTCATTTGGGCCCTTGTTTGGGCAGCTCACGGCACGATGGTGCTGCTTGGGCTGCATGAATTATGGGCAGCACGTTCTCAGGTGTTCTCTCCCACTGCACAGGGGCAGGAACCTTGGCAGTGGCAGTGATGTGTCACCACCGTGGTGGCTGCAGGGGCACAGGCCAGCGGGGTGAGGGTCAGCAAGGCCCAGTGCCAGGTCCTGCCCATGGGTGACACCATGAACGCTCCGGGCAGGGCAGAGGGGCTGGACAGCTGGGACAGGCCCTGGGAGCAGGACACGAGCCCAGGGGTGCCCAGGGGGGCAGGGGGCTGATGGCCCCTGGGCTGTGCCAGCCCCAGCGTGGGCACAGCCCCAGGACAGGGATTGTCCCCAGGGCAGGGATTGTCCCCAGGCTGGGATTGTCCCCCCAGGGCAGGGATTGTCCCCCCAGGCAGGGATTGTCCCCAGGCTGGGATTGTCCCCAGGCAGGGATTGTCCCCCCAGGCTGGGATTGTCACCAGGGGAGGGATTGTCCCCCCAGGACAGGGATTGTCCCCAGGATGGGATTGTCCCCCCAGGGCAGGGATTGGAGCTGGGAAGGGGCTGGAGCCCCAGGAGGGGCTGAGGGAGCTGGGAAGGGGCTGAGCCTGGAGAAAAGGAGGCTCAGGGGGGCCCTTGTGGCTCTGCACAACTCCCTGCCAGGAGGGGACAGCCGGGGGGTCGGGCTCTGGGAACAGGGAACAGGGACAGGAGGAGAGGGAACGGCCCCAGGCTGGGCCAGGGGAGGGCAGGGGGGACAGCAGCAGGAATTTCCCCATGGAAAGGGTTCTGCCCATCCCTGGGGGGAGTTCAAAGCCCTGTGGATGTGGCACTCACTTGAGGACACGGTTTGTGGTGGTGTTGGTTGATGGCTGGACTCACTGGGCTCAGAGAGCTTTTCCACCCTGAACAAGTCTGTGATTTTTTGGCTCTCAGGTTTTATGTTTGCATGGATAAGGAGATCTGGCTCCCTCCAGGTTTGGGAAGCTGGCACGAGGTGTTATCTTCAGGCATGACCAGGAAGTTTTCAGTATTGATAGAAGTTATGAGGATTGTATTTTGATTTCTTTTGAGCACTCTGCAATTAGAGACTCACAGAAATACGCTGTTACCCATCCAGCAAATTTAACAGTAGTGCTTTAAAAATCTTTTGGCTTTCTTTAATTTCCTTTTTTGCTGTATTTTAATTTACAAGTTGCTGACTGTGGCCGTTTGGCTGGGGTCCCTCGGGTTCCCTTAGCACTGCTGGGACATTTGTTACAGCAAAGCCTCCCGCACCCAAGCTGCTCCTCATCTTCCTGGAACTAAACATTACAACAATTCCAAACGCCAAACAAAGTTCCTGTGAGAAGTTCAGGCTTTGGAATTTTAAAGTATTCCTGCTTTTCTCAAAGTAGTACATTTTAATGTGTTGCAAATATTTGGTTTGTTAGGTGACACAGTTCTTTGGTGCTGAACTATTGCCTGCTTCACTTTTTTTTTTTCTTTATGGTAGGAGCTGGAGAGGATTTCTCCTGTTTGCTGTCCTGCTTACCCTGTCTGGCTGGAAATCCTGGGAATGCCTGGGGTGTTTTCCCTGTGCAGCAGTGCTCCCTGCTGTCCTGGGCTCTGCCTGCAGCAGGGACGTCCCTCAGCTGTGCCTCAGCCTCTGCTCCTGCCCCCAGCTCCAGGGGCTTTGGGGCTCTCTGAGTTCATGGTCACAGAATTCCGGACTGGATTGGGCTGGAAGGGATCCTAAATCCCACCCAGTGCCACCCCTGCCCTGGCAGGGACCCTAAATCCCACTGTCCCAGGCTGCTCCAGCCTGGCCTTGGGCACTGCCAGGGATCCAGGGGCAGCCACAGCTGCTCAGTGTGTGGAAAAAGAAAACATTTGGAATGGGAAAGACTTTTCAAAGAGTTTTTGGTGGTTTTTTTCCCGATTTTTCAACCTTACGGTGCTTCAAAATTTAAATAGCAGATGTGGAACCCCTGGGTCTGAGGGGGCAGGCTGTGTAATGGCCTTCACTGAAGTGTCTCTTTCTGCTTTTCTGTGACTGTCCATGCCAAGGAGGAATCACAGAATCGCGATGTTTCCATCTGCAGCTCGTCCCCACGTGGTGGCACCATTGGTCCTTACTACACCACACTGACACCTGCAGTTTTACTGAAGAGCACTCAAACTTTTGGGGCCTTTCCAACACAGCTTCTACACATGAATGAAAAGAGGAACGAGTAGGATTTTTTTGTCTAATGACTACAAAATTACGGAGGTTTATCCTAATGGACCGGATTCTCTGGGTCGTGGTTTTTCATCTTTCTTTAAAGTGAAAAATGTGTAAAACACAGGGAAATGATTCTGAACCCATGTCCAACATTCACACACTCCGAGTCCATGGGTAGAATACTGATGAAGGAGGAGTGTTTTGTATGGAAATACTCTGTCACAAGGTAAAATTTGAGGATTCATTTTTATACCCTGTAAGACTGAATGCATAATTGCCATCCGCTAATTCAGAAGGTCCAGGGATGGGTTAATGATCACCAGACCACAGGGCACAGCAGAGAGGATGGGCAGCAGGGTTGGTTTAGAAGAGGAATTCCCCAGGACAGCTGCCATTCACGTTGTGTTTTTCGTTCCTGACACTTCTGCCGTGCCCTTGTTTCCCTGTGGCTGGTGCAGTGCTGTGTCCTGAGTGCACAGAGCAGCTGGAGCCGCAGCTCCAGGCACCAGCTGCAGGCTGCGGGAGCCTGCACAGCCCCAGCTCCCGCTGCAGCCTCTCTGAACTCTGCTTTGAACTCGGCATTTGGAGCTGCGGAGGCATTTTCTCTCAAGGAGGCGTTCAAGTGAAGACACACCATGGTGCAAACGGCTTCCCGAGGAGCTGCAGGTCACAGCACGGAGCAGAGGAGGAATTAAAGCAGGAATAGGAGTAGTGAGAGTTGTGACGTTGCTGACATTGCCTGTCTCTGACATCTCCGCCTCAGATCCTCGTGGTTTTTGTCTCATGGCTCAGAACATGGAAAAAACACTTCTGGCTGATCCTGCAGAGGAGAGCCAGGGTCCAGCAGGGACCTGGCGCCAGGTTGGTCTGAGCCTGCATCCTGAGCCTGGTTTGGGCTGGAAGGGACCCCAAATCCCCCCCAGTGCCACTCCTGCCGTGGCAGGGACCCCAAATCCCCCCAGTGCCCCCCCAGCCATGGCAGGGACCCCAAATCCCCCCNACCCCTGCCATGGCAGGGACCCCAAATCCCCCCAGTGCCACCCCAGCCATGGCAGGGACACCTCCCACTGTCCCAGGCTGCTCCAGCCACAGTGTCCAGCCTGGCCTTGGGCACTGCCAGGGATCCAGGGGCAGCCACAGCTGCTCTGGGCACCCTGTGCCAGGGCCTGCCCACCCTCCCAGTATCTGGTTTTTAAATTAGATTCCTCTGTTTTGTTGCCAAGAAAAAAAAAAAACTCTCAAACCAACCCACCCCAAAGCCTCAAATGTTGTCTCTGGGAGGTATCAGAGGATCCTCAATCCAGCAGACAAGGGTTTTTATTGCACAGGCAATTGTAAAATTATGCTGGTGGAAGAATTGCAGGGGAATGTTGAGGAATATTTGAGGTCTTGAGGGGACTGAGACCTCAAAACCTTTTCCAGGCACAGTGGAGGGGTCTATCTTTGCCTAGACAGCAGCTGACAATCTCCCTGTGAGGAATATTCCGAGCACCTGGGAGGTTTCCTGGCGTGGCCTGGTTCCCACCCCTTCCCATGGAGCTCGAAGCAGGCTGAGGCACTCAGAGCATGGCATTACCCAGGCTGATCTTGGTAATGTGCCAGAAATACAATTCCTCATCACCTCCTGCTTCGCCTCTGCACGTTCTACCTGGATTCTGCCATCGATGCCCGCCAGGAGTCCCTCTGCTGGAGAAACACACGGGGTGGGTTGCTTCACCTGGCGTGCTTTGCTTCACCTGGGGACATTCACTTCACCCGGGGACATTTGCTTTGTATGAAAACATTTGCTTTGTATAAAGACATTCGCTTGAGCTGAGGACATTTGCTTCACGTGGGGACATTTGCTCCCCTTGGGTGGCCTTTGTGGGGCTGAGCAGGGGCAGCTCTTGGGCTGTCACTGAGCCCAGCGCTGTTTATTTTGCTGCTCACGGGCCGTGGTGTGAGCGCCTGGCTCTGCAGAGGCTGTGTGGGGGCACTGGCAGAGTTCTGTGGCTCAGCATTACACCTCTGGTGGGTTGGGAGCTTTTACTGAGGGTGGGCAGGCCCTGGCACAGGGTGCCCAGAGCAGCTGTGGCTGCCCCTGCATCCCTGGCAGTGCCCAAGGCCAGGCTGGACACTGGGGCTGGAGCAGCCTGGGACAGTGGGAGGTGTCCCTGCCATGGCTGGGGTGGCACTGGGGGGATTTGGGGTCCCTGCCATGGCAGGGGTGGCACTGGGTGGGATTTGGGGTCCCTGCCACGGCAGGGGTGGCACTGGGGGGGATTTGGGGTCCCTCCCAACCCATTCCATGATCCTTTCCCAGTCCCCCTTCCTGCTGGTGGGCTGAGTTGGGGGGCAGGGGAGGATGTTTGGGGGGTTGCCAGGGTCAGGATCAGCAGCAGAGGAGAATCACTGATTTCTTCTCTTGGACCCTGTTACTGGGGAACAGCTTCCTCCTCTAATCCCGAGCAGGCAGCTGCAGGTGCCCGTGTTAATTGTGCTTAAACTGCAGCAGTTTAACATTTTTCTTCCAGGCTGGCTGGAGTAAATTGGGCACTCGCTCCCCTAATTAACTATTGAATGGAAGTGTCTGATGGGCAGCGATACCGAGCACTTGCTGCGCCTGGAGACGCCGAGCCGAGTGATGAGTTCGGCACGGGCTGATTCCTCCCAGGGCCAGCCGGTGAGCTGCGGAGCGACCCTCCCGCACCGCCTATCGACCCCTGCGATCGGTGCTGGAAATGCCTCATCCCCGCGGGTTTGTCTCGCCAGCTCCCGCAGCCCCCGGCTCGGCACTGGAGAGCCGTTCCCGGGAGCAGCCGGAGGGGATACAGAGGTGAAAGATGGATCTGGCTGCAGGGAGCACAGAGCAGCTGCGGGGCCTCAGCCGGGGTCGGGGAGCTCTCCGGCCCGCTTTGCTCCCAGGGAGCTCTGCAGGGAGAGGGGAGCTGGGCTGGCTGCTCCTGGCGGCTCCTCCCGAACCCGGGGGCTGCCGTGGGGACAGGGAGATCACCGAAAGGCACCTGAGGGCACTGCGGGCCAGAGGGATAAATGGAGAGAGAGGTCTCCTTCCATGGGGCACGCCATGGCTCCGGGCGGTGCCAGCTCCGCGGGCAGCGCGGGGCAGCGCTCCCGCACCGGTGGAGGCTGCATCCCGCATCCCGCATCCCCGATCCCGCATCCCGGATCCCGCATCCGGCACCCCGCATCCCGAATCTCGGATCGCGCATCTCGGATTCTGCATCCCACATCCCGGATCCCGCATGCCAGATCCCGCATCCGGCACCCCGCATCCAGGATTCTGCATCCCGGATCCCGCATCCGGCACTCCGGATCTCGCATCCCGAATCTCGGATCCTGCATCCCGGATTCTGCATCCCACATCCCGCACCCCGGGTCCCGCACCTTGCACCCCGGATCCCACATGCTGGATTCCGGATCCCGCATCCCAGATCTCGGATCCTGCACCCTGTATCCCACACTCCGGATCCCACATCCCGCACCCCGGATCCCGCATCCCGCCCTCTGGATCCTTGCATCCCGCATCCCGGATCCCGCATCCAGGATCCCAGATCCCGCACCCCGCCCGCCGAGCCCCGCCCAGCTCTTTCTCAAGGACGTGCTCCTCAGGGTTTGATAAACCCACCAACTGTTTGTTCTCTGTTAACTGCTCGGTGGTCAGGGCAGTGAAATGCTCAGCTCTGGGCACAGCCACTGCCAGGGAGCTGGGGTGGGTTTAATGTTTGCTCCTCACGCTGCAAAAAGCAATAAGAGGAGCAAGCCAATTGAGGAAAAAAGATTTCCTTAAATTATTTTTTTTAATTAGTACTTTACAAAAAATTCATATTAAAAAGTAAGGATTTGCAACTGCACAAATGGGTTTTAGCTGCTTAGAATGAAACGACTGAGGAGTGACGAGTCTCTGCCAGGCAGCTGTAATGAAATATTAATTGGATAAAAGCTTTAATATAGATTTTTAAAGCAGCTTTTTTCCCTTTCAATGTAACATATTACAGCTGGAAACTGCTCTCATCCGCCGCCGTTAGAGCAGATGAGGACCTGACTCTCTGCCACTGTGGACATTTCCTACTGGTGCCTCAGTCATTTTTTATAGAAGGAATTAAGAAAGAATTAGGAATGGAACAGAGAGGAAGTACAAAAGACAAATGAGAGGAGAGAGATCAGATCAGCGAGAGTTTGGGTGTGCTAGAGCAGAAGTGTCAGATGAGGAAATGAACTGGGGAGGATTTTGTACCCTCTGTTCTAGAGAGAAAAATGCCTAAATCCACTCCTGATTTTTTCAGCACAGAAACACACGAGAACCTCTGGCTCTGGATTCCTGCTCAGAGAGCCCTGGCTTTACCTTGGGCTCTGCTGGATCCCTGCAGTGCTGGCGGTCAGTTCCCAAACCCCGGAGAGGTGGATCCTGGAAGTGTTTTCCTAACGGGATAGGGGGTAACTGGGACAAGCCTCTCGTGCAGGAGCTTCCTGCAGGGATCTGTGCCCGAGGAAGAGCAGCACAGCTTGCAGGTGGGGCTGGCCGGGGTGTGCAGGTGGCCCAGGGCAGAACCTGCAGCTGCGCTGGCCCCTGAGCTGGGTCCCACAATCCCAGCCTGGTTTGGCGTGGAAGTGACCTTGAAACCCACCCCGTGCCATGGCCAGGGTCACCTTCCACTGTCCCAGGCTGCTCCAAACTGGCCTTGATTGATTTTGTGCCTGATTTCCCACGACATTTGCTCTGCTCATGATTTTCCAGGGTTGCTGGGTGGCCTCAGGGGGGCTGTTCCTGCTGCTGGCATTGCGGGTGGCAGGGCACCCACGAGCTGCGGATTGCTTCTCATCCTTGGTCCCTGGTGGCTTCACTTCCTTCTCATTTCCGGTGAACTGCTATTTTGCACACACAACTCAAACCACATTAGCAATCAAGATGCAGTGAGACATGAAACCCAATATTTTACTCCAACTTCAATGTATAATTTTTCTTTTCATCTTCCAACTCTGTAACACTGTCAGAGAGTCGATCAAGTTTCTCTAGAAAGATTTCTCCTTTAGAAATTGCTGTTTATTGCGTGCCAACGCACTGCTTGATTGATTTGAGAGATTTGTGGTTTTTCCTCCCTCAGAGTTGTCTCCAAATGGAGCATCCCCTGCTGAAATAAACATCTGAGCCTGTTGCCCACAGGGCTGGTGCTGGAAGAGCTGCTCCTGAAGAATTTAAGCAGAGCTGTGGCAAAATCCTTGAGAAAATAAACCATTGGCTCATTAGGAGAATCTTTTGCTCTGTGGCAGTTTCATGAGTGAGAGGCAGAGGCGTGTGGACATAACCTGAGTTTTCTCTGGGGAGAGGAGAGCTTGTGCGCAGCTGGGACAAACACGGGCTGCTGCTGTGGTCCCAGCTCCTGAGGCTGGAAGTGGTGGTGATTGCCTTCTAATATTTGTCCCAAATGAAGCTGTATCAAGGTGGCCTCACTATTTCTGGCAATCATCTCTTTTAGAGAATGCATTGGCCTTTGGCGAGGTGGAGAATATCAGTTCTGGCCTGTGCCCAGGGGAGGAATCAGCCCTGCCCCACCAGGTGATGCCACCTGGGCTGTCCTGGGAGGGCCTGGGCACTGCTGCCGACACAAATGGGAAGCACTGCCTGTCCCTGGGGTGTCCCTGGGGTGTCCCTGGGG
>WBMY01017075.1:42568-53844 GCA_013397315.1 Donacobius atricapilla
CTGGGGTGTACTGGGGTGTACTGGGGTGTCCCTGGCGTGTCCCTGGGGTGTCCCTGGGGTGTGCTGGGGTGTCCTTGGGGTGTCCCTGGGGTGTCCCTGGGGTGTCCCTAGTGTGTGCTGGCCATGCACTGTGGGGCAGCCCCCAACCCACACTCCCAAGCTGCTTTTCCCTGCTGGCCACAGCTCATTCCATGGAAAATCCTGCTCTGGTGTCCCATTAAAATCCTGCTCTGGTGTCCCGTTCCCAGGCCCCCCCAGGACCCTCTGGCGCCTGCCCCGGGGGAGCACTGCCCGCTGCCCCAGCTGGCCGTGCATGGCCTGAGGCGCTGTTCCTGCTCCCCTGGGGCTGTCCCCGGGCTGGCAGGTCCCACAGCATCCCCAGGAGCTCCCAGTCAGCCCCGCTGGGTTTGCCCTAGCGCTGCCCTCTGCCCGTGCTGCTCGGGCCCCTGCAGCACAGACAGCTCCGGTGGGGCTCATCCCTGCGGTCCAGAGCCTCTCCCGGGGCAAGATTAAACTGATGGGTTACTGGAGCCGAACATCACCGTGGGGTCCCATGGTTTGGGGTGGGGGCCCTAAAGCCCGTAGGGTGCCATGGTTTGGGGTGGGGGCCCTACAACCCGTGGGGTGCCATGGTTTGGGGTGGGGGGGCCCTACAGCCCGTGGGGTCCCATGGTTTGGGGTGGGGGGNGCTTGCCGTGCCCAGCGGTGCCAGGATCCGGGGCTGGCACTGCCGGGGTGTGTTGGCCATGGCAGGAACAGGACAGGATGCCGGGGTTGATGTTCTCAATCTTTAATGAAGCGTCAGGCTCATTACAGGGGTAGAAGTAAGTCGGAGAAAGCAACAGCTCGCAGCATGCCAGGAGCAGCAGCCGCAAATTTCTTTGTTACAGAGCATCTTAAGGACTTTTCAGCCAATAGTATATTGTTCAAGCTTACGGGCAGTGGTTTTAACCAATCAGTTAGAGCACATGTACCCCTGTTTCAAACAATGCCAGCTTGTATGCTTTTCTATTAACAATACACAATACCCTTATTAAGCCTAAGACCTTCTGCTGTCCTGTCAGGCATATATTTTCTGCAGTGTTAAGATTTATACAAGGCAAACCTAGAAACTCAGCCTTTGTTTCCCATGTCCTTGTTTTCTTTAATACTGTATCTAGTCTAGTTTCAAACTTTTTCAGTTGCAGCAAATTCTGAGTTCTCAGCGTTTTTCTATTTGAGGCCCGCATTTTCAGCTCCTAGAAACCCTTTTTACTTTTAGTGTTTCCCAGCAGGGGCAGCCAGCAGTGCCTTCATCAGCATTAACCTGTTCTGAGGGCAGGCTTCAGCCACTTCCTCCCTTCGGGGAGGAGCGGGGAAATGCTCGGAGCCACTTCTGTTTGAGACAGAGTGGATAGAAGCTGCCACTTGTCCCGATGGCGTTTCCTTGGCAGGCAGCTCGGCTGCCAGTTCTGCACTGTTTTGCTGCATTTTTGAGCCAGTGCAGATTGGTGCTGCTTTCCCACAGCCATATGTTCTGTCCAGGCTTCACCCTCCTCGCCCTGCTTAAATGCGCTCTTCCTGAGTGTTTCTGCCTTCTGCAAAAGCACTTTAATATTTCTGTTTACTCTTTCGGAGACAAAATCAATATTTGTTAGATGCAATTACGAAGAATGATGGATGCGCTGTCAGTGGCGTGAGAGTAGGAAAAATGATATTATGGCACAGAACTGTGTTTAATAGGAACAGAGAGGAGACACAAACGGGCTGGCCTGAAGGGAGACACAAACAGCCTGGCCTGGAGATCCCAGCCCAGCTCTGGAATAAACAGGAGCCTTGTCAAGTGCTGGTTTGGGTTGGAGCTGGCTGCCTGCTTTGGACTACACGTTTGCCTGAACAGGAACTGCCTTTGCTGGGGCTCTCTGTGCCCCCTGCCTTGGCTGTGGCGACGATCCCGTGGCTGTCACACGCGGGTGACACGTGTGGCTGTCACACCTGGGTGTCACAGGTGCTGTCACACCTGTCTGTCACACGTGGCTGTCCCACACAGGGGTGTCACACGCGGTGTCACACGTTCTGGGCCTGATATTTCAGTGTCTGAGAGATTTCAGCCTGCCAGCAGCTGCTAACTTTTCCCAAGGGAAAAATATCTCGAGAAAGCTCCTTCTCAAAACAATCTTGGCAAACAACTGATCCATTCTCAAAACAATTTTCTCCAGGTGATGTTTTACCTTCCCAGTTCTGTTTCTCCGGTTTAACCAATGGGATTGGAGAGGTGTCATTCCTGTTCACCAATCATGTTAAATCTGTATCAGAACACCTTGTAAAAGGTAGCAAGAATTAGACAATAAAGCCTTCTGATGTTTTCACCTTCAACAAAGATGTTTAGAGTAATTAATTTTTTCGTGTCCTACAATGACAACCTGTGGCAGTCACACCTTGGTGCCACTTGTGGTGTCACCCGTGGGTGTCACACACAGTGTCCCACGTGGTGTCACCCATGGGTGTCACACACAGTGTCCCACAAGGTGTCACCCATGGGTGTCACAGTGTCCCACACTCTGTCACCCGTGGGTGTCACACACAGTGTCCCACACACTGTCACCCGTGGGTGTCACACACAGTGTCCCACACGCTGTCACCCATGGGTGTCACACACAGTGTCCCACGAGGTGTCACCTGTGGGTGTCACACACAGTGTCCCACACGCTGTCACCCGTGGGTGTCACACACGGTGTCCCACACGCTGTCACCCGTGGGTGTCACACACAGTGTCCCACACGCTGTCACCCGTGGCTCTGCAGGCCCCCAGCACCTCCAGCCCGCCTGGGGAGCTGCTCCTGCTGCCAGCACCGCCGGTCCCTTCACATCCTTCCCTTTCCTCCCATCCTGGCCCTGGCGTGGTGCCCCTGAGGTGGGGCTTGTGGCATCATCCCGCCGTGCCAGGCCATGCCCCCCATGCTGCTCTTCTCCCAGGTGACAGGGACGGGCTGAGAGGAAGGGACCTCAGGCTGTGCCATGGGAGGTGCAGGCTGGAGATTAGGAAAAATTTCCTCGTGGAAAGGAGAGGCTGCCCAGGGCAGGGCTGGAGTCCCCACCCCTGGGGGGATTTCAAGGCCCTGTGCATGTGGCACCTGGGGACGTGGGGCAGTGGTGGTGGCCGGGGCATGGCTGGACTTGAAGGGCTCCTCAAAAATTCTAGGATTCCATGATTCCCAGGTTTTATGCATACACTGATAAGGGAAATCTGGCTCAACAGAACCCAAACCCTGGATTTCTTTAGGCTGGGGAAGCCCCTGAGGCCATGGAGTCTGAGCATTCCCAGCTGTGCCAAGGCCACCACTGTGCCATGTCCCCAGCTGTCCTGGGCTGCCCTGGGGCAGTGCCCGCTGCCGTCCCTGCCCTGAGCTGCAAGCAGGGCATGAGAGGGGCCTGAGCCAGGTGAGGAATATTCCATGTTCTGCTCTCCAGCGCAGGTGGCGGGGCAGGAACTGGGCCAGTGTTGCTGGCTGAGCTGAGGGGAAGGACGCAGACACGGCTCTGCTGGGGACTCTCTCTAATCACAGCCCAGAGATTCGCATTTATGAGCCTCCTAGGTTTACCTAATGGGAATTTTTTTCTCCATGTTTCTTTCCTGCCTTGGAGGTTTTACCAAGTAGTGAAGCTCAGGATGTGGTTTTCCCAAGGAGTTTCCCCAGGATGGGTGAGGGGATGCTCACCCCAGCTGTGCCTTTACTGATCTAAACCCTTCACAGAGCTGGTTTGCTTTGGGTTTGGGATTTTTCCCTTCTCTGTGTTCAAGGTTAAACTTTCACTACAGAGAATTAGCTGCTGAGAGACAAAGAGCACTGCTCAGGAGGGGTAGGGAAGATAAATTTCACAAAAGATTTTCAGCTGCAGTACCTGAAGATAGATCAATATTTTCTATTTGCCTTAGCACTAAGCTTATTTTCCTTCATCACTGAAGAGATACTCACTTGTGCCTTCTACCAGAACATTAAACTGTTCTCTGCTGATAAATGGTTAAGAAAGACAAACAGTAGCACTTTCCAGGAGCTGCTTTGTCTTGCAGGATGACATCAGTCCTTTTGATAAACAGAAAACCCACACTTCTGTCTTAACTTGGAGAGTCCCTGCTGGAGCCCAGCCTCGCTGGCTCAAAGCCCCAATTTCCCCCATTTTTTGGAGCCTCTCAGCGTGGTGTCCCTGCAGGCTGCTGTCCCGGCCTCCCCAGGGCACAGAGCTGTTGAGCCCTGGCTCTGCCCCTGGTCAGGGCTCTGGGGACTGTGAGCCGCTGGTGTTTGCTGGGCATGGCTGTGCTGGGAGCTGTGCCTGTGCACAGCCTCCGAGCAGCCCAGCAAACAAAGGTACCAGAGCTGGAACAGAGCCCGGCGTGTGCCCACAAATTTAGAATCCTAAGGACAACTAACAGGCCAAGAGAGCCCAGAATTACTGAAATTATAAATGGGTTATTAGTGCAGGAACTGCACCATGCGTGAGGAAGGGGGAACGGCTTCCCACTGCCCTCAGGGTGAGAAATTCCTCCCTGGGAGGTGGAGCAGGGCACAGCTCCTGCTCTTCCCAGGCTGATGGAGAAGAGGGTGGGACACTTTTTGAACACTGAGCATTATGAAGGGAGAACACCACCAAATGTTGGTAGCCAAGACGCTCCTTGCAAGGCGGTGAAAGTTTAAATGATGGCAGAATGGTAGTGAAGGGACTACCACGAGTTATGAAGGACACAGATATTCTGATTTTCACTGAGTTTCTGGATTCTTGTAAATAAATCCCTGTGAAGAGCCCCAGAGTTTAACCCCTGTGTGTCAACAGCACACGGCAGAGAGGGAAATGGAGCAAACCACAGGAACCACCTGGGTTAGAATGGGTTGGAAACACTTGAGCCAAGGCCTCTTCATTTTGTAAAGAATGTTTGTTTGCTCCTCCTGTTTAGGGTGTGTTTGCCATCTGTTAAAACCAGGGATAACAGGCCCTGCCTGGTGCAGGACCCGCTGAGGCTCGGGGCAGGCCGGGAATCCTCAGGGGTGTGGGGTGAATATTGGATCACCCCTGGCCCACGTCCACACAGCTCCTAATTCCAGGGCTGATTAAACACCTGCATTGCTATTGTCTGACTGCACCCAGGATTTATTTGTATGTGAGCTGTGCTTCCAGCTCCCATATCAGCAAACATTGCAATTTCTTACTCAATTGTGTACATGTTTCAAACCCAAATCACATTTGTGTTTTCAAGCAGCTTTACAGCCCTGGCAGATGGTGGGCTGCACAACCATAGGTCAGGTTTTGCAAAATAAAACTGTATTTTTCCTGGAGAATGGCTCCTACCAAACAAGAGAGAGGATTTAGATATTTTCCAGTGACATTTGGCTCTGTAAACCCAATTTCACTGTGGAGCTCTAGCTGGTGTTCAGGTGCAGGAGCAGAATGTTGTGGAAAGGCAGAGCTGCACTAATGGCTCGTCTCAGAGGCTGCAGAGGTTTGAAGGAGCTGCGTGTTCAGCTGTGCACAAGGAGTGACGCATTTGCTGTCCCCTCCTAGAACTTCGCAGCTCCATAACTGCAGCACCAGTTCATCAGAGTTATTGCTGTCATCAGCCTTTGCCTGCGACAGGGGACGCAGGTGCGGCTCTGAGGGGTTTGGGGTTTGGGGTTTGGGGTTTTTGTGAGGAGCCCGTGCCCANNNNTTGCCCACGCAGCTGCAGTTCCACCTGTGCTGCCCCTCTTGGGCTGCCTCGGGAGCTTCTCCTTGCCTGTCTGCTGGGGCTGTGCTCGCTGTGCTCCACCAGCCCTGCTCTCCCTGCACGTGGGTGTCAGGTCTGGAGCTGCGCTGGCCCGGTCGGGAACTGGGGTGAGCATCGAGGGCAGGGACGTCCCCAGTGCGGGCTGGGGTGGGGGGACATGGGCACAGCTGGGCCACCTGAGGTCCTGCGTGGGCCACCTGAGGTCCTGCGTGGGACACCTGAGGTCCTGTGTGGGACAGCTCCTGACACAGTTCGTCACACACACACAAACCCACACACTTTGATCAGAAGGCATGAACTAAAACTCTGTTTATTTAAAAGTTTGACTCTATTTTATAGTATTTCTACAAAGGCCAGGGATTGGGGGAGAAGGCTGACACCTCTCCCCATCCCGTTGGTCAAGACAACTGTCCATCAGCTGTCCATAGCTCTAAGAACAGGAATGAAAACTACCTTGAAGTTATGATGAACATTTGCCAGTGTTTACAGACCAGAGCGTGAGAAAGAACCCAAAACATTAAACTGTGAAACAGAAGAGAAGGCTGAAAAAATCCGAGCAACAGCTCCCATGGGGATGTGCCCTGGGACACCTCCCTGCGCCTGCTCAGCATGGCAGGGATGAGCAGCTTGGGCACAGCTCCTGGCATCCAGACTGGTCTGGGTTGGGAGGGACCTCAATTCCCAAATCCCACCCAGTGCCACCCCTGCCGTGGCAGGGACACCTTCCCCTGTCCCAGGCTGCTCCAAGCCCTGTCCAGCTTGGCCTGGGGCACTGCCAGGGATGGGGAATGCACAGCCCTGCATCCCCTGCGTGCACTGGGCTGGTAGCACACGCAGGACACAAAAATTCCAGGAGCTCTGTGTTGTGCTGTGTCCCACACCAGGCTCTGCTCTCCAGAACACAGCCAGGAGAGATGGCTGTGATGTAATAACGTTTGGTTTTTAATTAAAAGGTGTTTGGTGCCAGCCCTGGCCCGGGTGCCTCTGCGGGCAGCTGAGCTCTGCTCCATGCACCACTGGAGTGTGGCGCTGGTGGAACTGGGCAGGGCAGGGAGCGCAGGGAGCCAGGCAGACACAGATGCATTCCTCAGGGCTCAGGGAACAGATGGGGTTTACACGACTCAGGAAAGCAGAAAAATGCAGACTTTGAGCTAGATCCAGCTTCACTGAAGGCAGTTTTCTGTTGGCTTCAGGGGCTGGTGGAGCAGGGCCTTTCCAGGCTGCTTTTGGTGGGTTTGATTTAGAGAAAAACATCATCTCTGCTGAGCACTGAGACACTGAACACTCACCAGGGTGTCTGTATGGGAGGTCCAAACTGTGTGCAGGGACATTGGAGTCTTGAATGTGGAATGGGTTTGTTCGTTTGTTTGTTTTTAAAAGGTGATTCCCCCCTCCAGTGCCCCCAGCATTTATTTCTCTTTCCAAGGCAATTCCTCAAGCACTCTGTGCACTGAGCCTCCTGACCCTGTTGAGTGTAATCCGATAAACATTGATTGCACTTAACCTCTCGGAGCTTCAAGATGGAGAGTTTCAATGGTTAATTACCAGTTGTTAATTGTTCGAGCTGTGGCAGGGTGGTTTTGTTACCCCTGTGCTGTGTGTGCAGGGCCAGGTCAGCCCACGGTCCCCAGCTGCCACCCACCCTGTCCAGCCCTGCCTGGGACCCTTCCAGGGATCCAAATAAATACATAATGAAATAAATGCAAACTCCATGGCATTACAGTCCGACGATTGGCTTCAGAGGAACTGCTCTGCGTAGGAAAGTTATTTTTAAACACTATTAATTCCTGTTGTTGTTGCAAAGGTTCTTTTGTACATCCAATTAAAACCCATGCTTTGTGTAATTTGTAACCTGAAAAAAATCGATTTCAGCGGCAGGCCTTTCATGTTCAGGTTTTGGCATCAGGTGTGTGAAAGGGAGTCACAGGTAAAGCAGAAAATCAGGCAGCTCGAGCAGGGACCCCTGAGGGACCCCTGCCAAGCCTGACCGGCAGATGGGGTATCCAGAGCTGTTTAAATGTTCGTGTCTGAGCTCTGAGTTATCCAGAGCTGTTTAAATGTTTGTGCCTGAGCTCTGAGTTATCCAGAGCTGTTCAAATGTGTGTGCNTCACGGCTGGGCTCGGGCAGGGGCCTGGGCAGAGCCTCCTGCAGGTTCCTGGCTGGAGCCCCCCTGCCCAGCCCTCTGCCTGTGCTGGGTGGGCTGGGACAGGTGACACAGGGGAGGTGTCCCCGCCACAGGGACACCCTGAGCAGCTCAGCAGCTTCTTCTCGTGGTGCCAGCACCGGCCCAGGGTGGGGCTCAGCCCAGGGCTGCAGCAATCCCCAACTGCTGAGGGACAGACAGGCACGTCTCCAGGACAAACAGCCTTCCAGAGGGACAGACAGACACCTCTCCAGGACAAACAGCTCTCCAGCACAGCCTGGAACCCCTCGGGGAAGAAGAACGTGCTGTAGCAGCGTGTTCAGCTGTGATGTTCCCACATTTCATCCTTCCCAGAGCTCCAGACCTGCTGTCACTCAGGCCCTGCTTCCCAGCATCCCCAGCTTCAGCATCACACAAATATTCTTGTCACCTCTTCCATCAGCCCAACAAAAAAACCATCCCAAGGCTTTCGGTTTTTCCTTCCTTGCCTGATCTTTTCTGCGGGCTGAACAAAGCGAACGTCTGCTCTGGCTGCCAGGCTGTTCTTCATGCTGACTTTATCTGTCCCTGTGCAGAGCCTCTCCTCCCCTGCCTGCCGGAGCCCGGCAGTGACAGTTCCATCCTTCTCCTGCCTCACCTCCCATTTATTGCCCAAGATGCAGGGGCCCCTGTCGCAGCGGGGAGAAGGCAAAGAGGTAAGAGTGAGAGGAACGCAGCAGATTTTTCTCCTTGGTGTGAGCACTCGCTCTTGTTTCCCTGCTATTTGTATAAATTATCCACCCTTGCCCATCCACTTTGCACCTCCAGTGCTGCCTTTGCATCCCGAGGATAAAAATAGCTAAGCAGTGCTGGTCGATAAAAGATCTGAAAAAGGAATGTCAGTGGGAGTGTGGCTGCCCTATTTTTTGGGTTAATTAAAGTGAGGATGTTTCCTCCATCTCGAGCCCTCGGTGATTTTGTTTCTTCTCTCCCAGAATTCTGAACTTGCAGTTCAGCTCATGTGTTTGCCTTGGAATGGGACCCTGGGCCAGGGAAAACTTGGCATCACCTCCTGCAGAGCCCTGGGAGCTGGGGCTGGCAGAGCTGGGGGTCCCTGTCCCACCTGGGGCACCCCAGGACCTGTCCAGGGACTTGGGCACCTCGCAGGATGGAGCCCCCTGGCCTGGCCTGGCCCGTGTCCAGCCCTGCTCCAGGACACAGGAGGGCTTTGGGTCCAGCCAGGCCTCCCTGGATGGGATGGGCAGTGTGGGATCACACCCTGCAGAGCAGGGCTCACCACTCCTGCAGACCCTCCGTGGTGTGGGGATGGAGGGACGGAGGCTCTGTCCAGCCCTGCTCACCCCACAGACCCTCCATGGTGTGGGGACGGAGGGACGGGGGCTCTGTCCATCCCTGCTCACCCCAGAGACCCTCCATCCTGTGGGGAGGGAGGGAGGTTCTGTCCATCCCTGCTCACCCCACAGACCCTCCATGGTGTGGGGACGGAGGGAGGGAGGCTCTGTCCATCCCTGCTCACCCCACAGCCCCTCCATCCTGTGGGGACGGAGGTTCTGTCCATCCCTGCTCACCCCACAGCCCCTCCATCCTGTGGGGAGGGAGGTTCTGTCCATCCCTGCACACCCCACAGACCCTCCATCCTGTGGCTCTGTCCGGCTGCCAGCGCTGCTCCCGAGCTAGACCACGTTGGAAATGAAACCTGGGGTCTGATCCCCAGCCAGGGAGCACCTGGGGACCCTCAGCTCGGTGGGTCCTGAGCTGACCCAGCCCTCGCCGCGGCTCTGGGAAATCTCTCCCAGATTTATTACAGATTTGTGGCAGATTTGCTGTCAGGGCCCTTCAGTGGAGTTCCCATCCCGAGCAGTTGGTGCTGCAGATGGTCCTTCAGCTCTGTTTGCATCTCAAAGGGATCCCAGGAGGCTCCAAAGCCCTCCCTGTGCCTGGGGGTGCTCGGTGCTGGGGTCACCCTGGGGTGGCTTTGACAGTGATGCACACACACTGTAATGGCCTGGCAAGAAAATAAACAAAAAAAACCCAAAACAAAACCAAAAAAACCCAAAACCAAAACAAAACCAAAAACAGAATAAACAAAACAAAACCCAAACAAACCCCAAAAACCAAAACCAACCAACCAACCAAACCTAAAAACCAGAACTAACCAAACAAAACAAAACCACACAAAAAAATAAAGCAACCAACCAACAAACCCCCCAGTGGATAAACTCCTTTTTGCACCATGCAAAGTGAGGGGTACGGGGCAGCCCGGGGCGCTCAGGCAGACCCGTGTGAAGCTGGGAGTGCAGCTTGAGAACCCCAGCTCCACGTGGGACCTCGGGGACATTTCCCCTCCCTCAGGGAATCCCTGAACTGGGAGCAGGGAAAAGGAAACCCCTCAAAAGGAAAATAATGAAAAATGTCAAAGTGTGTTTGGAAAACTTTAAGAAAGGCTAAGTTTCAAGTGATTTTAAAAACCAGCCTTTCTGCTGGAGCTGCGGAACTCTTCCTTTCTGCTCTTTGTAGAGGTGCTTTCGCCCTTTTATTTAGAGAAATTCTGCTGATTAGATGTTTTACTGCACAATATGGTAATTATGCAAATAAATGCACAGTACCTGTGTTTAGCTTAATAAAATTTCTGTTGCATTCATTCAATTTTTCGTCTTTCTAATTCTCAAACTAAACAGAAAAAACAAAGACTGTAGGAAGACGATAACTGAGCACCCTTCCAGCAACATGTGCTCAATCAGAACCTAAAAAATTCTCTTTATTCTCCCATTTGTTAGATGACAAAAGCTCCTCTTTGCTGCTGTCCCAGGGGAGCGGACATTCGTTCAAGTAAGGTTTTATTCCTTGTGACTCCGGATCAATTTATTATAAGATTTCTTGGAATAATGAGGAAAGACTCCTGCCTCCTCAGAAAAAGACAATATAGAAGTGAAAAAATAGCCATAGCAGCTTGGTCAGAAGGGCAATTTGCAGCTAAGGGGAACATCCATTAATCTCTGCTCTGAGAGTCCAGTGTTCCTGTTGCTGCTGGCCGGTGGCTCAGCGCTGCGTGTCCTGGCGCCGCTGGCAGTTCAGTCCCAGGCTTTTAAAAAGCCAGAGGGAAACCAGGAGAGTTGACAAAAAGCACGGATTTAGGGTCATGGAGCAGGTGAGCCCCATTACTGCTGCTCCTGGATGTCCCCACCTCCTCCTCCTCCTCCTCCTCCTCACCTGATGTTGTCTGTGTGAGTCTGTACCTCAGGAACCCTCGTGCACGTTTTGGGATTGTCCCCTTGGGGCAGCTCATGGACATGGAAGGGAAATGGTGTTTGAGAGGAAGACTTTAAATGTTCCTGTGTTCTCTTCTGAGAGCTTGACTGATGTAATCCAGCTCTGGGCCCAGCACAGGAGGGACC
>WBMY01017078.1:8807-34584 GCA_013397315.1 Donacobius atricapilla
TATATATATATACATAAATATTATCAGTCACATAATTACTCAGTATTATTTAATGGAATTTTGGGACTATGGATTTTGTTGTTTGATGTACTTTAAACTGTATGAAGCAGCATATTATTAAGACTATCCTCACCAATGCTTTTAATTATTTATTCATTAAATAAAGTGCTTTTTTTTTTGCTTGTTATAATCCTGTTTGTACAACCATGTGATAATGTTAAAATGGGTAAGTACTGTACGGGAATTATAACTGTTTATTTTCTTGTCTAAATATATACCTATAACAATATTTATTAGTGAACTGAGTTTTAAGAATGTGTCTTTTTATGTGTTTACTATCTCTTTACACGTAATCCAGATTTAAAGGAAAGCTGAGATATCATTTCCTCATACCATTGAGAATGCCCTAAAAGCTTTGAAATGACATTTTACCTTTATCCACAAATGATATTAGGATGAGGTCTGTACTTTAAATCTGAAATAAAACTAATGCATAGTACAGTAGTTAAGTTTTGTTGACTGTAGCTATCAGAAGTAAACCTACATTCTTAATTTCTCAGGTAGAGACATGTTAAGTATTGGATCAGATAGGGAGAAACTACACTCTAAGGATCAGATAGGGAGAAACTACACTCTAAGGATAATGTTTATAACAGCTGATTTAACAGAAGATTAGTCAGAAATCTGGTACACTAAACAGCTTTTTTTTTTTTTTTTCACGTTTCATAGTCAGCTTTCACCTTTGTATTGTAGAAAGCTGGGAACTGGTTTTGGTAAGACCTTAGATATATCAAATTCAGTGGGAATTTTCTAGATTATTCTAAAAAGCCAGCAGCTAGTATTTTATTGGCATTTAAACCTGTCATTGTTCAAAGGAGACTCATCTTCTGCTATATTTCACTCATTGCAATATTCCATAAGACCCTTCCCTTCCCTTCCCTTCCCTTCCCTTCCCTTCCCTTCCCTTCCCTTCCCTTCCCTTCCCTTCCCTTCCCTTCCCTTCCCTTCCCTTCCCTTCCCTTCCCTTCCCTTCCCTTCCCTTCCCTTCCCTTCCCTTCCCTTCCCTTCCCTTCCCTTCCCTTCCCTTCCCTTCCCTTCCCTTCCCTTCCCTTCCCTTCCCTTCCCTTCCCTTCCCTTCCCTTCCCTTCCCTTCCCTTCCCTTCCCTTCCCTTCCCTTCCCTTCCCTTCCCTTCCCTTCCCTTCCCTTCCCTTCCCTTCCCTTCCCTTCCCTTCCCTTCCCTTCCCTTCCCTTCCCTTCCCTTCCCTTCCCTTCCCTTCCCTTCCCTTCCCTTCCCTTCCCTTCCCTTCCCTTCCCTTCCCTTCCCTTCCCTTCCCTTCCCTTCCCTTCCCTTCCCTTCCCTTCCCTTCCCTTCCCTTCCCTTCCCTTCCCCTTTTTCTGCTCCTTTTCAGGAAGGGAATTGAAAGTGGGATCTGTGTGTGACTCTGCAGCCATATAGACACTTTTGACATCTTGTCATATGGGTACTAACAGAGATGAGGGCTGTTGACCTCATTGCTCTCACAGTGGAGAACAGGAGAGAGTGTAGCAGAAAGACAGGAAAGAGAGGGGATAGAAGAAGGCTGCATGCATTAGGAAGGTAGTAAACTGTTGCAACAATGAAGAGAGTAATTTTGAGCCTTCATATCTCTCTAGCACCATGAAAAATTACCCTCCTATCTACGTAGGTTTGTGTACACATAGCATATAATACTATTGTCTTGTGGAAAAGGGGTACCCAGAATTGTGGCAAATCTGTAAGCTGGAAGTTTTGGGTTTGTTTTGTTGGGGTTTTTTTGTTNTCTTAATTTCTCAGGTAGAGACATGTTAAGTATTGGATCAGATAGGGAGAAACTACACTCTAAGGATCAGATAGGGAGAAACTACACTCTAAGGATAATGTTTATAACAGCTGATTTAACAGAAGATTAGTCAGAAATCTGGTACACTAAACAGCTTTTTTTTTTTTTTTTCACGTTTCATAGTCAGCTTTCACCTTTGTATTGTAGAAAGCTGGGAACTGGTTTTGGTAAGACCTTAGATATATCAAATTCAGTGGGAATTTTCTAGATTATTCTAAAAAGCCAGCAGCTAGTATTTTATTGGCATTTAAACCTGTCATTGTTCAAAGGAGACTCATCTTCTGCTATATTTCACTCATTGCAATATTCCATAAGACCCTTCCCTTCCCTTCCCTTCCCTTCCCTTCCCTTCCCTTCCCTTCCCCTTTTTCTGCTCCTTTTCAGGAAGGGAATTGAAAGTGGGATCTGTGTGTGACTCTGCAGCCATATAGACACTTTTGACATCTTGTCATATGGGTACTAACAGAGATGAGGGCTGTTGACCTCATTGCTCTCACAGTGGAGAACAGGAGAGAGTGTAGCAGAAAGACAGGAAAGAGAGGGGATAGAAGAAGGCTGCATGCATTAGGAAGGTAGTAAACTGTTGCAACAATGAAGAGAGTAATTTTGAGCCTTCATATCTCTCTAGCACCATGAAAAATTACCCTCCTATCTACGTAGGTTTGTGTACACATAGCATATAATACTATTGTCTTGTGGAAAAGGGGTACCCAGAATTGTGGCAAATCTGTAAGCTGGAAGTTTTGGGTTTGTTTTGTTGGGGTTTTTTTGTTTGTTGCGGGGGGGGGTTGTTGGGTTTTTTTGTTTGGTTTGGTTTTGGTTTTGTTAGCAATTGCTCTTTTGCTTGCTGTATGAATTTAGAGACCACAAGCAGTGCTGCATGATATAAGTAAAAGAGCACTGAGTTTGATTACTAAATTCTCAATATCAAATGCTTATAAAATCTTTATCAACAGATAATTTGCAAATAATCTGTAGGCCTAAATGATTAAGAAATTATGTGTTACCAACTAGCAAAGAAAAAAAAGACAGAACACAAAGAATTACATTCCTCATAAACAATGCAAACTCCTCTAGCCCTCACAAAAGGGCACAGATGGTGAAGATACAGGTCTAATGCCATAAAGCAATTGGTGAATTTCTTTTCATGTGCAACATTCTGCAGAAAGGTCTGGGTTATTAATATGTCTGATATTTAAATTAATTCAATGTGAGAGTAAAGAAATCCAGTCACATAAATTCAAAATCCCATATCATGTTAATAGAATTATTTTCTTTTCTATTTCAGGTCAATAATTATTATGTAATAAGTGCTGCATATTTCTTAGTACTGTGTAAAGAAATTGTTTAAGACAGCTTTCTTTAAGTTTATATATTACTTTGTGGTTTTTAATTCAAGTTTAGAGTTTCTTTTCTTTTGGGAAGAGAAAGTTTGAATTCTGCTACCAGTGTTTGTACTTTTAATTTTGGGGGAGTTTAGATTTGTTCTTCAGGAGTATTGTTTACCACTGGGGATGACACAGCCCTCTTGTTTTACTGCATGATCTTGTTCTCCTAGGACACTAAAGCTATCTTCATTAGGAAGTTCTTCTACATTATTGATTAAGAACATACATAATTACTATCTACCATGTGGTGTTCAGCCCCCCAGAAAAAAAAAAGAAATTAAAAGGAGGCAGTCACATAAAGACAATTGTTTTATTCACTACACAAAAACCAAAAACAAAACCAACGAACCAACTAAAAAAAAAAAACAAAACAAAAAACCCCCTCTACTGTGTTATGAAGGCAAAATTTATGACAGTCCGTTCATTCAGCCAGAACTACCTACTTGCTGAGTCAACATCACACTATTTGCTTCCTTCTTTAGGAACAACACTGAATGAAACTGTGATCAGTTGTGCCTCATGGTGAGTCTAAACCTCATTCTTAAAACAATTTGAAAAATGGCTCTGGAGACTCTAGATATATGGCTTTGAGGGAAATAAAATATTGTATAAGTCTCTGGCTCCTCAGATTTAGGTGTATAGTTGAGCAACCCATTAAAATAATCCCAAGTTCCCTAAAAGGCAAACAGTTATTTTTGAAGAGCTCCAGAAAGAATCCTTTTATTCCCAAGTTTAGACATATTAGATCTCTGCTTTAGGGAGAATCAGAGTGCAGAACCTATTCCAAACTTTGCAGCTGACAGCTGCAAAGTCTCTGGATACTCTACCATGTCAAATTACCCATCACTAATTTTGATAAACCTGAAAACCTTTAGCAGAACAACAATGAAAAAGAGAGATTGAAACTTGACTGATTCAAGCACCCTGTGGTTCAAAAAGAAAGCAAGCTAACATTGTGGAAGAATAAGGGAAAGATGTATTTAAGATTTTTAGATTTTTACTTTCTTAGTGAAACATGTAGCTCCGGGAAAGTATATTGCTAATATTGCATTTTCTTTGGATACCCTACTCTGCGTGGTTCAATGACCATGCTAAAGGCATAAATAAATTTACAAGCAATAATTCTGCACAAATATGCATTCAGTCAATATATGGCTCTTGTATGAAAAGTACGAAGAAATTGAGTTTTTCTGCACTTCTAGAATATCAAATGCACAATTACTATTTATAATAAGCTTGCAGTCACCGACTCTGTAATTCCTTAGTCCTGAACAATTGCATAGTTACTAATTCAAGTACATTAGCATTGGTAGTAGACATGGATGATTTCAAAAGGGATACTACTGATTTAATGAGGTCTCAGTCTGTACATTTCCAAAATTATACAAATTCTGGTTAACAGCCAGCTACTGATGCTTTTGGGTATTTGAACCAATAAATCAACCAACTGCCATCAAAAGAATCATTAAAAATGAAAACAAACAGAAATGGGAATGAAATTGCATTTTTTCACAATGTGAAACTACCAAAACCCTATTTACTGACTAGTTTCCAACAGTCTGTCTAGTTTTACTAGAGAGTAGTTGCTTCTGAATGTACTGAATACCTAAAGCTGCCACTTGTGACAGTGCTTTTGCATTCTGAATGTTTCTGGCATTGTGAATATGCTAGGATAAATATGACAATAGACCATGGGCACAGAAGGGCTATTCTGAATTCATTGCCCTCTCTTGCATTTGCCACCTCCCTTTTTCTGTGTGTGATAGACAGCAGATGATCAGATCCTGAGATTGTGGAGCCGCTATTTTGCCAAAAGTAAATAGTTGTCAGTTCTGTCTAGAAAGGAATTTGTAAAATTTTGTGGTACTTGCATTTTTTTTTTCTTGAAGATGTCTTTATCCTACAAAGGTCCCTTCATTATAAACTGCCTTTGATTTCAGTGGGAGACAGATTAACTCAAGCAGTAGTTTTCATGTTGGCGGTCATTATACCAAATAAGGATGAAAGGATATGTCAGTCAGAGACATTGCAAAATCCTTAAACCTGTATGCCCCCAAGTAATCCTGCTGTGCAACCGACAATTACTATACATAGAGGAGGAAAGAGGAAGAAAGATTTTAACATAAAATGATTTAGACTGCCTAAGTTATAGCATGGTAGTTGCAGATCTATCAAATAGTACCCAAATGTATATCAGCACTTCTTCCCATAGTGGACCTCCATCAGTTTTAATTGGGTTTTTTAGTGCTTATAGGGTAGGATTTGCATATGTTCATCAATTTCTCTCATACCTCCATCCAACAAGCTGCTCATGAAATTAAGCAGATGTTGGCTTCACCAACATGCTCACTGGATAAAATAAATTAAATTCTTATCCTCAAAACAGGACACCTGAGCCTGAACTACAGGTGAATGGGGTCATTTTTATCTCTTCCTAAGAAGTGGAGGATGTTGAGAGCTAAACCATGACATTTGCCTTCTATCCAACAGACCTTCTAAAGATCAGGCTGAGCACTGTGAACTGAGTTAGTGCCCTCCGATTGCTAAGCCCTGTCTAGAACAAGCAGAGGTTATATGGGAGGCAAGAACTACCTAGAACTTTCTTTAGTATTCCAAAGAGGAGTTATGCTGTATTAATCTCCATATGGTAAGCCTACAACTGGCTATTTGCTACATGAGCTCTTACTGGAGAGGGCTGCAGTGCAGGTGACAGTGCCAGACTGGGGAGGATTTCTCCTGACTTCTCCTAGCCCATCCTGAAATATCAACACAGCTGTGCTGAGAGACCTCTCCGCACCTTCACAGCTACTATTGGGGAGGGACAACTGACCCCTACAGACATCCACAGAGAGCCCTATAATAAAAAAGCTAGGATGAACATCAGAGTGCAGACTGATGTGGCTTCTCCAAGCCAGAGCATTCTGCTTCCATGAGGTGTGCATAAAATGCCACTAGAGAATGGAAAAAAATATCAGTGAGAGGTTTACCTGAGAGATTTTCTCAGATAAGAAATGTATTTCTTTGCCAGCTTTAATGTCTGCTACTGTGTGAAATAAGCACATATTCCTTCATATACAATCTGCCTGTTTTTTCCCATTTTTATTCTAGTAGCATTTGAGCCTTCTGGCTGCAAGAAACAGATGCCAATGTTCTTGTATAGTCTTTCCCTGTTCCTACCTGTCTTTGCTCTACTGTACAATCTCCCAGGATGCCCAGGGTAAATGACATGTTTTAGAAAATCATAAGCCTTTTAATCCTACAGGACCTCTTTTCTTTCTCAGACCTCCAAATATTTTTAACTTTAGTGGAAAGATCACTCCTTTCCTCCCTCATGCAAATCAGATTGTCTGTGAATTCAGTTTTGCACAACAAAATATGTCCCAAAGATGATGTTGACTTGATTCAAGACTTGCTGTGAATTATCTTTGTGGACAGTACACCCACACGTTGAGGGAAAACCCTACTTTTCAAGGTGTTAAAGGGTGTACACTTGTAAGTAATTATGTACAGCAACTACTTTCACAAAGTGTGAGTTTTTTAAAAAAGAGATAGAAAATGGATAGGATAGGATAGGATAGGATAGGATAGGATAGGATAGGATAGGATAGGATGAGCTTAACTGACTATAAAGAAAGGAAGAAAAGGGAAAGGGAAAATAAAGATATAATACTTGATGTTTGTGCTTTCTGAAGCCAAGTTCAGGATGGAAAGTCTCTCTCTATAATGTCTGACAGTATGACGCAAGGGTTGGAATGTTGCTCTGGATCATTGTCCCAGTTTAGGGCAAATTCTGGGAGGGAACCTCCGAACAGGACCCCAACAACCCTTCCCCCCACAACTGGCCCGAANATTGGGGATACAGGCATCATAAAGTCACTCTAGGACAATCATGGAAATTTTGATGCAAAATGTGAGGAAGAGTAGGGAAGTAACTCTAAAGAAAGACTATGTAGTCCAAGCTTTAGGCTGCCAGACCCTTGTGCAGGTGGCTTGCTGTGCATATGCTGTAAGTGAAGCTTTCCCCAGACCTCATTAATTCCACTGGAGTCTGAGGAGGCCTGAGTATCTTGAATACAACAACACAAGGATCAAGCAGGATGATAGACAACCTGATACATTTAGATCATCACTTTTTCCAGCTCTGAGAACTGTAACTTGCCTCTCCACCTTGTCCAAAACCAGCAACTCCTCATTTCCTTGTTCAAACTTTGCCCTGTCTGGCTATAGATTCCCACACAAATTCCTGTCTAACTGATCATATGAACATCATGTTGCTAGATTGAACCCTGAACTTCCATTAAAGCCTGTCATCTTGTATTGGTTTGGCATGAATGGTAAAAACCAATTAGTGATTTCCTTTAAAACTGACAGCCAGGTTGGCCAATTAGATACAAGTGTACACCCCTGGGACACAGGGGTTAAATACAGAGGTGGTATTTTGGGAAACTTCCTGTTTGAGCTGCGGGCTTGCCATGAGGTAACATCGAGAGCAGAGGGGGGAACAGCGGGGCCGGGCTTTGGCTCCGCCACCCCCACGGCCAGGCTGGGACAGGGCGGCCGTGCCGGGGCTGGCCCTGGCTGGAGCTGAGCCAGGCCCCTGAGCTCAGCAGACTCCGGCAGAGAAAGGGGAGCCACGGCTGCTGACATCCAGCCCATCCTAGGGCCTGCACCACGCCACTGGCCGGGCCGAGGGGGATGACCCCTGCCCTGGGTCCCCAGAGAGCAGCACCGAGCCCAGGCTGGGCCAAACCCACCCTATAAGACCAAGGGGTGGAGGGGGAGAGAAGATCTGGGCTGCCATTTCTGAGCTTTTCTACACCTTGAGGATTTGAGGCTTTCAGANCTTTTGTGGGAGCTGGAAACCACAAACAGACTGTGTCTCTTGTGGAAAGTTGCCAGAAAAATCAGGAGGGACTTGTCTCTCTCAAAGATTGAATGAAAGACTATTTTATAAGTGGTACTGACTTGGAGTTCTGATCTTCTGTCTCTTTACTCTGTTTTGTGGAAAAGTAAACTGTTGGTAGCGGGGGAGGGAGTGCTTTTAAAAAGGTTTCATGGGTTTTTTTGTTTGCCCTTTAGTGTGTGTTAGTAAATCTAACTGTTTCTATTTTTAAGTTGAGCCTGTTTTGCCTTTCTTCTAATCCTATTCCACAGTGGGAAGATAGACCACTACACTAAATTTAACAAAACAAATTCGGTGAATGTGAAACCACTACGTTTTTTGGTGTTTCTGCCCAGTTGTGAACTTTAACCCATTACACATCTGTATGCAACCTTTTAATCTGTGCCTCTTTTCATTCAGTCAGCTCCACTTCTCCCCAGATCTATGTTGTCTTTGTTAAGGTTTTTAAAGCATCACTATGATTCAGATATCAATATAGGCATACAAGGTTGTAGACTGAGAACAGAATGTCAGTGTTTCTCAAAGACTTTTTTTGGACAGTCTTAATTGGTACCCATTTTCCTGGCAAAACTGAAGTAACGAATATGTAGCTAGTGAGAGCATATTATCAACAAATCCAGAAGTGGGATGTTATTTGTAATATATGTGAGAGGGCTGTATTGCAGGTGTTGTTTTCTAAATCTCTGTGTAACTGCAGATACCTTCTGACTACAGACATTTATCTTTGTGGATGTGTGAATGTGGGGAAGAAGCAGTTATTACAACTCTGATGAGTACTACGACATCTATAACCTATTTAGTCAGATGAGCTATACCTGTTGTGACAGCTATTAAAAAAAAAAAATAAGATAGGGTTGATTTTGTTTGTTTGTTTTTATTATTCGTACGGCTAATAATTTTCCAATATGTTTACCAATCTCTGATAATTAATTTCACAATGAGAATTTCCAAGTCATAAAATAAAAATAAGTAATTAAACCAGTAAATAAACAAATAATATATAGTGAAAAAACATATATTCATTCATGTACTGTATAATTTCAGTTGAATATTTTTAAAATGTCCATTTTTTAAATTTTGTTAGATTGAAGAGTTTTATTCTTAATTCTGAATGCAGTTGAGGGTGTACATAAACATATAATTTAGTTCCATGAATTCAGAGGTACTGAAAGCATGTTCTGAAATCTATTGAAGTTAATTAAGCCTTTTCTATCATCACTTAGAAATTAAAACAATTTTGTAAACTAAGTCATTAGCTTGACTATTTAAAAACAAAATTTGAAATTAATGGTATTAATTAAAGCGAGCCTTTGAAATCAGTACAAAACATTTAACTCCAACTGCTTTTAATGCAGAAACTTAAAACAGAGTGTCTCATCAACTTAAGTGTGAGGCAATGCTTATAAGCTGGTTTTCATAAAAGAATCCCTTCTGTATCATTTACCAGGGGCTTTTTGCTATATTTTCCTTCAGAAGTGAAGAAAATATATCTCATTATATTGTCTTCAAATATCGTAAGGGGTAGAAAAGAAGAAAATCAATCAAACAAAAAGAAACAAACAAAAAACAGAAGGAAGAAAAAAAAAACCAAATCATGGGGTCAAGTGTATTACTGGGATTTGCTTTTCCAATTCCTTCATTAATAGTCCTGGGGATTGCTGTAGACCTAAGGGTTGCTGTTCATATTTAATTCTTTTTTATTCTTTTGTTTGCCATGGATGTTATACCTTGTTGAGGTGAGCATCAGAAGTGCCTCTGAATTGTTGAGATCAGATCTGCTGCCCTAGGGGAACCAGATCAAGCAATATTAGCAACCCTTGCCTGTACTCCCTAGGAAAACATAGTTGAAAAGGGGATTCTTTGCTACCTTAAGAACTGTCTGGATGGCCAGGCCCAGAGAATAGTGGTGAATGGTCCTACACACATTTGGTGCCTGGTCACTAGGGGTGTTGCTCAGGGCTCAGTGTCGTAATCAGTCCTGTTTACTGTCTTTACAGATGATCTGGATGGCAAGGGGATCAAATACACCCTCAGTAAGTTCGCAGACAACACTAATTTGTGTGTGACTGTCAATCTGCTGGAAGGTAGGAAGGCTCTGTAGAGGAATCTGGAAAGGTTGAATCAAGGGGCCGCAACCAAAAATATGCGGTTCAACAAGACCAAATACCAGGTCCTACACATTGGACACAACAACCCCATGCAGCTCTACAGGCTGGGGCCGAGTGGCTGGAAAGTTGCCAGGCAGAAAAGGACCTCAGGGTGCTGAACCTGATGAGCCATCAGTGTGGTCAAGTGGCCAAGAAGGCCAATGGCATCCTGGCCTGTGTCAGAAATGGTGTGGCCAGTAGGATCAGGGCAGTGATTATCCCCCTGTATGCACCACTGGTCAGGCTATACCTTCAGTCCAGTTTTGGGCCCCTTAATTCAGGAAGGACGTTGAGGCACTAGTGTGTGTCCAGAGCAAGGCAAAAGACATGGTGAGGGATCTGGAGCACAAGTGCAATGAGGAGAGGCTGAAGGAACTGGGCTTGTTTAGAGGGGAGAAAAGGAATTCTTCAGGGAAGACCTTTTTGCTCTCTGCAAGTCCCTGGAAGGTTGCAGCCAGGAGGGGGTCAGTCTCTTCTGCCAGGCAACAGAAACAGAACCAGAGGACATACACTCAAGGTGTGCCAGGGGAGGTACAGGTTCAACATTAGGAGGACTTTCTTCACAGAAGGGTAATTAAATATTGAAATAGGCTGGCCAGGGAGGAATTGGAGTCACCATCCCTGGAGGTATTTAAGGAAAGACTTAGTGCCATGATGTAGTTGACGTGACGTTCAGTGAATAGTTGGACTCAATGATCTCAGTGGTCTTTTCCAGACTATTTGATTCTGTGATCCTGTGAAAACCAAGCACAGAGACCAGTAGAGATGAAAATAACCTCTTGGAGACTTCTGTCCTTGACAACAGATTAGCAAGACCATGCATGCTTCTACTAATAAGATTCAACTGACTCCCTTCAATCTGGACTGTGATGTAATTTTTATTACTTGAGGTTGCATTTCAGTGTGTCCTTGAAGTGTTTCATTTGCCTGTCTTGGTTACATGCTACTTCTTTAAGTCCAACGCACACCAATTGCTGCAGGATGCCAGCGCCTTCTATCCTAGATGCATGACCAGCCCAGTGCAACCTTTTTATAATCATGGCTACATTCCCTGGAACATAACTGTGCTCTGAAACTTTTTTATTGAAAATTTTATCCTGCCATCTGATGCACAATATGGTCCACAGATGGTGCAGATGACATTTGTCTAGGAGTCATGTATGTCGTCACTAGCCCATGTCTTCAAACCATTCAGCAAATTGGATAACAGAGCTGCTTTATAGACTTTTAATGTGATCTACCAATTAATGTTGAGCTGCTGTTTGACCTCAGAGTAGCCTGCATACACAGCCTCATGGTGCTGTACAAAAAGCGGTATTTTTTCTTGAAATTTTTAGAATTAAATCAGAATGATAGAAGAAAGCAGGGGAGGAAATATTACTATTTTCTTCTAAAGTGGTTTTTGGTTTTGGAGGTTTTTTGGTGGTTTGTTGTTGTTGTTGTTTTGTTGGGTTTTTTTTTAGTCTGGTTTCCACTGTTTTAAACTGGAAGCATTCCAGTTGCTGACTTCACATGTTGTTAAGAGTCAATACTTAACAGTTATAGTTCACTTGTGTTTCTTATTTATTGCTATAAGTGGCTAAGTACCTCATGGAAGGGCCAGACTTTGATCACAGCAGGCATCAGGGAGTAAACTGTCTTATGAATCTGAGTATACAGATAAACAAGTAATCTGATGCTGACAGGACATCTGCTGATATATAACAAATACTATATGTGACTAAGGTTATAGAGTTTGTCTCTCATGTTCCTATTGTGCAAGACAATTAAAAATAAAAAGGGAAATTTTAAAGCAAAAGGAAAAAAAGACCCACACAACCTCTGCTAACTGATCAGATTTTCCCTCTTTTCTTTGTCTATGGAAAAAAAATTAAAATGTTGGGGAGGGCTTCATCTCAACAGCAGCTTTTCTTTGGTTCCACAGAATCACAGAATAGGTAATATTAGGTAATATTCCCACTGAGGGAATTGTTCCTTTTTTTTTTTTTTTTTAAATTTAAAAACATGTAAAAGAGTAAAAGAGAGTTCAAATTATGTTATACTAATGCATTACTGGTATAGAGGGTATCTTTTCCCTCCAGATCTACTATAAATTATACAGTACTAGGCTTTTAACTTTCTCATATGGAAAATTTCTTCTGACTAGCTGTATTGTCTTCTTCTGGACTATATATATTTTTTCTCTGTTTATAATCTATTTGTAGATAATCAGAGCTGACTGCTGTTTTAGGTGATGACACTACTATATCATATGCTGCTTACATTGTACTTTTCCTTTTGCAACATTTTCTATTTTAGTATTCCTTCTCTTTAAAAAAAAGTCCAAATTACAAATTGAACATAGGTTTCCAGCGAGCTTCCCAGGTGTTTAGCCTCAGTGACTACAGTTAGTTTGAACCCAGAAACATAGATGAGTAATTCAACTGAAATTATTCCTTTTGATGTATTTTTCCTATAAAATACCTTATCTTTTATTCAATGGATTTCCTCCTCATTTGTCTGCTTTTATTACCTTACAGCAAAGTTCTTGTTTTTTGTTTTCTTCTCAGAGAATGTAAGTATATAATTCAATGTATTTTATTAAATTGACTTAACAAGTATATGGGGTAAATTAAGATTCTCATGTTTTTCATACTTGGTTAGTTACTTTGAAAGGTAATATGTTGTTTCCAGTACTTTCCCAGGATATGACTGTGCAACAGTCTTAACAGTCTGTATGTGTCTCTCAGATGTCGCCATCAGGGTTTTTTGCTATCTTGTCCAGTGCTAGTGCTAACAATGCCCAGCATAAGCCTATTCCCAGTCTAACAATGGATCCTTTTCCTCACTTTTGAGGTTTCATCTCCTAAAGAACACTTTACCCTCATCATTCCTCATCCTAATTATGTCTCCTTAAAGGCTACGTAGAAAGTTCACAGCACCTTGGTTTTGGGTTTTTTGTTTGTTGGGTTTTTTGTTGTTGTTGTTGTTTTTGTTTTGTTTTGTTTTGGTTTGGTTTTTGCTTTTTTGTTTTTCTTTTTTTAATGGGGTGGGTGTGGGTGGGGGGGGAGCTTGGATAGAAACATTTAAGTAACTTTGTATTCTCTGGGAAACTTAGAGTGAGATTTCAGAAAAAAGAAAAGAAGAAACTTCCTAAAAGGTAAGTTAAATCGTTAACTGCTTACTACAGCAGAAATCACATGAAGTTCTTTCTCCTTCTGTGGCTACACAAACAACATTACAAACTATCCTCTGCACCCTTCTCTCCATTAAATATTGCAAGTATACAGTGCTAAGTTTGTTTCTTATAAGTAATGAAAAAAATGTTTTTAAATAACATTTCCCTTTCCCTTTCTTTCCTATACATTCTCCAAGGACCAAAATTAGCACTGAGTGAAAGGACTTCCACAGACAAATATTTCAAATTAATTTAAACTCAACATCTAAGTATGCAACAAGTCTGGGTTTTTTTTCTCCCTAGTGATTTATTAATTTTAAATATCTATTTATATACTTGTTTCCTTCTAATTTTAAAATATCCTCAGAGGCTGTGCCATAAATTTACAGCACAAATAGAATGTGTTAGAGGGGAATGATACTGTGTAAAACATCACAGGTCATCTAAATATGTTTAACAGATAAATTTCGGATGCTCAGTATGTGTCAAGAAAAAGCCAGAGCTTAATCACTTAATGACATGTCTATGTAGACATAAGCAAAGGCTAGCTGATCCTGCTTTAGGGTATTATGACCGACTCTCTGAGCCAAAATTCTTAAAATGCTATTTTCTATGCTTTCCTTTTAGAGCAAGGATTACGTTTTTAAAGCTAAAATACAACATAGCTGTTCAAAAGTCATAGTCACTCTAGTACTACTAACTCAGCTATGTCACAAATTTCTATTACTTTGTTTCTATTTATCTTGTCAATATTACATTAAACAATATAGATCGATTGTGCCTGTTTTTCAAATAATGCAACTTCAGATCTCAAGTTCAATAGTTTATTTTTGCTCCAGAAACCAAGAAAAAAATGCACCCTTGGAAAATGAAACTCTTGTTTTATAAGAGAGGGAGATATTGAAACCTAATCCTTCACAGATTTACATCTGTTTTTCTCTAAGCCATCTTCCTATACCCTGTGTGACAGACCTACAGAACAAAAGACAGCACATCTGGAACTAAACTTATGGTGGTTGTCTTGATATATCAGCCAGATTTACAGTAAGTTAAGAGAGGTTCCTTGCTTCAGAGAGGGGAGGAGCACCATCATTTTAAATGAGTACAAATTATGTGTACTTATATTTGAGTATTTAGTATATTTTCTAGGTCTCAACAGACTTTTAAAGTGGATTGGAAATGGACTTTTTTCCCAATCATAATATTTTTGACATTAAGATTTTCAGAGGAGGCTGATTCTGTATACATTTAAACAACCTTCAAGACTCAGGCAATTCAAATGAGGAAAATTTTGAGTCCCTTTCATTGCAAGAAGATGATAAAAATCCTGAATCATTTGAGTTTCATTTTTAAGGCAGTTTTTAAAAGTATGATGATAATTCACTGTCTACAGGTTTAGTGATTTGATTTGCATCTTATTGTGTAAGAGTGCTGCATTTTTATATTTATTGACATTTTGGGTAATCTTATTATACTAGGGAAGTGGTGGTTGTGGTTATATTTACCCTGTCCATATATTCAGCGTCTGAAGGTTTCTCTAGGGCTTTTGCGGACGTAATTTTGTGGGGCAGGGGGTGTTGACATGGTAGGCTTTTCCGTGTGGTTGGGTTTTGGTTTTGGTTTTTTTGTTAGGGTGTTTTGTTTGTTTTCTACAAATACAGGACAGATTTTTTTAGCACTTTCATTCCTGAAAAGCCTTATGCTCTGGCTTTAATCTGCTACTTTGGAGAGTATGAACGAAAATTATAAAAATAAAAAGTTAACACCAGTTTGGTTTTGCTATGCAAGTCCATTTTTTATGTTCTTTTGAGAGGAAAAGCCCCAGAAAGTTGCATTGCTAGTAGAAATAAGAGGGACAGTTTTATCAGGGTGAGTCTTATTTACACTGATTGCCAAAAAATGCATAATGCTTGTTCACTTTCATGTAAAAAGCTTGCAGATTAAGAAACACTGCTGTTGAAATAAACTGTTCCCAGGTCCAAGAAAGGCATGAAAATTTTATTTCCTGTTGGTCATGTTACAGTGGTCAGTAAATGTTGGTATCCTGACATCCAATGACTGTTTCAACAAGAATTAAAGAGGTTTCGTTGGGCCAGTTCTGACAGCTGGTACATCCCTAAAAATAACCCCTTAAATCAGTCCAGGAAACCTAAGCACCCCTAAATGATGAAGGTGCATAATGAAAGGTTCTCTTTCACTAGTGTATTTCATCCTTTGTTCTGTTTTTCCCTCTTCATCAAGAATAGAGTTAAAAATAATGCATGTGTTCAGTCTTATAGTGCTGAAAGGCATGGGCCCCCAGAACAGTACTTTGTTTAAAATTTGGATGTTTTTCTCTCATTTTTGTTCATTTTGTGTACACACACAAACCAACGTGAGACATCCAAGCATGAAATGATCTACAGCTCTGAATAATAACATTTAATGCACTGGCTTGGGTGGGAGTGAGACCTTGCTTCCACATGAACAAACAGTTCATTTTACATTCTGTGTTATGTCATAAAATGTTGCAACCGTCCTAGAAGCCAAGATCTGAGCAGTACAATTTGCTGTTCACATTCAGTATACAGGTACTAGGTTTGATTCTTTTGTGAGTGGATTGGAACAAGGATTAAGATTTATCAATTCAAACATATACTCCTGATTTTCAGTACAGAAAAAAACTCAAACAAAAATGCCAGAGAAAAAAATACTAGGAATGTTAATTTTTGTTCTGTTCTGCTCTGTTCTGTTCAGAAACACACAAATGCTGAGGCTCCAGAATGGTTAGAAGACTATTCCAATTCTCTGTGCCATCTTCAGTCACAACTCCTATCTAAAAATTACTCTTTGAGGAAAGGAAAATAAAGTGGAGTTGTTAGATAGTAAAGTCAAGGTGTTGAGATATTTAGGGAGGCCTGCTCAGGTGAACTCCCTGTTTGTCTGCTACAACCAGCTACATATACGGAAAGTATTGTGAGAGCTGAAGAGAAAAATGTGAGATGCAATGTAAAGACATGTTTGTCTCCTTCACAAGGATATAAATCAGCTCCACACTTCTGTTCAACGTTGCAGGGAAAGAAGCATTCTCATTTTGGTGAGTGACAACAGAACTTCATATGCATATCTTTCTATGGTATCTATATCTGACAAAGATTACTCATTAACATGTCATTAAATTTTCTTCAGTATCTCTAATTTATCCTTAAAATACGATATAACTCAGTTGCCTTAGGTTTGGGAATATATTTTCCCAGTGAACTAGGGTGAGGTAGAAAGTATTGTTGGTAAACCCTGCTTGTGACCTAAACTGACACTCACAGCAGGAAATATTTGGGATAGAATAACTGTCTCAATGGGACACAGGGAACACATGGTCTGGGGTGCAAACAGCAGTGCTGAATCACACTGAAGTAACTTAATGAAACTGCAGGGAGGATCAAGAAATCAGGATTTTTTTTTCTCCTTCTGAGATTCCTTGTAAAAATTCTGTAACGGAAACTTATGACTTAGCAGGGTAGAACATGGAGTTTAGAACAGCTCTTTTTTAAACAGGAAGTACTTTAATTTCATAAATGGCAGCACTATAGTTTTCATTGTTGAGGATGAAAGCAATGTCAGCATTTCTCCATTGCAGTAACCCTGACCGTAACTTTGTTAGGAAAAGAAACTGTAAGATTGCTTGCAATAGCAATCATGCAGGGACACTCTGCAGGAAAACTTCTGGACTTACTCCAGTCATTACACATTTGGAAAGAGCTTCACACAAAGGTATTTTGTGCATGAATAGTCCAGAGGAATAGGTTTCTGGACCAACTAGTGTGTAGCTAATTTTAAAAAGTCAGTTTACCATAACAATTATTTTATGGGCTATAGAGCACATCTCATTAAAGTAGGAAGAGAATAATAAATTAAAGGAGAACCAAACATTAATACGTCCAATGCTGCCTCTACTTAATAGGAACATTACAAATGGTAATGAGAATGCTGTTCATCTTTGTGGGAGATGGTGGTAAATACGGTAAAAATAGACAAGTGTTATATTCTCAAACACATTTTTCTGATGTAATTTCTTCTGTCCTTTTTTTAAGCAAACAACTTAGCAGCTTTTTTTTATACTCAGACACTTTTGCATTACTATTCTGATTATTTTTTCAGGTCATTTTCTGATCATATTATTTTCTCCTTCTTAAAAAAGCCTATGTGTAAGTTAACTATAATTTTGCCTCTGTTGGAGTTCAGAAAATTTTATTCTTATATTATCCTTTTTCTCATCTGCCTCGTGTTGTTTTGGTTTTTTTTTTTTCCTTTTCCTGTAAGTCTCAAAACTCCTGGGTTCATCTGTTTGTATATAACACATACATGGGCAGCTGTCTTGGTACACTCCCACTCTGCTTAAGCCAATTGGATAAAAATGCAATAAATCCCTGTCTCAGTTTGAAAGACAGGTGTCTGTTAGGGAGGGCAAGACCTCCCTTTGGAATGGAGAATTCAACCCCCTCCGTCTGAATTATTAAAACTTTGATATTAAGTCAGCTCTCAGGCAAAGATATGGGGATAGGAATAACAGCTCTCTGCTGGTATGTACAACAAGGCAAACAAAAAACAACTACAGCATTAATGATAAACAAAACCAGGAACCTCGAGAGGCTTTTGTGAAACAAAAGCCCGAGGCTGTCTGGTCTTGGTGCAGGGCTCCAAAGGCACCAAGCTGGAACAGTGGAAGAAATCCCGGGCTGGTGGGTGGGATGTACCAAAGCTCCGCGGTGGTAGCTGGAAGGGCAGGGATGTCCTGGCAGGGCCGGGCAGTGCAGGGACACAGCGTATCCAAAGCGGTGCTGAAGGAAAGCGGCGGCGGTGGGACAGGGCCGGCCCAGCCCAGCAGGGCAGGAGGAGGAGAGCTCAGAGTCCCTGGGCACACGAGGAGATGATGGGAGATTTCCTCAGGACCGGACCCGGTGATGGCAGTGAGAAACTCTTCCTGCAGCAGGAGTGGCCTGTGTCTTCTCTCTCCGATGCTGAGAGCAAGAGAGCAAAACTGACCCCATGCCAGCCCTTTACCTCCCAAAACCTCACAGTATCACCTTTTTCCCCCGGAGAGAAAAAAAACTCCCAGAGACCAAAAAAGGGTGTAGTCACAGTGCTAAGCTTTCCTAGCCACTTGTATTGTTTCGGTCAAGCACCCATAAGTACCCAGCCATTAGTCTCCTAGCGACTTTGTGGGGAAAAATTCTATAGGGAAAAAACCCCCAACAAATCTAACCCCCAACAATCCCATAAATTATATATAGGGGATTTTTTTCTGTGAACCTGAATACACACTTCTCTCCAGTGAGGCTCATAAACTGGATCCAGTGTCCATACATACTGTAATTATAGGTAAAAAAATAAGGTTCACTCTAATATATAGTAAATTGCTGTATGGAAGACTGAAGATCATGTGTATCTGTTTCCATGTGGCAAATAACTGAATATAGGCATTATTTTTACATCCTTATTTCCTATGTAATATATTTCTACAGATTTTTCTATAGTCACAACGATGATTATTAAAATACTAAAACTTTTCGCCTTTCAGTTTTATCTGTTAAATTCATTCAACTCATTCACTTTTACTTTAAAATAATGTTAATTTCATACACCAGTTGTATATAAAAGCCAAAGATCTTTTTATGGTACTTTGTTATTCAACTTTTATTCTTCCACAGTATGTATCAAAGAACAACAATAGTAGGCAGCAGGAGTTTTCCCATTGACTTCAATGAAATCATACTTAGATCCGAGCTATGTTCCAAAATCTCAATGGCTATTAAGCAATTCTGAAAAACACCACAGGGATGCCTAAAATTCAACATTTGCCATCCAAAAGGGAGAAAAGTCTCCTGGACTCTTTTTAAAATAATGGTAATAGTAGCTATTTCTTTCATACTGCTTTTGTCAGTCAATCATGGATCTCACTACAAAGGAAATTGATACCATACTTCCCACTTTTTGGAGAGAGAGATGGAGGTATAGTGAACAGACTGTCTTGTTCACCTCAGCATTTGTGCAGGCATTCAATGCTGATTGAAGGTCCAAGGTGATTTGGGAGAGTTGCACTTAAACAAAATAAAAACATTGTTTGGGGAAATAATCATATGAATCATGAAACATACTTAAAACATGGAAACGGTATCATGGATTTGTGTGAGTGAAGTGTGTTCTGCAATCATAATAAAACCACTTCCAATGCCATACCATGGAGCTCAGGCTCAGTAACAAACACTCGTCCACCTGGCACTGGCTGCTGCAGGACCTCACAGCAGTGACTGAGATGAACACTTCTGACTCTTCACAGACTGGTAAAAAAAACAACAAAAGTGCCTAAGAAGTCTTACAGTTTGTCTACTTTTCACTTGGGTTCATATGCGTTTCATGCACTGAGTTTGCTCACACTTAGGTAGAAAAGTTCAAAAACAAAAAATACAGTGTTTTACACAGCATCAGTAGTTTTCATAGTTAGGCTGAAAGCAGTGCCAGATTACTACTTGAATGCATGAAATAAAAACTGGACCTGAGTTCCAAGCACTCACATTTAGGTTTCTGTTTATCTGTGGTCTGCAGACCTAGTGTTGAAGCTTACATTATTGCTCGTGTAAACCAGAAAGAAATTCAGCTTGGGGCTAAATTAAATTGCCTAATCATAGAACTTGAACATTAATTTGAGACCTACAGAGATAATCCACAAGGTTTCATGCATTTGCGTATATGACACAAGAACTATAGGAATCTCACTTCACCCTGAAATATCAGACAGATGCTAGCCAAAGTATTCTTACGGCTCAAGTGGTAGTGGATAGAAATACATGGGCAGCTGAACTGACCAGATTATTGACCATAATGAGAGTTTATAATTTCAATGCATAGACATATAGATACCCTCATCAAAGTTTCTTAATTAAAAATGGAGTTTTATCATCCATAGTGGGTACTTTGTATGAGTTTGCAGAAACAAGATTGATTGACAAGATCAAGATGTATTCCATAGGGGTTTTTTTTTGTATTTTAAGGAAGAAAATTAAGAATTAATCCACATTTCTAATCTAACCAGTTCACCTGAAAAGAATGCAAACTAAAACTCACTATATAGCAATAGAGTCAATGAGCTAATACAGCTCAGTTCAGTTCAAGAGATCAGCAAGTACTGCCATGCTACGTGCCCTATGCAGCCTGCTTTGACTTCCAATGCATTTCCCAGAGAATAAGATATTCCTATAAATGCTTTTTTTTTTCATCCCTGTGAGGGTATCTCAGGTAACCAAGAGTATCTCAAAAAACAGTACTTGTCTTCTGTGTTTAGGAAACTGAATTAAGTGTTTAATATCCTAGCTGTGGGGAAAAACAGTAATTAATATTGAAGTCTGAGTTTCTTGAGAAGTGATGTTAGAAATAGCAGAAAATAAAAGGTAGCATGTAACAAGCATAAGCATACACTTATCTAAACCTTTGTTAGGCAGTGTTAGAAAAATTATTAAATAATGGATGCAGGGTGAAGATATTAACCAGGAAAAATGCATTTGACCAAAGGATAAAGTAAAAACTTCAAGATGTCAATTACTTCCTGATCAGTAAACATAATGTTATTAATGGCTTATAACATATATGCTAGAAGGTTTTTAAAAAAATAAAGACAAAAATATCCATACATGAACCCTGGAAATAAGAAGAATGCATTGATGTAGAATTATTGTAATCTCTTTGTATTTCTTTACCATCGACACTCAAGTCTGAGTAAAGAGTTTCAATCATAATTTATTGTTGAGGCAGAGGAGTAGACATATTCACAGAGTCAGTATAACAGTCTCTTTTAGACATTGGTACTATGATTTGATGAATCTTGCTTTAGAACTGTTTCTCTCCACAGGGTAAGCTGACAACTTTCTTCTTCTAACTATCATGAGAAAAAGCAGGTCTCAGACAATGCTGTTGTTTGATATCCTTCATCCAGTAGAGGTGTTATTTGTACAGTCCTGTCGAATTTCTCTCTGTTTTGTCTATTTTGTATGTAGGAGAGAATCACAGAAAAAATTGACACTGTAAGTTTAAATTGGCATGAGCTTTTCATCCCTGAGCATTTCAGGGATGAAATGAGGATCTTTATCCTCTTAGATGTGGCTGCATCAATAAACACGTATGTAAGAATCTGAATGAGTGTCAGTTGAATGAACATCAAACTGAGCAAAGTATAAATAATAACAATAGGAAAAAGAGGGTTTTCATTTTGGCTGTTAGTAAAGAAAGCTGCTGACTGGTGAAGTCAAGTTTAGGAAAAGTGAAGTCTACTTCATATACTTGCAATTTTTCTCTATTATCACCTTTGACTATTGTAAAAAAATCATTGTAATTACTTAATAAAAACAGGCACAACATTTCTCCTCAATAAAACACGTATTTGGCATTGCTCAGAAAAGCAGATATCAGGGAAGGTTGTATCTTCTTTGGAGCATCTGGACACTACAGTGATAAAATATTAAGCCTGATTAGTGGAGATATGATAAGGAGGAATGTAAATCAGTGGTTGAGTGTCAGCTTATCAGGGTCAAAAAGGGGAGGACTGGATGCTGTTCCCAAAGCCTCACTGGCTAAGTATGTTTTATGAAGAATATAGTTTAAGATAAGTAGGCTCTTGAGAATTTGGCTCTTCTTAGATTCATTATCCTTACAGATGTACTCTGATATGGACCTAACATTTAAATATTCTGATAGCCTTAAAAAAACCCCATATTATAAAAATTATAACTATCATAGGATTTTGTTTGGGGTTTTTCATTTGCTTGTTTGATAAGATTTTTTTTCTGGTTTGCTCTGTTTTGTTTTTTTTTTGGTTTGGTTTTGTTTTTTTTTTTTAATTTGGTTGAGATTTTGGGAGCTTTGTTTGTTATCTTATTTGTTTGTTTGCTTGTTTTATTAGAGAACTGATGGCCAAAAGAAGAAACTTTTAAGAAGAAAAGATTATGTGGTCTAAAACCTAAATAAAAAGACTGTGATTTCTGATGATGAAAAATAAAACAATTATAAGATACTAGTTGTCTTCACATTGGCTTGGGTAGTTGGGCAAGATTTCTGGAAAAGAAAATTAATTTGAACTGAAGTTAAAAAAATCATGTGTGCAGCTCAAAAATCTGTAAGTGAAAAACAAGGAAATAAAAAAAATGCAACGTCGACTGTCTCTTTGCTCTTCCAATCATATTTTACAAAATAGTAATTTAGTGACATTATTCAATTATTTTTCAAATATACCTGTCATGTTCTGCTGGAGGAATAATTTATAGGGTTATAAAAGAAAAATACGAGCTTAAAATATGACACAGATAAAGTCAAAATATTAAATTTGCCTAATACAACTATATGCTCATACATAGCAGTAGCCAATATTGTTGTGATGGATATACTAAGTATGATTGTCATTTCAAAATTACACACTTTTTTCCTTCAGCCTTAACAAAATTTAGTCTGAGTAAATGTTAACACATGTTCAATATCAAAAAGCGTCCTAATATTATCATATAATCTTTCCTATAAAGAAAAGAAAATCTTATAATCCATATGGTAAACAATGAACTGGTTACAGATCTTACTGTAGCATGCCTCTTGAGGATTCATTTATTTAAACTGCAAGCAGCAAGTGAAGCTGAACTTCCTTCCTCTATGCTGATTGTGTTTGCTGACCTCTAGTAGGGCCAGAAGTACTGCTGTGAGATGCTGTCACTTCCTTCACTGTTGTAACTTGGCACTGAGGCTATTGTCCCTTCAGCAGGGATCTCTTGATTTGGTGCAAGATCAGAAGGCATCTCCTATGCCTGGCATATTTATAAACTAACATATGTTGCTGTGATTCTGAATCTTTGCTGTCCAAGTCAATAGAATGAAAAATAACAGAACTTATGCATTCCAAAATGTATACTTATTTTCTGTCAATAGCCTACTATCTTAAGCCTATTTCTTGATTCATTCATGTCCCTTTTTCAAAATCTTGCTCAAACTTGATTTAAATACTACATTTAAATACTGCAATGTGTGGAATGAAGAAATTATTTTTGCTAGTCCTAAACACTTAATATGTAATAAATTTGACAGTTTCTTTAGAAAAGCGATGTTTTGATGCATTGCAGTTCTCCTAGCTTACTTTCAAGAAGCATTTTGCTTTTGTTGCAAGATAAACTAATGATAAGGATCCAAGTATAATCCTGCTGTTGGCCAGATTCTTTGAAATGTGTCTGCATGCTATTTATAGGTATCTGTTTGAGGTAGTGATTATCAAGATAAAAAGTGTGCTTGTTTCTAATTGTCGATCTTTTTTTATTTTGTCTTTAGTATTACTCTAAAGGCACAATTCAAAATAAGGATTGAGGTGGTTACACTGTGAAATGTTTGCATAACTGCAAGAATTTGATGTGTTCTCAGTACTATGAACACTTCTCAGCAGGATTATTATTTAAATGATTCTCGACTACATAGATTCCTATGCAAAGAAATAAAATTATGCTTCATATGGATATTTTATAGGCCTCCGCTAGGTGAAGTCTTTAGAATACATGACATATCCATATTGAGGTTATCAGAAAAAAAAAAAAAGAAAGTAGGCATGATGAAAAGAAGAAAACACAAGAGAAAGGAAGACCTGATTTGAATGACGCAGACCCAAAGTTATCCATTTGATATTCCAGGATTCTAAAACAGTCTTAAATGGAATAACGTTTTTTGCCACCACAGAAACATTAAAACATTTCATTAGCTAAGTCTGGAGAATTCCCAGAGAGAATATTGACAGTCAAGAGCCTTTTATATGTGGAACCGAAAAAGGCTTTTATACTTCAAGAAGTTACCATTGCTTTCTCAGGGTCCAGTTATGATTTTAGATTTTGATTAGGGATGTTAACACTTTAAGGAGACAAATTGCTGCTAGATCCCTCCAGAGGGAAAACAACAACAACAACAACAACAAAAACACACCAAGACAAAACAATCTCAGATATTACGTTATTATAGTTTAAATTCACATTAGAAAAATATGATGCTGACTTTATATCCAACAAAATTTCAGTGATTTATTGGAGTAATGTAGCTGACTTAATTGGAGCCTCATCTTATTTCAAATTAATGCATAACTTAATTTCCCCTCATTCATGAAGACAATCCTTGAGTTAGCAGTCACACTTAGTAGTCAACACCTGGATGGCTTCATTGGTTTATAGTTGAATCTCGACTATTATTTAACTGACCATGCTCAAGACACTTGTGAATATTCATGTCTAACTTAAACACAGTGGGCTACATCAAAACCACTTCCATGCTTTTGTTGTGCTTCTATTTCAGTAATTCATATATCCACATTCATACATATCAAACATAGCTTTATCTATATATGAATACATATATAGATATAGACATATTTAATTCACATATGCATTTCAGTATTCATATATTCCTCACAGTGCATATAATACAATCTAAAAAAAAGCATAAATGGCACAGCAAAAATACGAGCCATAATATGTGAAGACAAATATGGCATGACAAATCAGCCTAAAAAATAGGTTTGATACTACTGTGTGAGATGCTTGAAGGGCTGCATTTAAATTATATTTCCTGTCTCAGCCTTGTTTGAATTTACAATAACTTTCTTGGAATAAATCTGCTGTCTACTGTGATTCTAGTTGCTTAAAATAATGCAAATCAAATCAAATTTGACTGTTAAAATATTTCCCACTTTTTTTTTAAAATTTACTACATTTGTTTTAGTTTAGTCTAGTTCTATCATTTCAGTTTGCTAAGACACAAAATACATAAGAAAAAAAAATGTACGCTTCACACTTACTTGTCTATCACACTTCATAATCCAATTTTTAAAAAGTAACAACAAATTAGGCAATTAAATTACGATTAAATTCTGAACTTATGTTTAGTAAGAGTACACTATTTACAATTGTCTTTCAGTTTCTTTTTGTTGCACTGTATTATATATTTGCCCCAAGAAATTAAAACATAGCTCTTACTACTCCCATTGTCTATCAGAATATGAAATATCTTCTAAATTCTAAATAGGATAGATAATAATTAAATTAGCAATTGCTGTTTCCACCTGTGGAAGTCAGTAAATAGTAAAACTGCAAGATTTCAGCTTCCACAGTACTTTTCTTCTTTTGTGTCAGAAATTGCAAGAAATTGCAATTGCTTGGTAGATGTATGTTCATGATGTTAGTATGATAGTAGGGAACAATAGAACACTGTACTTTTCTCTTATTTACACTTTCCTGATCAAAACTTTGCAAATGAGTCCAGGAAAAAAAAAAAAAAAAAAAAA
>WBMY01017078.1:37552-51941 GCA_013397315.1 Donacobius atricapilla
ATTTGTAAGTGTTATGTCTATAAAATATCATTTGTATGCTAAAATTCATGCATATTACAGATGTAGTTTACGTACATTTATATACGGCCTATATGTTTACATGGTTGTGTGTATTTACACACGTTACACAAGTTTGTGGGATCCAAATGGCAAAAACATTTACTAAGCTTCTAGGTTTAGCCTGATATTTGAAAAAAAAAATATTGGTTTGCAAACAGGATTCTTTGTGTGTAGGTATGAAAAAGAGATGTAAAAAATTCCCTGAGTTTAACACTTCTCAAAAATGTCAATTACTGATATGGTATAGAAAACTGAACGCAACAGCTATGTATGAGATTCACATCTACTCTGGAAGAATTTGTTTATACATGTAAGTATTTCCATTTAGGAATTAAAAAAATTTAAACTGCTATTTTTCTTTTTTGAATAGGACTAGAATTTCTGGAGGTGTGAGATGTCCTCTAATGGAATTAAAAGCTGGGAAGTAGCTAACCTACTCATACCTTTTGAACTAAATGCAGTGGTGACAAAAAAGAGCAATTTAATTAGGTCCATTTCATAAACTGATGACGTTCATAAACATTTCCAAAATCCTTCTATAGGAGTATTTGTGTAATTTCTAGTGTTTGTCTCCCATTTCTGTAGTTTTGATTGCTGTCTAATGTATAGCTTAGATTTTTTTGAAAATCCTTGAAGATTTTAGATAAGATACTCCCTCAAATTCTGTAGATTATGGGCTTTAAAAGACATTAAGTCTGATTTATCTCCTACTGTTGTGATTTGCTGTTCTTAAGTATAAGATGGATTCTTTTCATTTTGTAGGCAAATGTAAATTTTTTCAGTAACTAAAGTAAACTTCTTAATATGTCATCTTGACTGATGTCTCATTGTGAAGTCTTTGTTCATTGATTCAGAACCTATATCACAAATGTACTTTAAGTATATAGTGATAAGATTGAAGTCTGCATTTATATTTTTGGCCACTTCTTAACCAGGAGTACATTGACTTGAAAAGAGTGAATCAACTAAAGTAGCCAGGGAATTAAGCTGAATCGATTGAAGATAAGCAGAGATTAAAAGGATGTTAGCATTCACAGATTTGCTAAGAGAGAGCAAAAAAACTGCATGATAATCCCCTGGCTATCACTCAAAAGAGGTACATACCAGAGATAGAAAAGGAAAGGATCACAGGAAAATTGTATAAGTATCAGGAAAACAATATGATTAAATTAAAAGTCAAAGTTGATATAAAAATCAGAAATTTCCAAGTCTTCTATCTGATGTGTTAGACTGTAATTATGTTGGGGAAATGCTATATTGGTGAGACTGTTAAAGTCAAGCAGAACAAGGCATAAGTACATGGGACGGTTCTGTGCAGATGTGAAAGGCACAAAAAAAAGGCTATTTGAAACCAAAGGACTTCTCTTAAATCTCTTCAATTCATGACACAGATACTAGAGGAGGAGGAAAAATGAAGCCAAACCCATATGTTAAGGCTGAATCAAGTAAGAAATATGAAGTATTTAAATTGTTTTGCACTTCCAAATAAGAGGACAAGATTGTTCATGTCATGGAGTTTAATTAAAAAAAAAAAATCCCAATAATTAGAATTCAGTCACAATTTTGTGCCACACAGCATTTGAGTTTACCTACTTTCTAGCACTGCTTTACCCTGACATTCATTTAGCCTGGATGCTAAGTTTAATTTGTTATGCCTGCTTACAAGTGCCTGTTTTGAGGGAAAAGAAGCTTCTCTTCAGATTGGGACTCAAATAATATTCAGATGCATGATCCAAGACCACCAAGAAACCCCAAAACCTACATGTATTTGACACTGTCAAATTTGTGTGTAAGCATTGTGTCTCATTTGATAGGTATGATGTAGCTTAAGAATGAAGAAGGAATTTGTAAGCTTGTTTATTTGACCCTGTCAGATAGAATGACTTTGAACTTTCATCTCCTGGAACACTTCTGTGACAACCAGTCTGAGGGGTATCCTCAAGTAGGAGATCTTATATTTTTTGAAGACAGGTCACTGTGCTGTTGTGGATGGGCTTGTTATGGAGTTAGGAGGAATGCAAGCTGACTTTATACAACAGTTAGGGCTCACACAGAGGGATTGAACTATTTGTAGAGATTACAATATAAAATGGTAGGTTCAGATGCTATTTTCAACTTGTTTTAATCCATTTGGGGGTTTGGGGCTTTTTTTCTATTAGAAAGAAAAATCCCTTTTGATTAAGTCTTATCCTCTGAAGGTGATGAGAAAAACTGATGCAGGCAGGTGAACAGGATGTTTGTGCCTATCATTTCTTATCAGTTCTTATTAAGAATATAATTTTCACTACTTCTGTAGGGAATTCAATTACTCCTATTCTTTCAGGCATCTAAATTTTTACTACAAGAGTGCACCTAAATTAGAATTTCTAAGTTCTACCTACAGTAGTATTAAATTAACTGAAGGAACTAAGGGAAATAAACACTCACACATATTAATCTAATAAATTTGTAATCATTGCCAGAGCTGAAAATGCATTAATATATGACACATACATTGACATATATCAATAACTGAAAATCACAAAACCAGCCACATTTCATATCACATACGAAATTTGGTCCTATTCAGTCAAAAAAAAAAAAAATCATCTCCGAAACAGGGAAGATGATTTTTGTGTGTTCTCAAATTGCCTCACAAATGAAGTGAGTAAAAAACTGCAGGACAACAGGTGTAGTAGAAAAACAGAATATGAAAATATAAAATAAAACCTCTTAGTTGTCTTTCATCTTTTTATTGAGTTTATACAAAGGCCTGTTGTTTGAAAATTAATTATTCATTCCTGAAATCTGAGAAAATAAAGATTTTATCCTATTTAAGATACTTTGGTTAATTCTGTTAATCTATTTGTAATTTCATTCTGATCCTTTTTAAGCAGTTAACATTATGGTAACATACTTGTTTAGTTATGATATTGGTTGATTGCCTTCAATAGGTAAGGAAAAAAACCAGTACACTGTACGTGTTTAAAGGGAATGCAAAAGCTATCTACCACACTATGTAAAATAGCCATGTGTACACACAGAAATGTTTAGGTTTTGGGAATGGAATCTGTCATATTTCTTATGACTGAGAGATAGAAAAATTCTTTGGTCCATTTAAAAACAGGTTTAGTCATAGAATTAGGTCATACTATTTAGCCTATGGCCTATTTTACGTCTTCTCATGAAGTTCAGGGGTTGCAAGCCTGGAACCTATTATACTACTTGGTAATGTGTTGAGTGCCAACATTTTCCTACCATAGCTCTTACTCCTCTAGTCTTTTGGATGCACAGGTGTCTTGGTTAGAAAAGACACGTGTCTGCTAGGGAGGGCAAGACTTCCCTTTGGAATGGAGAATTCAACCCCCCTCCCTTCGAATTATTAAAACTTTGATATTAAGTCGGCTCTCAGGCAAAGATATGGGGATAGGAATAACAGCTCTTTACTAGTATGTACAACAAGGCAAACAAACAACAACAACTACACATTAATGATAAACAAAACCAAGAACCTCGAGGGGGCTTTTGTTTCACGAAACCCGAGGCAGTCTGGTCTCAGTGCAGAGATCCGAGAGCGCCAAGCTGGAACAGTGGAAAAAATCCCGGGCTGGTGGGTGGGATGTACCAGAAGCTCCCCGGTGATAGCAGGAACAGCGGGGATGTCCTGGCAGGGCCGGGCAGTGCAGGGACACAGCTTATCCAAAGCGGTGCCGAAGGAAAGTGGAGGCGGTGGGACGGGGTAGACCCAGCCCAGCAGGGCAGGAGGAGGCGAGAGCAGAATCCCTGGACACACGAGGAGATGATGGTAGATTTCCTCAGGACCGGACCCGGTGATGGCAGTGAGAAACTCTTCCTGCAGCAAGAGCCGCCTGACCCTTCTCTCTCCGATGCCAAGAGCAAGAGAGCATAACTGACCCCATGCCAGCCCTTTCCCTCCCAAAACCTCACGGTATCACCTTTTTCCCCCCAGAGAGAAAGAAAAGGGTGTAGTCATGGTGCTAAGCTTTCCTAGTCACTTGTATTGTTTAGGTTAAGCACCCATAAGTACCCAGCAATTAGTCTCCTAGCGACTTAGTGGGAAAAAATTCTATAGGGAAAAAAGAAAACCAAATCTAACCCCCAACAACGGGATATGCATGGGAAAGTCTTCTTGGATTTTCTGTAGCTTCTTGTAGCAATATTAGCAGCTTCCTTATCAGTGTTACATTTACTTCCTGTTTTTCAGGAACTTTTGGAGAAGTTCAAGTGAAATAAACAAATAAACCCCTGATATGATTCTGGCCAATCTAACTGTGTGAGAAAAGTTTCTCTGTAGCTTACTGCTTATGGTACAATTCCTTTGGCCTTGCTAAAGAGTGTCGATGTGGATTGCTGCTGATTCTGCAAGCCTTAGTTGTGTCTAATATCAGGAGTGATCAGTCTCATAAGTTTATCCACTCATTGCAATCTGTGGCTTTTTTACTTTTTGCATTTGGCTTTTGTGGCAAGTCTTTGGTATCAAGTAAATAGGCTACAAGGGTGCTTTCTGGTGAGAAGACACCAGAAATTGCTTCCATGTTCCAGACTCAGTTCCAGCAGGCTCCAAGATGGACCTGCTGTTGGCCAAATCTGTTGTTACAGAACCTTGCCAGAACATATTTAAGAAACGATGAAAAGCACTGTGTACCAGCAGCTGGGAGAGAGGAGTGAGAGTATGTGAGAACAAGGCCACTGAAAACAGAGGATGTGGAAGTGCTCCAGGTGCCAGAGCAGAGATCTCCCTATCCTTATCTTAAGAAGTTTTTGTCTTATTTTCTCTCGGTCCTGTTGTTGGAGTAGGATTTGATAGAGCTGCTTGTTGGGGACCTGGCAGCAAGCCAAGGTCACCTCATCACACTTCTTGTAAAGCACCAGTTGGGAAAAAGTCAGTAGCTACTTGGCTAGGGTCAAACTCATCCCCCAAGAATGTATCTTGGTCAAAAACATCCATGAATATACTCTATTTAAAACAAAACAATGTCTTACTTCATAGAACTCAATGCTAGACTAGCTTTGCATATAGAAAATGTATAAATTATAGAGATTAAATCTTACCTACATATAAATTTATAAATGTGTTTGTTGGTTTCATGTGTGTGCATGTTTCCAGTTCCTTATTGGTGCTCTCTGTGTAACCAGCAGGAACAGAAGACAAAGCGTAGAGTCAAAGACTTAGAGAAACATAAATAAGTTACAGAGGAACAGAAATGAAAAGCAAAGGTGGAAATTTCTGGAGTGTTTTTTTCTGCATGGTGAAACTTGGTTGCAACAGTAAATATTTCAAATATCTCAGGTCCTTGGGAAGTAGGTTCCAAGTGAGAACTCTGAAACATGAACTCCCAGAGACCACTCTGACCTGAAGTACTTTCTCTTGAGGAAAGAACTATTTTTTGTCAATTTGTTGTCACAGTGTAAAAAAAGTATCAAATTTATCCAAGTAGAAACTATTAAGGCGGCATAAATGTCACATCATTGCCTTTCTGTTTATTCTTTGCTCATTAAACTATACAGTAGCTGTAACTGTAGTTCACAGAACATAGCTCCTCTAAATTACAGTGTATTTTGTCCTTGAATTCTTCTTCATATATCTGTCATATTTGACAAACTATCCTAAGCTTCTCAGCAGGATGAATTATTTATAAATATACCTAACATTTTGAAAAATAGCGGTGAAGATCTTGAGGTGAGAATCACATGAAATAAATGAGATTATGTGGTATTATCGGTGAATATTGATTGATTACTTATGAAGTGAAAAGTTGATCAATATTTTGGAAAAGTATTGTTTCATTTCAGCTTCCTATATCTATGTTTATATGCTATTCATCTAGCTTTCAGCACCTGGCTGCTACTGCTATTTCATTAAAGGTTGTGCAAAATCTGGAAGGTCTTGTCAGTGACAGAGTTTTGACTGCCCCCAAGCTGCTGATTATTTTTAAGGCTCTGTTTAATTCTCTCTTGTTTCCAAAAAAGTCATGTGTGCCTGCAAATGATGTGTAATGTTTGTTATTTCTGGATGAATGCACTTAATTATCTCTAAAAATCATTTAATCAACACATGTCTCCTCCTCCTTCCTTTGTGCTAATCATTCTCTATCTTTGCAAAACTATTTTTTTTTTTTCTGAGTCCTTGTGTTCCCTTTTTTCTTAGTTCTAAAGGATTTATCCTTCAGGGCAATGCTCTCTCTCAAAACCAAAAATTGTGTAGCTGCTTAAAACACACCATAGAAGTTTTTTAAACACTCCCTGGTGTACATTTGAATACATCCATGAGATCTGTCCAGACAGCTTAAAAGAAAAAAATAGGAAAAAAAAAAAAAGCATCACATAATTTTAGTAATTGCTACAGTGTGTTGTAACAACTAATGCTTCACAATACCCTACGGTGCTAATAGCACTACACTATGTGGAAGAAATGAAAATTTTTCAGCTTCCACAAATCAGGAGGTGTCAAAAGGAGAAATTACCCTCCTAAGGTTAATACCACAGTTAATAGGGGCTTTGTTTTCTGGTAAATCTTAATGATAATATGAATAAAATATTTAGAATCATCCTTCAAACTGGAAATATAAATAAAAAACATTCCTTTGCAAAATTACTGTTAATATTTGCTTTATTGAAACACACACTTTTTTAAGTGCTGATACTGCAATATTTCAAACTGTTGCTATTATAGTACCTGTGAAATTAATATATAGTACTAGTGATGAAAAATGGGTGTATATTACTTGCATAGTATGAAACAAAGCTATGAAAACTCTGCTTTTGTGCTTTGAAGAAGAATAAGCATCAAACTTGATCATTTAGGTCATAAGAAGCTCCAGAATATAGTTACCTAACATTACTTAAAAGGATACAATTCTCCAATTTGAAAGAATTATTTTCATGCTTTTGGCCAAATATAAAGCTGAAATGAGGATCAGTGTGAAAGACAAAACAATGACACAGTTTTCAAAACTACATTTCTTTTTAGGGTCTGTTGATTCACAGAAATGCCCTTTAGGCTTGTTGACATAAAATTCAGTTTCCTAAAAAAATACAGACTTCATGTTACAGAAATACATTTTTTTTGGCAGAATATCCTAAGAAGTGTTTTTCACCCCCATGATCAATAGGATTGCTCCACTTTTTTTATTTTTTTTTTAACTCTGGTGTGTCATTTACCCATTTCCATAAATCCATCTAACAACATTATGCAGTCTTATCAATGAGAACTTCAGACAACTTGTTATCTTAATATATTTAGGCTTTCTTTTTTCCTTGACTCTTTATTCCAGTATATATTATGGGAGGAAATGCTTTTTCCATATCTATTTATTTTAGTATTAGTGCTACCTATAACTATATTATTATTACCTATGGTGCCTGAAAATATTTACTGCAACTCAAGACTTGGCACATATTGAGGCAATGGCCGATTTTCTGCAGAGCTGGCATTGCAGATAGGTGCATATAATGTTTGTTACAAGGTAGGTACTTCATAATATAAAATAATACAAGTATTTATACACCATTCTAAATTGCTCTGTGGAGTTAGTCTCCCATTGTAGCCAATAAAGAGAAATAAATACTCTTAGATTGTGTACCTGATTTATAGGTCTTAACCAAATAAAGCATAATGCAACATATACATGGCTATTTTCCTTCATTAAGTACAAGAGGATGGCAGAGACACCAGCTCTCACAGAGATGTCTACAGTGCACACATTGTAAGTTACATGAAATAAATCCAAGCCACAGAAGAATTAAACTGTTCTTAAGGACATTGTGGATGTTTCTACAGCAAAAATATCTATTGAGGAAAAGGAAAAAATAACACTATTTATCATTCCATAGCTTAAATACTTTCATATTTTATATCATATTTTTTGTAAAAAAATAGCTGTATTATAATCTGTATAGTAAATTCAGACATGAATTACACTTTATAATTTTGCTAGTACAGTCTGTTTGGAGTCTGAGATATGAAAACCGGATATCTTGTTGGTTAAACTAATATTAAAAAGGGAATTTTTCCAAATTTGTTAATATAAAAATTCCTTTTTGGCATACCATTCTGTACGCATAGGTTCTGCTCATGTAGCTGTGGTGGCTATGTATTCTTATTATACTGACAGGCTGTAGAATATGTAAGCCTTTCAGGAAAACAATTGCAGAAATCATAAAGGAAATACAATTTTCATGAGCCCCAAGTTACCCAAACACAGTCCCCCTGTTAACAGTCAGTTTTAAAGATAATCTAGTGATATTCAACCTTAAATACAGATGTTATGCCTTAAAGAATAATGGCTACATCAAAGAACAGAGGCAATATATTCACAACGTATTGCAATATCTGTCTGACATGGTAATCCTCAAGATAATAAGACCACCAAGATTTCAATTATTAACTCTATGTCTGGTAACAAATATGCTACCCAATGCAGAGTTTGAATTAGTCTGTAGTAATAGGACCATTGTACATTTACCTGTTGAGTCACTGGACAAATGACATGATTATCCAAGTATTTTTAGACTTTTTTAATGGATCGTAGAAAACAATCACACCTAGAAAACTCTACTTACAGAAATGCAGAATGGCCATCTTTAGATACTAAAAAGTGGGAACTTTAAAGTTATTCTTGTCATCACTTGTCAGATTTTTTCCAGCTAAATATTCTGTGTACAGCAATCTCATCTATCCCATTGCACAGCCAACAGAGAAATAATAAAATTTGTACAAAATGTAGATCACCAGCATAGGAAGAAATGTAGGATCAATAGAGAGGAGAAAATAATCTTGTAGTTGCTCTCCTAACTAAGCAGTACTTTTTGTAGTGATCTTAGCAGTTTCTCAAAATGTAAGAAAGGTTTGGGGCCCTCTTCAACAGCTTTACCTTGAAGCTGATTGCAGATCTTGTTCCTCAGATATTTGTACTGTATGTAAGATCACAAGCACTCTTGAGAAAACATTTCTCTGTCTCTGCTGTCAAGGTTGAAGCACTGGCAAGAAGAAATTGGGGAGAAAAATGAGCAAAGAAAGTATAACTTTAATTTGCTGATAAAAACATGGTTGTATAAGGAAGAAGACACTTCCATCTGGCTCTATTAATCATTGACTAATTTAACATTTACAAACTGATTCCATAGTATTTAATACAATTACAGCCCAAGAGGGCAGCATTCATGCTATATATGATATAGGGTGTTTAATTCAATCTACACACACAAAGATGAGTATACATAAAAGTACCAAAGTAATATCTGTTAAAAATTCCCCCCAAGTTCAGTGAAATACATTTAATGTCTTTGCATTTCTCAGTTAATGGAGGTTGAGGCCTTAAGAGTGGGTGTATCAGGCAAGGCCACATCATTAACTTTCAATGATAATACTCTAAACCTTGCAAACCTGAGAATTTGGTTGTATACTGCTCAGAGGGAGGCAATAGAAACAGCCAGATGCTGTCCAGGAGAGCTTGAACAACCTCGCTCAGAACCACCATTTATGGGGTCTCAAGGTGGTTGTCAATTTCTGTTCTGACCAAAATCCTAGTAAGTTGTGCTGGTTTGAAAGCAAAACCAGTGGAAGACTCCAAGTCAGAAATACAATTTAATAGAGGGGGGAAAAAAAAGGTAAAATAAAATAAGTTAAATAATACAACCTGTTAGTCAGGGCAGTGGTAGCAGTCCAGATGAAGTGGTCTTGTTGAAGCAGTAGCTCTTGTCCTCTGGGAATCCAGTGGGGTGAGAGCCCACTGTGCTATCCCGGGTTATATCCAGGTGGGAATACCTGGCTCCTCCCCATGGGCGGAGCATCTCACAATGGAATGATGTAATTTTATGAGTCATGCAGTGGATCCTTGATTGCCCATTAAACGGAGATAACTCCCGGAGGGAGTTACCCATGAGTCATACAGCAGAGCATGAATGGGCCCATTAACAGAAGATAGTCCGGAGGGTGGGGACAAGGGGAACACTGCCCCACCTGGTTTCAACAGCTCATGAAGATGGTGATAGAATACATACCTTGGGCATATTTTACATTGTAACCTAGGACATAAGTAACTACTGGAATTTTTCAAAAGTCCAATAACGATGTTATCATTCCACTTGGGCTACAAGTAATCTTCCAACACTGTCAGGGGATGAGTGATGATTTCTCATTCCACTCCTTGGTCAGGCAGCAGAAGTCTCTGGCATGGCAATTCCAGCCCCACTTTAGCCATGAGAGTTCCGGGTGCTGCCGAAGGACACTTCACTGCCCAACTCATTGCACACTGTCCAATGGCTAACAGTGGAATTTCTGAAATCATAGAATGGTCCAAAGAACGGGGGCAGTGTATGCGTTACTACAGATATACACACATGGAGACATGAACACACACAGTAGACAAGGACACAGTCACAGCTGTGGCTACACAGTTGTCTACGGACAAGGCACTACCCTCAGCAGCACTCACATTCAGGAGTCACATAGATGGCCATGTCTTCTCCTCTTCTTGGACTGGCAGAGGTTGGAGTTCACTAGTGTGGCACGCACACCACATATTCCCGCTTCACAAACGCAGACATTTGTGGTTTCTGCAAGCTCTGGCACCACCCCTTCCCCAGTGGCTGCATATTAAAGTTGCTGCTGGCTCCTGTAGTTGATGCCAAGACCCCACTGGCTCCAGGAGCGGGCATCAAGGGCCAGGGGTGCTCATAGCCCCACTCTGAGTCCAGCAGCTGACACCAATTCCCCTCATGCCAGTTCCCCCTGTGGCTGGCACTGAGTCCTTGAGGCACTGGCACATAGAGGATAGAGAGTGAGATTATGCAGAGGTGATTAAGAAATAATGTAATAAAGTGGAACAGACTTCAGAGATCAGGTGCATAGCTCAGGCAGACAGGTGCACTGGAGGGCCCTGTTTTTCACCTGATTGCACCTTTTATAAGTTTTTCTATCCCTGTTTTTTTCAGAGGACATTCTGGGTTTACAGAGATAGTAAGGAAAAAAGAAAATAGGTAGGGTTTTATGGAAAAGATACAAAGACACTTTATTCTGTAGTGACATGTCTGTAGTGACAGGACAAGGTAATGATTTCAAAGTGAAAGCAGGTAGCTTTAGATTGGATATAAGGAACATTTTACAATTAGTATGGTGACACTAGAATAGGTTATCCAGCTAAGTTGTGCATGCTCTGTCACAGGCCATATTCAAAGTCAGCTTGGGTGACTTTGAGAAAACCTGTCCAGTGAAAGACGGTCCTGCTTATAGCAGAGGGCTAGGACTAGATGATCTCTGAAGGGCCCTTCCAACTCTAAACATTGTGCAATTCTGTAATTTTGTGAGCCTAATATTCCAACTAGAACAGTAACATGCAAAGAACCAGAAAATGCATAATGAGACCTAGGACCAACAAATTAAAGCAGATATTTAAGATAATTTATTTAATTTTATATGAAAAGATATGAGCCATGCAAAATTAATTCTGAAGGTAAAAGCTAAACTATTTCATGAAACCTTTTATTAATATCTATACTGTTAGCAATTGTTACAGTGCAAAGAACATGGTTTTTGTTCATCCTCATTTCCAGCATCCACAAATTTTCTGTATAATTATTAAGTTATTGCATTATAACTTTTTATGAAATTTAAGTAATCTCTGAACATAAGTTTCAGCCTTTCTTTTCCAGGCCTCTGACACTTGGATCCTCCTAGAACTGTGGTCTGTTCACATTATGTGAGGACAGTAATTGTGAAAATGTCTTTTTTATGTTAGCTCTCATTCACCTTGGACTTATTTCACAAAGTTATAAACTTTTACACTTGTTGAAAACTGATGGAGAATCGAGCCCAATTGGTTTAATTTACACCTGTGTGATGCCAGTGAATATACCGCACAGAGTGCAAGGCAATTGAATTGAACAGGCTTGTCCAGGTTTCATAGTATGCATAATGAAGTATTTTCTTCTCTGTTTTCCTGCTTCCCCTAGCTATGCATGTAAAGAGGAACAGGAGAAAGAATTTTAGGCTGGGTTTTCTGTATTATGAAAGCAAGGCGGAAAAAAAAAAACCCTCCCATGTCATCCATATGAGATATCAGTGAAAGTGATGCATGTGTAATTCTGATTCAAGTTATATTCTGCCTTGAAAAATTTTGGTCCCCATCCTGAATCTTTGGTGCTCATTTTTGGAACTGAGAACATTATCCTCAGCTGTGTAATAGAAACAATTTGTTCCAGGGTCCTTAGCCAGTAATGTTCCAGAAACAAGAAATTCAAAGCAATTCTCTCAATACATTTATCAGAACAATGTGATTCATGCCCAAGTGCAATAGTAGTAACAAAGCACTGATGATACTTCTAAAGCACAACTTAATTAAGTTGTTGTTCATGCAGTAAACATAGCATCAGATTCCCAGGCCTGTCCTATTGTGTTGAGGGACTTAAGAGTTACATAGCAGACACTGGAAACAAGGACATGCTTCAGGCAAAATGAAGAAATCTTGGGGGGAAAAAATCCAAACAAATGGGGGAAAAAAGGAACCCATGACAGATAATTTAGAACAAGATATTGAATCAAAAGTAATTTTTTATTTCTTTTTATGCGGATGAAACTTCTAAGGAAAATTACTGAAATAAAAAAGAGAGGAATGAATATTCTATACCAAGAGAAAGAGAGAAACAATAATAAACAAATACAAATGTGAATAAAAGTGAACTAAGTTACACTAAACCTTTAATTTACACTAATATAAAATAAAGTTAAATAAAATAAACCTTTCAGTGACAAGAGGTATTCCTCAGGGCCTGATCCATATTGGTACCAGTGTTATTTAATATTTTCAGTAATGACATAGAGGGATCAAGTGCACCCTCAGCAAATTTGAAGATGACACCCAGCTGAGTGGTTCTGTTGACACACCTGAAGGAGAGGATGCCATCCAGAAGGACCTGCACAAGCTTGAGAAGTGGGTCCATGGCAAGGGATCTCATGCAGTTTAGTAAGACCAAGCATTAGATGTTGCACCTAGGTCAAGGCAACCCCTGGTATCAACACAGGCTGGAGATGAACAGATGGAGAGTGTCGCTGGTGCCTCCCAGAGTGCGCGCTCTGCCAGCCCGGGCTAACCCTGGCACTGGGCAGCAGCAGGTACAGCTCCNGTCCAGGAGAGCAGCCCTGCTGAGGCCTTGGGGTGCTGCTGCATGAGGGGCTGGACATGACCCAGCCATGTGCACTCAGCCCAGAAAGCCAAACATGTCCTGGGCTGCATCCAGAGCAGAGTGGGCAGCAGGGCAGGGAGGGGATTCTGCCCCTCTGCTCTGCCCTGGTGAGACCCCACCTGCAGTGCTGCACCATGCTCTGGGGTCCCCAGTGCAGGAAGGACAGGGACCTGTGGGACTGAGTCCACAGGAGGGACTGACCCTGGGATTAGCTCGGATAGTTAGAGCATGGTGCTAATTAGGTCAAGGTCATAGGTTTGATCACTGCTCAGGCCATTTGCTTAAGAGTTAGACTCAATGATCCTTGTGGGGCCCTTCCAACCCAGAGGATTCTGTGATTAGAGGGATGGAACATGTCTCCTTTGGGGGAAGGCTGAGAGAATTAGGATTGTTCAGCCTGGAGAAGAGAAAGCTTAGTGGTATGACCTAATTGTGACCTCCCAATACCTGAGAGAATCCTACAAATAAGACGGAGAGGGACTTTTTACAAGGTCAGATAGTGTTAGGATAAGAAAGAATGTTTTTGAACTGAAAGATAAAAGGTTTAGATGAGATATTAGGGAGAGATTCTTTAATTTGAGGATAGTAAGACACTGGAAGAGTTTGGCCAAAGGAGTAGTGGCTGCCTGGGAGTGTTCAAGGCCAGGTTGGATGAGGCTCTGAGGAACCTGGTCTAGTTGAAGATGTTCCTGATCACTTCAAGAGTTTGGACTAGAAGATCTTTAAAGACCCTTTCCAGCCCAAACTGTTCTATTTTTAATGGAAATACTAATGATAAGTTTATTTATTGCTCTTATAAGGACTAAGAAAAAGTTTACATTGGAAGAAAAGGTCAGTGGTATTTGCAAATATTTCTCAGCTTCCAGGCTCACCTGAGTATGAAAACTGTAGTGGTTCTTTCTGGAGCACTTTCAGAAGGTACAGGTATGACTTGCTATCCCTTAACAGTTATGCTAAGGACTGACAAATTCTGGCTCATATGATTTAGGTAGAAAACCAAGCATAGGTATTCCTGCTCATGCTTGATTTCAGAACTAGGGATGCTGTGGATGAATGACCTTGTCTATTCATCTGAAGGAAATAAGAATCAGAACAGCTGGCTTTAGAAAGAAAATTTACTATTATTATTATTATTATTATTATTATT
>WBMY01017078.1:53538-69533 GCA_013397315.1 Donacobius atricapilla
GCATGGAAACATATCACTTAATAATCCTGTGGGTTGTATCCTTCATCTGATACAGTGATGGAAATGGTGTGTGATCAATGAATAGCATAAATTTGTCACTTACTGAATTTTAGCAATTCTACATTCCAGATTGCAATCTAATTTTTTCAATGAAAATATATATTTATATTTAAAAAATATGTACTTCATATTTCCCCAGTGTTATTTTTTAATCTATACAATTATTTGGGTTTTTTCCTTTTTATTTTTGCTTGCCTCCCCAATATCTTGTGTGTTTGCAAATTGATTTTTGACATATTTCTATACTGACGTATAGAAAAATTTCCATGTGCAGTGTTTCATGAAATAATGAGAATACTGTATTTATAAAGCACTGAATGGAATCTTGCATTTAAACATTATTTTCTTTTCTAGTATTGCTTTAACAAGTAGATCCATGAGCTCTGTAACTAACAAAAAAGAAGTGTCCTATGCACTACTCAAACCACTAGCAGATATTAATAAATTTATAAATTATGTTACCGTCAAGGATTTTTGGGTTCAAACCACAATGAAGAGGGTCATACAGACACACAGTTGGACTTATAAGCACATATGTACACCAATTAAGCAAGCTGCATTATGAGCTGGTAAGTCTCAGTATTCTAGATATACACCTGAAGAAAAAAGATGTGATTCTCTGATAGAGGAGTCTTTAATAAGGGCTAAGAAAATAAGTGCACATTTTCAGCTTGTACAATTTAGGTATTAAACCACTAAGATATTAAAATTAATGAAAAAATATAGTTAAATTTTGAAAGTTTACCTTTAAATGTAAGTGTCTTTTGAGACACCTAGGTTTTATTCTTTTGGGGGTTTTGTGTATAAACTAAATAAGACATATTGCGGAAAGCCCTTATCTGGGGAACATTATCGTCCTAAATCTACCAGTCTTTGTAATATCTCTATGAGCTCTACAATATTAAATCATAATGAACAGCGTTTCTAGCAACAATATCTTTTTTAACCACATTGTTTTATGTGCAATTTAGTGGTTATTTCCATTAATATTTTACATATTTGCCAGTCTTACACTTTCTATGACTAATATAATCTCTCAATATTGAATTCTTAGACCAGGGATTTCTGAGGAACTGCAGTGGCTTTTCATCTGATATCTGATCTAGTAACTCCAGCTAAAAGGGCAGTGTTGCAGTTACACTTCTTTATAGCTCCTATCTTCTGTAGGAAGTCTGGAGCTACTTCATAGAGAACTCTGCAGGATGATTTCAATTTTTCCTTTGAGGAATTTCAAAGATACTTTCCTTCCAATAGGAAATGTCTGTATTTTTGTGACACTTTCACCAGGGGAGCACTGTGCCACACATGACAGGGGATGCTGTAATATGCTTATGTATGAGATACTGTATTGCTCTTATTGAGGTTCATTCTTTGGTATTTTTGGATAGCACTAAAAATATTAGACAGAAGATCGCATTCCTGTTACTTTTTTCCAGTGCTTCCAAATAAATCTTCAAGGCCTGCATTGGTCTGAAATAGACCTAATAGCACCTTTTAGATACAGAAGGTAGAAATTAACATTTTTCATTTGTGCCAAATTGTCATTCAGTAACTAAGTTCATCACTACTTTTCTCCAAATATTTAGAACTACAAAATAGGTAAATTAATACCTGACTAGGAAAATTCTCGAGCTCATGCTTTCATGCACTATGCGTCAAATATCTACTTTCTTTAGTAAGCTTTTGAAACATATAATTAATTAAACCACTCTCTATTTCTAGTATATTTGCAAATGAAATTGTATCCTGGTTAATGACATATTTCCATTTCTAATGAAAGGCAACAGTGTTTGCACTGACTAGATAGAATGCTTAGAACTCTTCTGTCCTTAGTCTTGGCTCAACTATTTTTATTTTGTAAGAGTTCTCTAGTGGTAAGGGAATCCCTGCCTCCCATCTTAAGAGTATAGGCATAGCCTATCAGACAGGCTACAAGAAGCTGAGAGAAATCTGCCTGACATGCAGGAAAGGTAGTGTCTAAACCCTAGGGCAGGCCACTGGTGCAAAGGACAGCAAGGCTAGATTGTGTTCGGCTCAGTATTTTAGAAGGGACATTCTGACTTGTTAGATAAGAAGGGTGGGAGGAGAGAAGTGGCTGAAAGGGTAAATGGGATGAAATCAGGCTGGAGTAAGGACAGAAACAATATACAAGGGGTTATGGTTTCTATAAGAGGATAAAGAGTCCAATCAAAGGGTGAAATAGTATCCCAGGTTTGATAGTCCTATACATTTTCTTATAACACGTAATATTAACCCCATGGGATTATACACTTCATACAAAAAAACTGATTTTTTTTTTAAGGATAAGGTTTCATTATGTGATAATGGCATAGAATGATGAAGCAGATACTGAAGTAGTCTGTGATGGATTTGTTCTTGTACAGCTTCAGTAACAGTGACATGAAACTTGATTAAATCAGGCTAGGAAATAAGTACATATAACTAATATGTAAAACACACAAAATTTCTCAACTGCCCAGAGGACAAGACTACTCAAACAGCTCCAAATAAACAGTCTTAAGACACTTAGCATCTGCTAACCACTTTCTTTCTCAGAAAAAATATAGAAATTAAAATCGATCTGACAAGAATTTGAACAGAAATTGAGACTTGTACATGCTTGATAAAGCCTACTTTAGAGTTAAATGTTCACATTTACAGAGAAATTAAGATAATACCTTTAAATTTTGACATATTTGGTTCAATGCCTCTTTAAAATATTTAATACAGGATGCTGCAAGCATCATCGGACCAAATTGACAGACCAACCACATAGATGACGGTAATTACGGGATTTATATTTCTCAGGATAATAACAGTAATGACAGTAGGTTATTGCTTTCTGTATGGGGTAACTCTTGGGGTAGGTACAAAGGGAAAACAGGTGGGATGGAAAATAACTTTCATAACTTCATGGTTTAAAAGCTAGTTATCCAGATTCTTGCTATATTCTGTGATTCAAGCTACAGCTTTAGAACCAACCTTTCAATAATAGATCTATCGTACTGCCAAACAGAGGGAATTTACTGTGGTGTGTCTTTGCCTAGCTTGAAGAAAAGATTATAGATTTAATCACAATGAAAATCTAAAAAATTAAAAGATGTTATACTGGCTGTGATGGAGTTAATTTCCTTTATTATAGCCCATAGGGTGCTGTGGTTTGGATTTGTGACTAAAATAGTGTTGATAACACACCAATATTTTTGCTATTGCTGAGCATCACTTGCACAGCATCAAGGGGAGTTTTGGGATTTTTTTCCACTCTGCCCCACAAGTGAGAAGAAGGCTGCCAGTGGGGTGTAGAAAATAAATTACCTTTTTGCTTGCATATTCAACTCTTTCTTCACCTATTGAACAGTGTCTCTCAATCCATGAGGCTTCTTCCCCTAGGAGAAAGGAATACAGGCGATCTTGCCCCTGATAAGTAATAGTTGTGTTAATTACCCAATACAACCTCGCCCCTGATGAGTAACAGCTATAGTCAATAAAGATAAGTGTTATAAAAAGGAAGAGGCTAACTGGTGGGGGAGAATCATGAAGGAGGAGGAACCTTAATGGAAAAGCATCCTGGTAAGAGCAAGTCACTGCTGTGAGGTCAGTCTGGGTCTGCAGTTAATGCCCGTTGTTGGAACCTGCAGTTAGTCTAGTTAGGTGAAAGCCTGCATTCAGAGTCTGAAAACCAATACAGGCAGTCATAGTTTAGCAGGAAATAACCAGCAGTCAGAGGCTGCAAGGGAAAGCTACAGCAGGAGCTTGCTGCAGCTGGAGACAGTGAAGAGTTGGAGTCAGGATGGCTGAGCTGTAAAGAGGAATAAATTGTGACCCTTTCCATGCTATTGATAAACAAGAAGTCTGTATCTTGGTTCATTTCTACCCTCTAACAAGAGGGCTGCTGCAACATCTTCCTTTCCCCATGTTCCCCATCCTGCAGGAGAGGATGGTGAGCAAGCAGCTGTGTTGGCACCTAACTGCTGGCAGGAATTAACCTATCACAAATGTAGATATAAAAGAGCAGACACGGAAAGATTCCATATTTACTCTATGTGAGGCTTCTTTATGTCTGTGAATGTTTTCATAAACATATGCTTGTTTAATGATTCATAGTATTGCAGTCATACTAGATTTCAGTATGTTTTTTGAGTGAGAACCTGTGTTTAGTTCAAACTGAATTAGGTATTGACTGAACCAGGAGAAGAAAGCCATGTAAAACTAACAAAGGAGAGAATGGATAGCTGAGATGTTCACTACAAGGTAGAATGAATAGTTGAAAAATACACTCAGTACAAGGTAGCAAAAAAGCATAAGTGCTTTGTATTGTAAACTCTTCTACAAAAACAATGTATAACAAACCTTGTTGTCTAAAGTCATTAGGGAGAGGCAAGTAAGAGAGGTTACCTAAAAACAATTGTTGAAAACTTAAGAGAAAAATTAACACCAATTTTCTCCTACAACATTTTAAAACAGATGCTTTAGTCAAAGTTTTATGCTGAATGAAGAGTTTATAGTTGTAAATTCTTTAGTGTATTTTGAGATGCTCTTTAGGCAGCTGGTTTGTGCTTATCACATATTATGCCCAGTAAGTCAAGTTACAGACTAGCACTGTGTCACTGTTTTACCATGATCAGTCACAAAATAATTCTCACACGTTTTTCATCCTTTTCCCCTTGACAATATTAATATTTGAAGTTCCCTTAAAGTAGCATTAACCATAAAATTAAAATTATAACCCTAACTGTGAAAAAATGCAACTGCAAATTGTGCATGCTACAGATCCAGGATGACAGCGTTGTGTAGTTTCTTGTGCGTGTGTTCCTTTATTCTACTTAGAATTTACATCTCCATCTGCTTAGATTAGTTTTCAGATGCTAAATGACTTGGAATTTTTCACAGGAAAAATTACTTACTTTTTTTTTAGTTTTTGCACTTAAAATTTCAATCACAGATATTCCTCTATAAAATTCATTCCAGTAAATTTACCGGTATGCATATATGGATTACCTTCACTCCACACATCCTCTCTTTGAAACAAAAAGACGTGGAAGGCACACACAGATTTTTTTTTTTTTTTTTGCTATCTATTGTAGTCCATTGCACCAGTTTTCAGGACCCTTAGCATTTTCCTTACATCAGATTTTTTTTTTTATTATTCCTATGACCTAGAAATTGCAGTACACTGAACAACTCTATGTTCTTTAATTATTATTTAAATAGTAAGACTAAGACCTCAATTTTTATTCTAGAATTACATTATTACTGAAAAATAGGACTCATTATCTATAGATAAGAACTAGCAAAACAGATCTAAAAAGATTCTTTATGTATCCAATCTTTTGGGAATTATATGTCGCCTAAAGTACATTGAGGCTATTCTCCACAATCTGTTTCCTGAATTCTTTTTTCAGTATCTCAGTGCCTGTTTCAGTGTTATGGAATTGTTCATTCTACAGTTTTAAATAGCTCATCTCTTCCAGATACCATTTAAAATATAACCCCTGTGGTCCAGAAAAGCCAGAAGAAAATGTTTTGAGCTAGCATGTCGACTATCAGAGAGTTCTGACAGCAGCTTGCAAAATAATATAGTGCAAAACTCTTTTGCTTTCCCTTATTTCTTCTTGAGGTGATCAGCAAGAACTCATTAACAGAACTTCCCACACCATTTTGTAAGGGTTGCTCCAACAGGCTATGCTGAGGTTTTCATAGGACTTTTATCTAAAAAGTAGAGAAAAAGATGCTTGAAAGATGAATAGTATAGGCTCTCACTTTTTTCAGTGTAGCTGTACTATATTGTAAAGTTTGTGTGACATATAGAGGTAAAAACTATATGTACTTTAATAAGAAGAATGTATCCCTGTGGTTTATCCCTGTACAGTTTACTTAAGGGATAGAAATACTTCACTATGGTCCATGTCACTATTAAACACTTATTTAAAAGTTTTGGGAATTTTAAGTAGATGTGGTTAAAGCACACAACCAAGCTGAATTCCATCTCAAAATATGGGACAATAAGCTGAATTTAGGATTTAGTTCGTGTTTAAGACAGCATGTGTTCAAGGCCAGAATGGGGATAGATACCATTGTTACAACATCATAATCACAGGGTCTAGAAACATAAAAATAATTACTCTTGTCCTGAAGCTATTAATACATTGCAATAAAATTTCATTATTATGGATAATGGCAGTCTGATATTTATCTTTGAAGGAACAGACATTTAAGAGGGACTCCAGTCATATCTGGATCTAATCCCAAATCATAAACTGTTTTGTATCTGGTATTTTTCTTGAAGTTCATCTCTTTTAGTAAAAAGCTATTAGATTCATCTGTGGATTAGAACTTTTGTATTTGATTTTAGATTGCTGATTTTTTAAATTAACTTCCCTCAAAAAATGTGACATTAAAAAGATAATAATCCTAATTTAAAGAAGGTCCTGTGCTTGTTCTTAAAACAGTTGCAACTTCTCAAATACAGCAGAATTCATCTGGTATATTCAGATATGACTAGTACTCAACAAAATACCTGAAATATATGAAAAGACCTTTGTGTGTTTAAACTACAACTAAATTACCTTGCTCAAGTGAAACATTAATAATTAACATTAGGCATTAACATATAATTAGTTGATGTACTCAAAACCAACAAAAAATCTGTGCCATAGAAACTGCAAAACCACATGTTTTTAAACAGTAGGTTTATTAGTAGTGTAAGTAGAGATAATTTAATTTTCTGTTTACTTATGTCTGGTTACCAGAGTAGTATGCATTTCTTAGAGGTTCCTTAGTAGAAAGCAGTGACTTCTCATTTTAACATTGATTTATTACATGAAAAGACATTCAGAATAAAAGATTTTCAATTACTGAGATGAAGACTTTGGAAAGCCAAATTCTTTGCAAGTACGGCCTCTGTAGCCCTGGTTTTTCATCCTGAGATATTTTGCTTTCTAAAACTCAGTTCTCATGGGATTTTCTGTAAACCTCAGAGGATGTTTTTGTTAATCATATCTTGTTTGCATTCTTTTCTTAGAGGTGGAGACTATGATGTCTCTCTCTCTGGGCCAATGTGATTGAATGGGTGTTACGTTTAGCACCAATCAGTTTAGTTTCAGTGACCTACTATATAAAGAGGTCAAATTGTTAACAAAGTTAAGTTTCAGCCTTCTGACAAACTCTAGAGTTGTGTGTCTGATTTCGTGTCCAACACTGATAAGCCTCTAATAAGAACTTTCCATTCTTAGATAAGATTTGTAACTGCATTCTCCAAGACAAACTTCTGAAAACTAGACTGTAGATAATCACAAGTTACGGGGTTCAAATTAAGAGTAACTGCATGGAATCTTATGCCATACAAAAGGTTAGACTAGATCTGGTCTGATAATCCATGAACAGGTGAATATTTGAGGTTTATTCCTCGTTACAAACTTAGACTCCAGAAAAGCACTGGAAAAGCATTAGTAGCAGAAACTTAAAACCCCCCAAAATTTAAAACATTCCTTTTTATTACTTGGTAATTAAAAATATTCCCATGTTTTTAGCTAAATGATCTTAGAATTTTATATTTTTAAAAGGAAATTACTTTATTCCCTTTTTTTTTCCCCTCACAAAAGCATTTTGTACTCATTCTCAAAATTAGGTTGGCAGTTTTTGCAAGTGCATAAAAGTCTAAGCTCTTTAATGATGCTGGAATGTGTTATGTGATCTTTAAAAGAGGAAAATTAACAATAGAATACAATGAATATTAGGTAACAATTAGGCTGTGACTTTTGACAGACAAATCTGGGCAAATAGTCTGGTATTCAGCTTATTTAATAACACCAGATAGTTGCACAATTAAGACTGTAGTTACTCAGATCCCATAATTCAGTTAGCAAATGTCAGTAACATATGGGAATTATACATGGACGCTAGAAAGTTCAAATGTGTTTGTTAAAGGCATCTGTGATTCTGATGCAGTTGGTGGGCATTTCAGATTTGCAGTTTATTGCGAGCTTTGTTATTTGCACTTTCTTTTTTCCAAGTTGCAAGCCCTCTGAGAAGGATAGAACAATCTACCTGTGCCAATGCAGTATGCGGGCTTTGCTATGTATCTACTTAAATGCAATGGCTATTGATTTCCTTTACGAAAGTGTCTGATTTTTTATAATACATGTAAGGTAGCATACCAATTCTGTACTTATTTAAAACCCCACGCCAAAACAACTGACCGTCCTGAATAGATTGTTGGCTCAGTGCCATGACAAAACTGCATTTAGAGCAGGAAAATTTAGTTGATTAGAACTTATTTGTGCAACCCCAGGAGTCTAAGACAAGCAGAAAGTCATTCTAATATAACTATTCTCTTTTAACGTATTCAGCAAAAATTATAGGATATCTATTCAGTGGCTACAGAAATAAAAAGTCTGAATGCTATCAGGGTTACATTTCCCCTACCCTCCCTCTACACCCTCCTCTCCTTTTTTTTTTTTTTCACTTTCTTTATGTATAAAGAAGTGCATCAAGGAGAAATTTCACATCTTTCTGAAACTCATCCCATTAAACAAAAAGATGTGTAAGGGGAAAGTTTGGAGCAGTCTTAATAGAAGAGATAGCTGTTGGACTGAGTCCAAGTGGGGAAAACATCAAATTACTGGTTGATACAGTGAGCCAATAATCCTGTTTATAAACATATTTGTCTACAATTTAGACAGCCGACACTGTAAAACCAAATACATCTGAGCTTCTTAATATAGTTCATTCATCTCAGTACAAGTTGCTGGACTTCTAAGAGTGAGTTACAGACCGACTTCTTTGCTTTCTTTCTCTTAGGAAATTAGTTTATTGTAGTCTGGAAGTAAGTATGGCTTATTTAGCGATTTTTCTTATTGCAATTTGCCATTGATACAATGGAGATGTGAAAGTTGACAGAGGAATGCTGTGGACTGCTGCAAAATCAGTGTTCTCTGTGGGGAAAAAAAAAAAACAAAACAACAACTTTTTTCACTTTAAACAGTCCTTTTATTCTCCAAATTGTGTATGAAATTGAGTCAGTGATGCCATCTGTCTTATCACTCTGACTCTTTTGTAACTTGCAATGTAAAAATAGCCCACTAGAGAAATATTCCAAAAATCTAATTTTTTTTTTTTTTAAAGCTGAATATTTGTAATGATGTCTTTGGCTGTTTGCATTTATAAAGTTCTGATCTTGTACTCCTTCTAATTAATTGAAAATCCATTTCTGAATAATATTTGTGTCCTGATACACTCATACAAGTACAAGGCAAAGGTACGAAGTTGTACAGGTTGGATTTTAAAGATGCAGAGTAGGTTTCAAGTCACCTTAAAAGTGTTGATCACTAAAGGTATTTTGTCTTCTAATCTGTTTTTATCAAGCTAGATTTTTCATTCTGCCCTCAGAACTTCCAGTCATACTGGTGAAAGATGTGCGTGCAAGGGAACAAAATCATAATTCATAGCCCTTCATTTAGCTTTTCTTGAAACCATGGCACTGTGGAGGATGCCTCAGTCACTACCTTCTTGTCAAACTGCCTGCAGTCTTTCTGCCTAGTAATAATTCTTAGTAAAGATTCCTGAATTAGGGGCCATACCTGCTCATTTCAGACAGTCTATGATTTCCCAAATGCACAGGCCATTCCAATGTTGAGATTAAACTATTAAACTTATTAAATCAAATAAAAATAAAAAGTAGGTCACATATGGGACATAGATGAGTTATGGAAGGAATCTTGGTGTTAGTGGGGGTTTTTGTACATAGCAGATGTGTATAAGCACCAGAACATGTTTTATGATACGTAGCTTCATTTCTGGTTACAGAGCACCAATTCCTTTCTCAAAAAAACTTAAAAATCACCACTATTCCATGTCACACAGAGACTGATCTCTGCAAACTCATCATAAAAACTATTGCCTACATCTATACTTTTAAGAAAGTCATGGTGGAAGTTCAAGCGCTGATAATCCACTGTACTCAGCCAATGTTAGCTTAATTGCAGAGCACAATTGCTTCTGTCGACACCCACTCCCAGAAACATGGTCAAAGCTCTGATCAGAAGTCATCAACTGCAAGAGACCATTTTCAAGGGGCAGTATGATAGCAACAAGGTTTGACTCACATAAAAAATGTCACTATGTTGGACTACATTATCATAACGTTATTGGAAACATTTTCCTAGAAAAAATGTTGTACAAAATAGTTCTTTACTATGCCCCACCTAACTTAGAATATTCTATGATTTTAAATTTTTTGGGAAGATTAATTGTTAAAAGAGTCATGCTTATCTGCTGAGTTGGAAGGGACCCACAATGATCATTCAGTCCAACTGAATGATCCTTGGCCCTGCACAGGACCATCCCCATGAGTCACACCATGTGCCTGATAGCTTTGTCCGAACACTTTTTTGAACTTTGTCAGGCTTAACACCTCCCACTCCCCTTTTCCCTGGGAAGCTTGACCTGTGCCCAACCTTTATTTGGCTGAAGAATATTTTCCTAATATCCAATCTTAACCTTGCCCAATACAGCATCATGCTCTTCCCTCGGGTGCTATCACTGGTCATTAAAGAGAAGCAATCAGCGCCTGCCCCAAATTTAATTCAGAAGCGGTTTTCATGCAATCCAATAAAGCTAGACAAGTTCTCTGTTTATTATCTTCTTTATTTACTATCTTTGAGAACATGCAAGTGTTTAAACTGTTATCTTTCAGGAGTTGTTTACTGGGAAAAATATTAATCCTTATTTGAGTGTGTTAGTCATTAAGCATTTTACTCTGTTCCACAGTAATTGTCTCTTATTGCCTTCCATTTCAAATGTGACACATTAAAAATATAATTAAATATTGACTGAGTAGATTGTCTGGGTTGTCTTTTCCCCCATTTTAGGTTAGTGTCATAGCCACTGAACCCTAAAACCAAAGTGGTAATCATCCATGTAATCCCATCTGCAATAGAACATGTCTAGGTCTGTCTAGCTTTTCAGTCATCTGAAGGACATCTAACCTACATTAAGAAAGGTTAGATTGTCATCCACTGGTGTCCAGGTCTTCAGAGATGTATAATGAAAAGATGTTAGCAGATGACTAAGATGTTCTGGATTTCACTTCATTGGTTTAAAATATGCTTATAGCTCTGTACTGGCTTTACTGAAAAATTAGAAAGTTTCTTTACGTGGCTCACCTTTTTGTCAAATTAGATGCACAAGATTTCACTCTCATTATCTTGATAATGCTGCATTCTGTTTGGAATCAAAATCTAAAAGTGGTCTCAGATTTTCTTCTGCAAAATGACCATGAACTGACCCTTAATAACAAGTTTTAATATGCTAACCTTATTCACAATCATCAGTAAATAACATGATTCAAAAATCAATTAACATAAATTAAAACATAAATTTTAAGAGCAAGCTCTTAAAAAATTCTAATCAGACACCTAATGACTCAAGATCTAATCCTGTTGCCACTGAAGGTAGGTCATATATTATTTTAATTTCTTCTATCTAGCTTGCTAGTTTCTTGTTCTTATAATAGTATATATCACTGCAGTATCTAAGTGTCACTGAGGAAATAGTAACTGTTCTAACAACTAGTCAGTAATGTAATTTTTTTTCTCTCTCTGCTTAAGGCAATTAAAATATATTTCCTTTTTTTGTGGTTTTAACCCCATCTTATCCCTTTTTCTTATCTACTGTTCACATCAAATCCATAACTTAAAAGATATTCTATTTCAAATTAGATAGGATGTTGTACCTGCAAAAAAACCCATCAGAGACACATACCAAAGAAACTGCAGAGCAAAAGAGAAAGATAGAAATAAAGAAAGCTTTCTGGTTAGTTTAAGGATAATAAAACAAATAGGCTGCTCAATCAAAACAAATACATGTTTTGTATGTACTAATTAAGGCCATTGACATCTTGAAGTATCTTGTTTATGTACTTTGCACTCTCCACAGAACAATTTAGATTCTCACAGCTGTTGCCAAAAGTCAGTCTTAGTCCAATGCTTTAATTAATCTATGCTCATTATCAGGATGGCAGTCTTTCTATGAACATAAAGTCAAAGGAGAAGATGTAGCATTAGAAGAATTTTTTGAGTGATTTGCAGGACACTGAGATATTAAATATTTTCTACCCTTAGTGAAGTTCTTTGATATGTAACAATAACAATGACATCTCTAAATACATCTCTAAATATATCTCCAAATAACTATTTGAAGGTTTGTAAATCTGGTGGATAACAAAATGCCATTCACACTAACTAACTGCTTTCTTATTTCTTAATAAATTAAGGGGTGTTGCATAGAACATATGGCTTTGTGATGATCTAAATATTCTTCCAAGATTATGAAAAAATACCACCTGTTATAAAAGAAATATGTAATTACAGTGACTTATTAAGAAAAGAAAAATTAGAGAGTGGATTCTCCAGTAGAAAATGCACAACCTATTTCATCTTTCCCTTTCTTCCCATTTCTCTTTTTAGGGATATTATATAGCTATAAAAGCTAGATAATATGAAAACATATGCTGCAATTATTTTTTTAGGCTGAAAGTATGTTCCTTATTGGTATTCTATTGAAAAGTTAAATATATAACACAAAATTACATTAGATTTGAATTAAAAATAAAAAGATATGATATAAGAGGAAATTGCAGCAGGAATATTTGATAATCATAAACACATATATTATGACTCAGCAAATTAATTCTAGATGTTATTTTTAAAAAACAAACAAATGCAAACTCAAATCTGTAAACATGTGGATCTTCCCCCACACACCCTGCCTCTTTGCGGAAGTAAAATTGACCAATTGATCTCTCCAATAAAGAAATAGTTCTGAAAAATACACTCACTAATTAAATTACCTTCCAGTTAAGAAAGGATAGTCACAGGCAAAAAGAGGGCACAAAGAACTGAAAAATTCCAAGATGACAAAATGTAGCATGTATGTTTTGCCTTTTTTGGGTGGTGTTGTTGCTAAAGGGGCAAGCAAGCAGCTCACTCACTTTCTATCAACAGAGAAGTGAACACAAGCTTTAATCAAAAATATACAACAGTGTGTACCTGCCACCCTTATGTCTAAAGTATTTTGAATTCCTCCTCTCAGTGATCACATGACGAGAGTTTAAAAATGGACTAGAATATGATTATAATCCAGTCTATTTAAGGTCTCAAATGGTTATGGCAGAAAAGCTTAATGTCTTTATCTATAGGATATTTTTTTGGGTTGAATTAAGTGATATGTTGAATGTCTTAGTGATTTTAATTTGCCTTGTGATCTGCAAGGACATGTATTGAAATTTTAACAAAATCAGCCAAGAATAACTTTCAAGAGGAGCTGGCAATTTATGTTACTGAAAAATACTCTGAAAACAAAGTTAATTGGATACATAAGAAGCAATCAATATTTTGAAGAATGGGAGCTACTGATATTTATCAATTTGTTCTTTACTAATAATAGCTATATTAGACCTCATAGTGAAATGTGTATTAAAACCTCAGGCAAAGTGTGCTGGTTTGAAAGTAAAACCAGTGAAAGACTCCAAGTCAGAAATACAATTTAATAGGAGGGGGGAAAAAAAAGGTAAAATAAAATAAGTTAAATAATACATCCTGTTAGTCAGGGTGCTGGTAGCAGTCCGGATGAAGTGGTCTCGTTGAAGCAGTGATCCTGTAGAAAAGTCCAGTAGCTCCTGTCCTCTGGGAATCCAGCAGGGTTAAGGGCCCCCTGTGCTATCCCAGGTTATATCCAGGTGGGAATGCTTGGCTCCTCCCCATGGGAGGAGCATCCCACAATGGAACGATGTAATTTTATGACTCATACAATGGGTCCTTGATTGCCCATTAAACAGAGATAACTCCCGGATGGGAGTTACCCATGAGTCATACAGCACAGCATGAATGGGCCCATTAAAAGAAGATAGTCCGGAGGGTGGGGACAGGGGAACACTGCCCCACCTGGTTTCAACAGCTCATGGAGATGGTGATAGAATACACATCTTGGGCATATCTTACTTTGTAACCTAGGCACAAAGAAAAATTAATTCCAAATAATGCTGCTTAAAATATGTCATCTTAGTAAAATGATGTACACATACTTAGTAAAAAAGCAACAAACAAAAATTATTGAGTTATGTAAGCGTTTATATTAAAGATAAAGTTTTTAAAATTACAGCATATCTGTTGTCATTACATTCTGATGGTGGACACATCAGGTTGTATGTCCACTATGAGGTCATTGGAGTGATCAAATTTTAAACTGCTACACAAATTTGGAGTCTCTAGCACTGATCATGTTTTTAAAGCAACTTAGATTAATAGTAGATAGCCTAAAGAGTAATGCATAATTCAAATCCTCCCAATGACTTGGTCACTGCTCACATCTTGGATTTAATGTTTTTGTAGTTAAGGGCATAATTATTGGTGCATCCTGGTAAACATATTTTGGCTATTAGTATTAGAAGGTTATAGACCTTGCAGTGACCTGACTCTTCAGGGTCTCAACATTTGTCTGGGCTTGTCCTGTCAGCTGGTTTCATCTCCTCAGTACAGCCAGCGGGTTTCAGAGAGCAATTAATCTCAGCCTAAAGTAGACATTTACATTTGACCAGTCAATTCTTTGTTGCTTTAATTATATTATTACAGATTTCCCCCACGTACTGTAGATGTGTCCCACTGCTCCCTTTCTGATTTGGCAGCTTGCCTGTGCCAATTGTCCTTGTGACAGTGTAACATAGATGGTGTTAGGAGACAGGGACTATCTAAATCCTTCCTTGACATTTCCTGATGAAAAAACAGACAGAAACTGCAAGCAGAATGAACTTATTCTGAACTCAATTTACTTAAAAAGACAACGTAGTTATGCATAAAGCCAGGTCTTAGCTTTTAGGCTCCTAGGGTTTCCCAGTTCAGGCAACTGTGGATATGATCAGAAGAAAAAGAGACAGTTGCCGAGCATAGAGCTTTCATATATCATTAAAATCATCTTTGAGATTTTCTGTATTTTTGCTATTTAACAGGCACATTTCCACACATTTTTGTGCTCTACAGTGTTTGTGCTCTGAAGACCATGAAAGAGTAACCCACTGAATATTTAAAAAGGCATCGTTTTAGTGAATAAGAAAGGTCTTCAGAAATATAAATCTATGGGTCAACGTCCTTTAATTTGTTCCACGTCTGAAGTCAGTGGAATAATATTTTTCACTGAATGAAAATGCATTTTTAAAATATTTTAGTTCTCTGTTCTCATATTAGTTTTTTGTCTCAATTTTTATCTGCAGTTTTTCTACTTATTTGTAATTATGTAGTTATGTTGTATGCAATCTGAATTTTGTTTAATTATTTCCACGCAATACCTTCTAACAAGACCTATGTTTTTAATCTATAAATGAATTTTGGCTGTTATTCTCATTAAAGTTAATGGGTAATGAACTACTAAAATACTTGTTCGCCACATTGAAATTTATGAACAAGAAATAAAATAAAAATGTTCAGTGGCTACAGAAGGAGTCTTTGGTGTTGAATTTGTTCAATACTCAGTTGCTCAGCTTGCTGAGCTGCAACATGCGTGCTTCACTGGACACTTAAGTTTTAAATTTGCTGGTTATTTGAAAAAGCATCATCCACCAATCCTTGGGTTCTAGGATAATATGGAATGGGCCTCAAAGTACAGAGTTGTTTTCAAATTAGGAAGAAAAATACCAAGAAAGAGAATGATGCATCATTAAAAACATATTAAAAAAAAAAGAAAAAAGAGAAAAAAAGAAAAACAGAAATAAAAGAAAAAGATCCTTTCATGATCCAGACATTACTTTAAATCTCCAGTCAGAAAAAAATCTGAGGCTGCCTTTTATCACTCAATATATCTTTGTTTATCTATCTGGAATCCAAAGAATGAGAAATTTAGAATAATGAAAAATGAAAAAAAAAAAATCCCAAGTATGCAATCTTTTT
>WBMY01017078.1:76985-105827 GCA_013397315.1 Donacobius atricapilla
TCCCCTATAACAACCATAATAATAACAATAGTAGTAATAATAATAACAGCAACAGCCACAACCCTGAGCCAATAACAGCAACAATGGCAACATACACCTGAGACACTTTCACTGAAGACTGTATTTTGCTCTAGACAGATCACTGGAAAGCACCTATATTTAGGTATACTGAGGTTTTCCTCAGTCTCACATCCCAGGCAAGATTTCTAAACAAAAGCATGTAGGACAACATTCCAAAGAACCTAGACCTTCAAGGGAGTGAAAATCTAGTTTTCTTGTAAATCCTATTAATACCCTGGGAGCTTTGGTCTGTTCTTACTCTGGTGAATACAAATTATTCAGGCGTAGAAGAAATGTCAAAACTAGACTGAATCAATCCAGTCTCTAACTGATTGGAAATGTATTTTTGCTGATGATACCTTTTAAATCTATGAAAAGGAAAGAATTTTTAAAATAACATATACTCCCCGCTATTGCTAAATAAAAGGTTAGAAAAAGGGTTGACCATTCATACAGGAGTTTTGCTATTGGTGTCTTCTCCTATGAGAAACATTTGAAGACCAATATTTGCTTGACAAAAATTTGCTGCCAGGTTAAAGCAAAAAAACAACCGATCCCAAGCATCAGGTATCAAATATAGGTTTATAGGTTACCTTTCACTATAAGACAGTACAGAAATATATGTTGATGATGCAGTCTGACATGACCTGCTTCAAGAGATTGTTTTCAAATGCTTTCTTTCTTAGTTTCTAAACAGAAAAAGGTGGGAAATACAATCAGGTAGGATGAGGCATTTTTCCAAGTAACACAAGTATTACGCCTACATTTCTAATTCTTGTAACTTCAAGGAATGTTACTTTCTATCTCTTGTCTTATACCTCTAAATATTTACAATCTATTAAATCATGCAAAATTTTAAGCTTTATTTAATGCATTTTATTAACTTAATATGAAAAGCATATGACATTCAATGATTTTATCATTATAAAACACTTTTATTTTTCCTGGATAAATGTGTATTAAAAAATCGATAAAAGAAAGATATCAATCTAATGATTCATAATGTATGTTATTTCTAGATTTAATAAAACATGAGACAAAAGCATTTCTTTTCATATATTGTGGCAATTAACATTTCAGATACCAACAACAACAAAAAAAAGCTTATGACTGTGTTAACTATAATGAAATTATCTGTTGTTATTATTCATTAATGTTCTATTTTCCCATAAGAAATATTAAGCAATCCAAAAATGAGCATATGTTTGTGCAAATTATATTCTCCCTTAAGATTTTGTAAGAAGTTCATCATAATAAGCAATTATACGGTACTTCTTCAGCTTAAACTTTTAGATTAATCACAGAAAGGTTTCGTGCATAACCCTCTTGCCAAGAACATGTTTTAATGTGACAGGTTTATCCTCAATTAGGTTTTGTTAAAAAGTCTTCTTTGTACTATTTTTCATGTTTTGGTTTAATACAAAGATGGTGCATTCTCTTCACATATATAATAGTATAAAAGGTATTCTGTTCAGCAGACTTGTTTTAGTGAATAATTAATTTGATAAAATTAGGGTTTTTTACTGATTGGCTTCTTTTGCAAGCACAACTTAGCTTCTGATGATCAAGATGACAAGATAACATAACACCACCATGCAATAACTGTAACTAAAAGGTAAACTCTGTGCTTCACTTTGAAGAAAAGTATCTTTTGTAGTTTCATCTTATTGTTTGAAGATGTCAGTTAACCCTATGTAATATATTTTCTCACAAATAAATTACGTGTTTGAATGGTTCCATGCCTTTAGGGTGAGAGTGAAAAAAATGTCTAACTACAAGTTCCAGTCTTCTGTACTTTTATTTGACATTATCAAAAAGTACCACAGAGGCAAAATGTCATGTTATGTCATAATATAAAATGACAAGCTCTATACAAATACATGAACAGCAAATCTTTTATCTGGTATTAGTGAAATAAGTAGCAAAGATACTACATTTAATGTCTTCATTTACAAAGGATCTAGATACTGTAAGTAAAGACAAGTGAAGACTTTTAAAGGAAGCATTTAAATGACTGTATGTGCATAAAATAATATGGGACAGTAAGAATGGGAATGCTCTTTCCAGTAAAATAGATGAGGTCATCATTCAAGCCATTGCTTTTTCCTTTGATAATTTTATGTTTCTTTCTATTGGCTGAGCATTCCCACTTGAATAGGTACCACAGATCTCAGGGGATTTCTGGTATGTCTGGCCTGCAGAAGAGAGCATTCCAGTGGCAGGAGGTTCTTTACCAAATAGCAGATCCCATGGCACTGTGAGAATGCATTTAACACTGCAAGTTGGCCACTGGTGAATTCTCAAGATATCATTGATATTTGTGAATAAGTTTTTACAAATGTCTTTTGAAGACAGATTTGTATTTGATGCAATGCGGAGAATGTAATGAAACATTATGCTAGAGAAAGAAGTGGGATATGAACTGCAGTCTCATAGAGGTTAGAGTAAAAATTGAAAGGATTGCAGTAACATAATAATCACCCAGGAATTAAGATATTACCCAGGAGAAGACAGTACCAGAACTGAGATAAGGGTGATCCTCATACTGGTATGTATACAAAGAAAACATAGCCTCTCTGAATGCAGATCTATATGAACAATGGTGGATAAATAAAACAAAGATATAGACATTACAAGGTATTCTACTTTACCATATTTTAAAATAGAATATATATTTAGTGGTGAATGATGTTGCATCCAATTGGCAGCCAGTCACTAGTGGTGTCCCCCAGGGATCTGTGTTGGGGCTAGTCCTGTTTAATATCTTCATTGACAATTTGGACAAGGGGATTGAGTCCATCATCAGTAAACTTGTAACTGACACCAAGTTGGGAGCATCAATCTATTGGAGGGTAGGAGGTCTCTGCAAAGGGACCTGATCAGGCTGGATAGATGGGCAGAACAACATCAAGTTCAAGTTCAAAGTCCTGCATTTTGGCCACAATAACCCCCTGCAATATTACAGGCTGGACACGGTGTGGTTGAACAGTGCCCAGGCAGAAAGGGACCTGGGGGTTCTGGTGACAGCAGCTGAGCAGGAGCCAGCAGTGTGCCCTGGTGGCCAAGAGGCCCAATGGGATCCTGGCCTGGATCATGAATAGTGTGACCAGCAGGAGCAGGGAGGTCATTCTTCTCCTGTACTTGGCACCAGTGAGGCCACACCTTGAGTGCTGTGTCCAGTTCTGGCCCCTCGGTTTAGGAAGGATATGGAGTGCTGTGTCCAGTTCTGGCCCCTCGGTTTAGGAAGGATATGGAGTGCTGTGTCCAGTTCTGGCCCCTCAGTGTAGGAAGGACATTGAGACTCTTGAGAGCGTCCAGAGGAGGCAACGAGGCTGGTGAGGGGCTTGGAACACAAGTTCTGTGAGGAACAGCTGAGGGAGCTGTGGTTATTCAGCCTGGAGATAAGGAGACTCAGGGGTGACCTTACCACTCTCGACAACTCCCTGAAAGGTGGCTGTAATCAAGCGGGGGTTGGTCTCTTTCTCCAGGAGGTAACTGACAGAATGAGAGGACAAGCTTAAGCTATACCAGGCAAAGTTTAGTTTAGACATTGGAAAAAGATTATTCACTGAAAGAGTGATTGGGCAGTGGAATCATCTGCCCAGGGAGGTGGTGGAGTCACCATCCCTGGACATGTTTAAAAAAAGACTGGATGTGACACTCAGTGCCATGGTTCAGTTAATGAGATGTTAGGTTAGATCATAGGTTGGATAGATGATCTCAAAGGTCTTTTCCAACCTAGTTCATCCTGTGATTCTGTAATCATGTAACTGGTAAAATAGTATGGTGCTCTTGGTGATAAAAGCAATTAGTGGGATATTTGTTGCTTCAGCATCTCTCAGATGTCTAAAACTTACCTCATTGTTTTAGCTGTAGTAATAAACAATGCAGAGAGATCATTTCTGAGCAAAAGTTCCCTCAGCTATGTCAGGTACCTACATTAAAGTACAATGATAAATTGTTTCTGGATGCTTCTTTTTTATCCCCCTACTGGTTATGAAGAGAACTCAGGCCGGATGATTCATTCTCTATGACACTTCTCTGATGACAGCATGAATCACCCTCATAAGTTCTTGTTTTCCTCTGTCCACTACAGCAAGGAAATTAGAAAGTTCTCAATTGTTACTGAGTTTCCACTCTATTAGGTAAAGTGATTATCTTTTACTTTTCTGTCTATTTTTTTTTCTGTTCACAGAATAAAAGCCCCAGAGCTACTCCTTCTCTTCCAAGAAGGTATCTATCTGACTTGTTTCCAGTGCTGGGTGGTGGGGATTTAGTTACTTAAGAAAATTAGTCAGAAACTGCTAAAGCAGAAATAAATTCATAAAATTAACTTTAGTCTCAGTTTTGTCTGTGATGGAGTTAATTTTTGTCATAGTATGGAGCAAGGTTTTGAATCTGGGATAAAAAGAGGATTGAAAATTCCAGATATGTTTTAGGCATTGCTGAGTAGTTCTTACTCAGCATTGAGACCTCTTCTATCTCAAACTTCCCCAACAATAACAAGGCAGGGGTGGAAAACAGACTATGTGGAGGCACAACTGGGACAGCTCACCCCAGGTAATGTCCAGTGCCATTCATTGTTGTGGTCAGCAATAAAACCTGAGGAAAGGAATAGGAAGGGAGGACACTCCGATTTATGACATTTGTCTTACCAAGTCACTGCTGCATGTGATGAAGGCAGGCTTTCCTAGAGATGGCTGAACATCTGCCTGCCCATGGGAAGTAATGACTGAAATCCTTATATTCTTTTGCTTGCACAGATGGTTTTGCTTCATTTGTTAAACCATTTTTATCTTGACACGAGTGCTTTTACTTTTGCACTTCCAATTCTTTTTGCCATCCCAGTGCAAAGAACAGAGTGTGTGGATGTGTGGGCCTTAGCTGCCTACCAGGGTTAAGCCACAACCACTCCTAAATTCTTATGCATGACCTGGTTTTCAATGATTTGTGTGGTAGAGATCTTTCTAAAGTCTGGCTTACCTATTGAAAATGTGTTTGCACCAAAAAGCCTATTTAGTATTACTTTACTATCATTGCATACACTACAGTGATAAAGTGACTTAGGCATTCAATGAAAATATTTTGCTCTTTTTACAGAATTAGTATGTTAATAAAAAGTGTCTTTGTAAGAGAAATAAATAAATGAACAAAATTGGATATAACTCCAATACCCGCATCCCTCTTTAGAAAGCAACATATTCCTTACAGGAATTTATTCCAGTCCTTTAGGTGTGCACAGAAGCATATATGCATGCACACTCACACACAAACCAATGACAGCACTATAAAATTCAGTTTCGAATCAAGTAGGAAGTGTTATTGGAACAGCTGAACTTGTTGATTACTGAAGAAATTTTGCACAGAGAGTTACAGATTGATGCTGAAGCATCATTTCCATTAACAACATAGGCAGACACTGAAGGAAAAATGTGCTGGTATGTCACTTTAAATGCTGTACAAGTGAATGATCATTGGGATCAGATATGTCCAGAGGTCAACTTGAGTTTTCCAACAATATTCTAAGACTTTGAAACAGCTTGATCAATCTCATGAGGAACAGTCCATCTGGGCCAATTCACCTCACTTTAGGTGTTGGCTTAGTTTGGGTTTTTGGTTTAGGTTTTGTTGGTTTGGATTCGAGGTTTTTTTTTTTTTTTTTTTGGTGTGTGTGTGTTTAATTTGTTTTGGTTTTTGTTGGTTTGGTTTGATTTGGTTTAGTTTGTTTGCTTGTTTTTTCACAGAGTCTCAGGTATTCAACGCATTAACTAATAAGGTAACTTCATAAATTACATGAGCTTCCTCTATGAAGATAGTGTGTCAAATGAGATTTGTGTTGTGTGTCAGAAAGACAGTCTGAATAAGAGTTAAGGTGTTTACTACAATATGGCAGCATGATAAATGCAGATTTTTCACTAAGAAAAAATTTGGATGACCAACACCATATATTGACAACTTCTCCACCTATACATGGTATCAAAAATAATCCATACATAGAATGAAGTTCCTGCCAGTCCATTTAAAGCTATAAAAACATAGAAAATTAAGGACCAATATTATTATTTTTAGGAGTATATTCCTGACCTGAGTAGAAGCTCAAAATCTCTATGAAAACTCTTTGATAATATTAATTTTGTAGACTGATGCCAAGTTTCCAGCTTTTTAATTCTGTTAAAAATTACAACAGCAGGTCAAGAAAATTTGCCATATTAAATTCTAGTTTTCTGATTTTCTTCAGAATTTTTAAATCATAAATAATGATATTAAATTTGTTTTCTGACAGTGTTAATTTGCTGTTATATTGCTATCACAAAAAGACAATGATATGGGCTTTTTCTTCCCTTTAATTTTATGTGTTACTATTCTTCAGTAAACATTTTATCCTCTGCAGATAGATGAAGCCTTATAGGTAGATCTCAATCTTAAACTGCCATAGTGGTGTACTTCGAGTGCTGTGTCAGCTTAGGGCTGAAATTGTAGATAAGAATAATTTTCTGTGATGCATGCATGTACACTGCGTTTGAATTAATTTGAATTGTTCTCGGGTGACATTCTTTATTTGGCAGTAAACAAAGGTTACACAGTGTAGCAGTAAAATTGATTTTGTTTGTGTGTGTGTCTTGAGGACCTAAACTATAGCATAAAAGCCTTAGGGTCAAGTTTTATCCTCAGGTTCTGCTGATACAAGCCCATTTCTCACCTGTGCATGCCCAGTACATGCGATAACTACTCCTTTTTTCTAGTGACACATGCTATTTCCCTGATATCTGTTTAGGTTTAATCCCACCTGCTAAGAGACCTCATAAAGACACAGGAGCAGGCAATTCCAAAATATTGGAAGCCAAGCAGGTGTGCAGAAAGCCAGTTTGGCTGAACAGGAAATAAGGCAAAAAAGAATAGTGTATGTCCAGTGGAAAAGAGGTCAGGTGATGCTTGCCACTGTAGGGGACGGTTCTATGCAGGATCAGGAGTTGGACTTGATAGTCCTTGTGAGTTCCTTCCAGCTCAGTACCCTCTGCATGTTCTGTGATTCTGTGAAATTTATGGTAGATATTAGGAAGAAATTTGTTACTGTGAGTATGGTGAGGCAGCGGAATAGAATTGTGGATGCCCCACCTCTGAAATTGTTCAAGGCCATGTCGGATGGGATGTTGAGCACTCTGGTCTAGTGGGAGGTGTCCCTGCCCATGACAGGGGGGTTAGAACTAGATATTCTTGAAGGTCCCTTCCAAGTCAAAACATTCTATGATTATATAATTCTAACAAAGGCAAAGGTTACTTGAAAACTGACACTTGACAGGAAAAGAAGGAATTAAAAAAGAGAATAATTTCAATTGTCATAATTAGCTAAGGTGGAAACTGCTACAGATTTTTGTTAAATGATAGAGCTCAGTGTTGAGATTATTTGGAAACCCAGGACTAACACTTCCTATACCATTTACTATTATCAAGACATCCGACAGATGGGGTTCAAATTAACTGGAATCTTCATTACATGCTCTGCTTCTTGTTTGAATCATCAGCCATTTAGCCATTGAGCTTCTTTTCTTAGTGTCATTTTTTCTTTCCCTTCTCAATGATATTTGCTTGCAAAATGACATTTACTCATAAAGTGACAGTCTTTTTCACCCTCAAGTGACATTTCTATGGCACACTGTGCAAATGTTTGGCAAAGATTTGCTGTATCGATTAGAAGAAACAAAAGAAAAACACACAACAGATGTTGATTTTCTTGTAGCTGTGACTATTGTTTTGAAAGACTGACACAGAATTTTCAGGTTTTTCTGTCTTCTTGGCAGTAATATAAAAAATCATGCCTGACTGCAACACACACAGACTTTCACCTTCATTAAACTGACTCTGAAGACTCCTAATAAGGGAGGCTGTGTGTCATCTTTCACAAGATGAGCTGTTCTGAAAACAGCAAAACCATTACAGGACAGTCATGCATCAATCATGGAATTGTACGAACTACCTTGCATTGATCTTACAAAAGTCTTTTCTCAAGCATCAGAGAAGCAAAGAGCCATTTTCCCCAGCATGTCCTTTATTTAACTATTGCATTCATTTTTAAGAGAAATTAGATTTTCAATAAAAACCTGAGTCTGGTGAATATTTTTATTTAAAATATCAGTTTTCCATTCCTTTGGTTGAAAATTTTTTGAATGAGTGGATACAAGAACTAAGAAATTTGTTGAGATGATGATACATCACATAACCTTCAGGAACTATTTGATGTATTCTTTTAGATTTGTGTATTTTCTTATGCATTTCAGAAACAAGAAGGAATTAATCTGGTCTTGGCAAAATCTCTGTCATTAAAGACCCAGTGCTTTTGGCTGAATCTGAAGTTGGCATCACTAGCTCATAATCTTTAAGCTCAATTTTAAAGAAACAGTCAAAATGCTTCAACTTTCCATGCTGATTGAGAAATTTTTAATAAAAGTAAAAATGCATGGCAATAAAGGGTGCCTGAAAATTTATTCTAGAATCAACAATAGATGTTACATTTAATAGTCTAACCATACTCATCTAAAATCATATTAGATGACTGACAATGTCTGGGACATCTGCACAGGATTTGAAATATATGGCACAGGTCATTGGGGGATGCACAAATGTTTCTAGAGAAGTAACTGGATGCCAAAGGGAGTACTCGACTGGATCTCAAATGACTCTAAAGTCTTTAAATCTAAGATGCTCAATTTTCTTCTTGCTAAGGATACTTTTTCTGTTGTTGTTTATTTTGTTTGGGTTTTTTTTTTTTTTTTTTTTTTGGTGAGAGAAAAATTAATTCCCTAGTGTTTTGCTTCAGATGAAATGTGGCATCAGGTTTTACAATTGCACTGAGAGGTTTTTGTATTTTTTTCAGTTCTCCCAGTTTTGTCTTTAATGAAGAGTTTCTAATCAGGTACTTCTAGCTATTGAAAAATCACGACTTAGATAAAAACACTATTCCTCAGAAAGGGTAAGACATGTTAAAGAGAGTGGGTAGACTTAAATTAGTCAAGTCCCAGGCTCACCTCACCTAATGACATTCACTTAGTGCCTTAACTTCAGAGGTTAACTGATCCACAGCTTTGAGTCTAGCTCTAATTTAGTTTTGGACTCTCCAGTGTCTCATGTGACATAAAGGTAGCGCTCAGCCTAAGGGTATCCAGCTAAAAACATCCAAAGAGTAAAAATGAATATCTAGGATCTGCCTTTTCTCTTGAAAGGAAATTGGTCTTCACTTATGTGAAAAGGAGCCTTCAGTAAGACCAATTCCTAGTTCAGTGTTTACATAGATGAATGAATCTAGCTTCTGCTACGCTTCCCAAAGCACTGCTTTCATGTTCCCTAAAGCAGAGGTTCCATGCAACAAGCAAGCTGGTGTACATTACTTGTTTCCCTTTCCTAATTGTAGTCAGGTGTGGGCCTTCTGTCAGGCCTAATGACACTTTAATCGAAAAAAATACAGCCTCTCAGACATGAGGCCAAGAAGAGCTGACTGTTAAAGTGTAGCCATCCACAAGCAGATGGGATTTGCAGTAAGCCTTAAATCAGAGCACAGATGATGAGAATGGGCATACTTACTTATTTAGACACTATAATTTCTGCAGTCATTTCCAAGTATTTTAGTGAGCTGATCAGTATCATGTAACTTTGGTCTGAACTGGGTTTCACACAGATTTCCCTCATTCATGAACTAGTCTTGATTATATGACATTTCAGATACTAAATCATAGTGTAAATTAACCTTTAATTCTGTCGTTCCTATTACCAGGTCTTTATAAAATATATGCCTCCTTATGTAACTTTAAGTAATATATGCAAATAGTGAATTTTTAGTAATCTGATTCTTATTCTATGTTTTTGTTAATTTCCCAGAATTTCTTAATTCTGATTATGGGTAGTGGATTTTTCATTTTCTTTCACGTGCTGGGATGAATGGATATCACTGTGTCCTGTTCTTCACATAACCTCAGGAAGGCTCTGAAAGTGTCCTTTTTAATGATGGAAAAGTAAGTAAAAAGATGAAATTACAACTAAGAACAATGCTCTGAATCACTACAGTCTTGCCAGGATGATTGCACCTGAATTAACTTTTATGTTTGACATGAATACATACGATATGAAACAGAAGTGAAAAAACAATTTTAATTATGAAAATGTCAGATTTCGAAATTAAGAACAGTAAACTGGAAAATGCAGAATATTTTTTTTTTAATTGCTACCCACACAGTAACACATATCCACATTCCTATCAGCATCAAACAATTGCAGCCTATTTAATTTTTGCCTTACACACCATGTAGAAATGTATTTTTAAGTATTTTTATAGCATATCAATACACAAACTTCTCATATTCATTTGTATTTTAAATAAAAAATATGAACATTTTTAATGTGTTAAGGTTGCATTTAAACTGTACTTATTAGATTTCCCCTGAGGATCTCTGTGCATTATTATGACATTATTTTATTTAATTGCCTTTACTTTTAAGAAATATTCTATGACTCTTTCACCCTTCAACTCCATTGTATTCTCCCAATGTGTTGTCTACGTTCATATAAATAGTCATAATCTCTCTTTTATCTTTCAGAAAAACAGTTTAACTAAAATTAAATTGCATTACATTTTAAACCTACTTATAGGAATAAAATTATGTAATATTAAAGGTTACAATCTATTATGAGTGGTAGTTACAGTTAATGTTGAAATACGAAAATGATACATAATAAAAGTTCATAAACCAGGAAAAAAAGAGGATAACATACAGGAAAGAAAATAAGAAGAAAAATGCCCAGAAATGGAAACTCTCACTTTTCCAGTCCTCAGGTTACTTATCACCATAAAACAAAAATAGTGAACAGAGACTTCAATTACTTGGATAATTAGGTTCCCTGGGTTGGTGTAAAAAAATAGACCATTTATTAAAAGGTCATCACAGTAAGAATTACAAAGAGTAATGAATGTCCTTTGGGAAAAGATTATATCCCTGGGTAATTAACAATGAAAAATTTCCTGGGGGCAGATGAAGAAAAATAATGAAAATAATTAAAATGTTTTGCAATGAAAAAAAAAAAAAAAAAAGAAAGAAATAGGCTAATCAAGGTGCGAAGCACAGGTTCCTGTTCAAAACAGGAAAAGGAGTGCTAGTACATTTTGCGTTGTGTAGGCAGATGGTAATGGTGAAAGAGTTGTTAATGCAGTGAACCCTATTTCATTCTAATTTCTGTACCAAGGTCTGATATGATGAGAAGCTTATGCAGATTTAATAACCTAATATGGTGGCCTATTTGGTCACATGAACTTTCAGATATACATTTTATAGAGCTCTAAATCTGCAATTAATAAGTTCAGTTGTGCTGTGTGAGTTCCATTCCTTTTTCTTTTTTTAAAATCTGTTTCATCTCAATTCTCTGAGCACTGTTTAGGGCTCCTATCAGTGAATTTTAAAGTATTAGCATTAGCTGCAGTCTGTTAACAGGTGTTTATTTAGTTATGCCTTGGAGTGAAATATTTCTCCTGAGACTAGAGTTTGAAGGAACTCATTTGCTAGATAATTTTCTACAAGAGCGTATATTTTATTTAATTTCATTTTATTAATTTAATAGAAGCTAGACTTAGGTTCTAATGACCTTGACTTAAGTAACACTCCAGCAAAGACAGCAACTGTGATAACAATACTACACAGATAAGATATTGGCAGACATAGACAACCATTGTCAAAACATTTCTGGTCTGTACTCCAAATCACATGATGCTGGCCTTCTTTGTTAGATAGAGATTGATTTAACAGTCAAACAGTGTACATCACACTTTGTTTGTTTTTCTTAGTTTAATTCCAAAACAGCTTTTGTTTCTGTGAATATTTGTGGGATGGTCTTGCTTCACTTTTTTTAATCCTTTCAAACTGACACCTGAGAACCTCTCAGACACTCATGTAATTCTTGGGGACACAGGGTGAATTCACAATAAACAAATCTTTTGAGAGAAGACAAAAGAGGAAGAAACAAAAGTCATCAACTCAAGAAAAAATCATTGCACGTGTTAAACATTGGAACGTAGCACCCAAGTAGCTTTTCCATGTGACATACTGGATAGCAAGTTGCCACTAAAATTTTCTTGAAATTCCCTTTNTTTATTTCAATTTGGTTCTGTGTCCAACACACTACAGCTAAACAAAATGCCCTAGGCTCTAGAAGTATTTGGAAACACTTTTGGAACAAAGACTTGACACAAGTTTTGCACAAGTTAAACATAACTAATTGGGAGATCTTTTTTGAAAATCTGGACACCACCACTTCCTATTTTGCCAGGATTTTTGAAAGGAACAGACTCTCAGTGCTGTACTTCTGGCTCCCTATTCTGGATGCATGATAATATAATCACAGAATGAGATTTTTAAATTCCAAATTAACTGCATTTTGGAGCACATGCCTCTGTAGAATCATTACAAACCTTGTGCTCAAGAAACAAAGTTTCTGAAGCAGGAGCTTAAGTTTGTACCAGCTAGGACTTAGATGAATTCGTAACACTAGAATAATAGCAGATGATTTACGCAACATGAAACATTGTTTCTAACCCTAAATTCGGGACTGCAATCTATAAGTGTTACCTACCTAGACTTCACAGGCACCTAGTACGCCCCAGGTGAGCCAGATTTCTGTCAAAATCTTTCCTGAGGGCTGAAATTTGAACTACTCTGCATTCTTAGTGCAGACTTCAATGTTACTGGTTTGATCTCTTCAGCTAAAGATTATTGAATTAAAAGGAGATTATCCAATATTCACATTTTTCTCAAACTTCGCCATTTTTTATCTAGTTCTTTTACAATGTGCGAGAAAGAGAGCAGCTGATGACAAAGGTTAACCTAACTAGAATACTAGGTTCTATCCTGCAGTGCTGCCTTCATTCAGTCATGGAAACTTTCTCTGTTTAATGTAGTGATTTTGATTTAGATAACAGATCAAGAGAAACTGGTTTGATTCAGATCCAAAAAAACTTTAGTGTTATTTCTTTTTATTGTATATTATATGAGCTGTTGTTATCACATATATTGTACTTTGACTATAGCGTTATCTTTTCCCATATATATGCAGACAAATTATACTGCTTACACCAATATAATCTCTTTTCTTGCTAATCTCTTTCTAATGTTTGGTGTTTGTATCAGTGCTGAATAACACAGAAAAAAAATTAAAATGTAACTTGATAACCCAAAGGACTTGCAAGCAAAAAGCAGCTATTCAGGTGCCAGATTAAATGCTTTAAATTATCCAAAACCTCAACAGCAAACTTGAAATTAAGCATGAGCCTATGTAAAACCTAAATCATTCTGGATCAGCATCTGAGGACCAGACCTCTGACGTTGGAAATGGCATTAGACACATATTGCCAGCGTGAAACAAACAGCTTTGTGTGTCCTATGCAGTGTTTCTGTATTGAGGTACTAAAATATGAAGAGGATCTATGACATTTCCTCTGATTAGAAATTATGTTACTCAGACTATATTGAGAGTCAGTGAGGATTAATTAAACCAATCTGGTTCCCTTTTAAGGATGAACCTTTAGTAAATATAGAGAATTTAAGACTCCCATTAAAGGCTCCTTTAGAATAGAGTGGCATGGTAAAGCACACAACTGCCCAGACACTACAGTGATACAGTAGCAAAAAGATTTTATTTTTAATAATTGTGAGCTGAAAAATATCTTTTATCTGAGAGTGGATGGAAAGCATATTTATGCCTATTCTCTACTTATTTAAATTACAGACATTTCTCAGCCTTGTCTACTTTGTAATGCTGGTTTTGATCTATGTGTCTTTTTATTTTTGTCAAGTGTGTGATATTGCACCCATACTGGTCAGGCTAAACAATTAATGGGTCTTTTTTTACTGCTATTGCAAAAAGAACTTTCAAAAGGAAGTCCCAAAGGACACAAGATCAGAATGAGGTCTAGAAACAGACCCTCTCAAACCTTACAGAATTACCTGGGGTCATCATACAGAACAAATAATTATTGCATTAGGTTTTTTAAAACTATTCAGAATTTATTCTTATGTTTGCTGTGAATTTGACACCAAAATTTCTTTCACACAGATATTCACAGAGATTAGGCACTTTAAATATGCAAAAAACCATTAGACAAGCAAAAAATTATGAACCCTTGATGAACAAAATGTAAACAGAGGTAAGACTTAAATTTGGAAATATTAGCTTGACTGTACTCATCTGGACAATTTTTATTCAATTTAGTAGATTTAAAAACCACCAATAAGTCTGTGTGATTCATTCCAGTCTTTAAAATGCTCAAGATAACATCTCTGATGATCTTCTTTAAAATAAATGTAATTTAAGATTTTTAAAGACAATCCTAATCTTTAGCTCTGACTCATATCCTAGGGCACCATAAATGGCATATCTACATCTGACACCTATTTTCAGATTGTAGCACACTTTTTCATGATTTCTGCAAACCACATTAGAAGCACTGTAAGAAAAGAATATTTAAAAAATCCCAAACCATATGCCCCGCAGGCTTAAAACTACCCTTGTGTATCCAGAAAAACATTGGAGTGAATCACTTTTCACCCTGCCTTCCTTTCCACCAAAAGCAATCTCGGTTTTGATGTTACACATGCAAGTTACACACTAGTTTCAGGTTCCCCCAACTCAACACCTGGGTTGAAGAGACAGCCCATCAAAGGGATTAGCTGACCAAGGAACACTCAGTGAGCTCACCAGTCAGTGTTTGTAAAGAACTGTGAGAGGCCACCCTCACACAGAGGATGAAAAGCCACTTTCATGACAGTCTCAAGCAGATGCAGAACAGCACACCATAGCACCAAGTGAACTGATATGGGTCCACATGAACTACATTTATCATATATTACAAATAAGCAAAGCTTATTTTTGATTGCCTTGTTTCTATCTGCTGTTAGGTCAAGGCCTTCTTTCTTTTCCTTTTTCTTGTCTTCAATCCACTACTTACCAGGCAAGACTAATTTAATTTGTCATGCCTGCCTCAGTATTTATTCTTATTTTTCCTGTCTTATGGTTTTGACATTTTTCACCACCCACTGTTTCTCCGCACTTTTTTTCTTTTTTTTTCTTTTAAAATATATATATATATTTGAATGCACTTGCTTTGGTCTATATTAACACTGTGTTAGACTGAATAAAAATCATACTGAATTTTTCTAGGGACATCTATTCTTTCTAGACCTTTCTTTGGCCTTTTTTCCAAAATAGAAACTGCACAAAGGCAAACCAGAAGTCACAGTGGGTACCAGTCTATCTCCCATAGTGGAAAATAGGAGGTGTGCAATTGTAGGTGTTATAAGAGAGTGTCTACGTGACATTTAGGTATTCTCTCTAAGAAGTGAGTGGTTGGATTTCTGGGCAGGAGTGTGGCTCATGAAAAAGCTTTCTGTTCTGAAGCAGCCGGTAAGACTGAAAAGAGGTAAAATACTGAAATAATTTATATATATGTATTTGTGTATGTAGAATCCAACAATTTCCAAATGGATGGGACACTGTTTCAGATTCCCAAATGCAGGCAACTACAGTAGAGGGACCCTTATACAACATATATAAGTTTCTATTATAGTCAGCCAATACAGATAACAAAGCTTAAAAAGCAGTATTGCCTGTATGCAGACCTCAGAGGTGTCATTTAGGTGCTTTAATTTAATTGTTTGCCATTATTTCAGAAGTCCTAGGTTATTTTTGTGTCTTTAGTTGCTGTTCCAAAAGGGCACAGCTCTTGCACATCTCAAGTCAAATATCATTGCCCTATATGGCTGTTTGCACAGCCTAATGTCTCAAAAGCCACTCAGTGACCATTTTCAGGCACCTGAATCAATCTATATTTCATATACTTTGAATATAATTAAATTTACATTTTGTCATTTTAATTTTAAAAAGTGCAAGATGGGATACTGAGCAACTGTCAGTGCTTAAGAAAAATTAGTTCAAAGATTCACTATTCTGACCCAGGTTATGGTTAGCTAAGATTAGTTAAATTCAGAAGGGGTTTGTCATCTAGATTACTTTATTGAGTACATCGAATTAAAAAAAATATCCATCAAACTGAAGCACAGTGGCCCGTAGTCAACATCATTGCATACACACCTAGCAGATGCCTAAGCATTTTGCTGTTTGAAGGAAAAACAGAACCTCGCAAAAGAACTACATTCTTTCAAGAAAGTTGGCTCCCGCCTAAAAGTGAGAGAGAATCTGTGTATCTCTGGCACAGCTGTGGCCCTGTTTGTACCAAGATGACCATCTTTTTAAAAACAGAAAAGGTCTAGTGAGAATAAGAGATCTTTGGAAGAGAATAATATTGAAGTTTGTTGCATTTTGGTCTAGATTTGGTTTATTTTTTAAAAGTTTTTATGAGAATGTCAGACCAGAGGTTGCTGCTGTCATGAAAAGAGGAAATTTGTTTTAATAGTTGCACAATATTTTTCACTAAATGCATTATGAATGATAAAATAAACCAAGTTTTTTTAACTTGAAAATAATTTTAGAGATTCATAGTCAACTGTAGGCTGTTTCTGCAAAGGCAGGTACAAACAATTAATGGATGATAAAGTGCCTCTCCCAGGAAAGTATTGTTGACATGTATCATCTTTCTGTCTAATTTAATCCTTCAATTTGAATAGTATTCTAGAGGTAGCTAAGGGTTAAAGCTAGATTATGACTAACAAAACATGCACATGATGAGATTCTGTGCATTCTTTTGTTTCTTGGTTATATGTCTCTCTCCTTTGACACAGTTCATATCTGACCATAGGGCTTTATAAGATTTCGCCTTTTTCCCTCCTCCCCCTCCTATTTTTTTTTTCCTTAAACTTCCTACATTTCTAAATAATGTAAGTCTCCTGGCATGTACCATCTTTGACAAGTCAGAACAATTATTTCTAGAGTACTGTCAGGTTAGATAAGCTTTCCATCTTGTGTTAAATCTTGTGTCGGAGTGCTTAATTCTAACACAACCTGCAACAGTCTGACAGCATGACATTAGGAATCTACTATATGGAGGAAGTACATCTGGAAATTGAATGATTCATTGAACTTTTAGGATATGACTTTCTCTATAAGTTTCAAAATTTATTAGCATAATTCATGTTAAATAGTATAAGGTTTCATAGCATGAAAATTTTTTCAGGTAAATGATAGATATAGATATACATATGTCTGTATGTATGTATGTGTGTACCCATATATATATTTATGTGTGTAAGCAGAGACATAGCAAGATGTAAGTATTAAAGACATACATATGTTCATATTAAAATTATTTTTTCAAATAGGTTCAAAAAAGGATAATGCCATATAAAGGTTTATCTGTTTATTCTTTCTATTATTATTAAAATTTCTTTAGCGGCTTTCTGTTTCTGTTGATACTGGAGTTTTATTTTATATATATATATGTTTGTCTTTCTTTTAGTATATTTGGCAGCTATTGAAGGCCAGTTTTATTGTGGTGTAGACATGGAAATGCATGTGCCATATCCTTGTACCTAGAAAGAAAAATTGACCGCAAACTTATGGAAATTCATGGCAAAAGTAGCAATTCAATTGACTCCACATTTATGAATAACTGAAAAGAGGTGACTCGGTTACAATACTTTTTATAATACTTTGCACCATTCTACAACCTAAATAATAAATTATTTCTCAAGAAAAAAATGAGAGATTTGAAGCAAGAATGGAAAAATTACTTCGATTTTAAGAAATTATTTAAAGCAAATGAATCAAAATGACCACATTTTTAAGCCTTAAAAGACTGACAAATTATACTCCATTAATGCCTAGCATGAGAAAACATGAGGAAAATATTTCTAAGATTCAGTAGCAAGAAATAAATCTAGATAAATTTAGAATTTAGAATAGAACTAAAACACAGTTGCTTAATAATTATGGGTTTTAATCACCACTGGATGTGCAGGATTCTCTCTCACTTGAAGTCTTAAATCCAAAAAAGAGGTTTTCACTGAAATTTCTGTGTTTCATTGCAAAGTTGTGAAGTTGACAGAGAAACTTTCAGGTGAAATTCCAGTGGGCTTGGTTGTAGAAGAAATCAGAATAGATTAAGACAATTATTCCTTCTGGTTCATGTTTGTTTGGTTTTTTGTTTTGGTTTGTTTTGTTTTGTTTTAAGTTTTTTTTTAATCTCTCCTTAAGAAAGGAACATGGCATTAATATTCTATTTTGCTGATGCCTCACCATGTACTCTTTGACATGTCAATGACAGAGAGTGAATCAGGTGAAACTTAGGAGAAAAGAAAATGAAAAAAAAGGAACAGGAAATTGTCTTTGTTTTGTGTTTGATGGTAGATTTCTCCGAATCAAGACAATGAACTAAAATGTATTTGGAAAAAAAAAAATACAGTTGATTTTACCTATCTATCTTACCACCAAATAGATTAGGATATTTTTTGTTGCTTGGTGCAAAGATGAATATATTCAATAACTTTGAAAGGATAAATTTTGACAGTGTTTCTATGCCATTGTAATTCTGTTAGTCTTGAACATTTAAAAATTAACCTTCCTTCCCATCTTCCATACCTACCCATCTATTGTTCATGCCTCAGCTTTATATGCCTTTATAAATTACTAATTCCTTGATGGACAGTGGGAGATACCCTAGCAAATTTCTAGTTGTATGCAATGGAGAATTCTGTAGGGCTCTGATTTGTAACTTTAATCAATTGCTCTGTCAGACAAATGGTTCAATTAATATGATTATAGATACATAGGTAGAGGTGCCCTGCCTATGAATACAGGACAGCATTTCTCACACTGAATGAGACTGAAATTCCAAAAAGCACATATATCTCAAAAAAAAAAAAAAAAGTTAATTTATTGCAATTAAGAACTGCTTTAGGAATTTTGCTGGTAAAATGCAATCCTTAATGTAGCAGTTATTTTGAAAATACAACATTGCTGAATATCCAAGTGTTAGAGCAGATAATGACACATGCATCTAAAATTTTTTTCCTATGTCACCCAATTTGTCCTGATCTTTTCATTTTTTAGCCCACTATATGTTGTGTTATCTTATTTTACATGCTATTAACGTACTACTCAACTGGAGGATGGAACTTGTAATTTCAAAAAAGACCATAAATTTTATTTTTCCCCATTATAGAATATTAATTGTTGTTATTTAAAGATATCTGAAAGAAATTCAGCATGGCTGATATTGCAAATTGCAGCATTTGTAACATGGAAATTGTCTTAGTAGTTAGATAGATATTCTTCATTAAAATTACAATCTATTATTTATACTATTAATAAATAGGCCTAATGAATATATCGTCACATAAATATCAATGGCTTTATCTAATAAAGGGTATGAGGATTCTGAAAATTCTGTTTTGAAGTGTCTACCTTTATTCTGAAGCAGGAGACAAAGTCTCTAACTTAGGTTCCTAAATACTTATGCATAATATCAGGACAGACAGGTAACTCAAAATGGGATGCAGAAACCAACATTCAGGACAGCAAATACAGAGGCAGAGGCGTATCTCTTCCTAAGTTGTTGCCAACAGGATTGCCACTTGGAACTGACAGTCTGGAACTGTTCTGGTGAAAGGAGATCAAAAGGCAATTCTTTCCTTCTCTGGAAAGAAATATAACCTGTGTTAAATTCTGCTTACATGTCTTAAGTTTTGATGATGCCAAACACCGATATAATTTTCATTTTGTCCAGTCTTGATGTGCAATTTGAATGAGACCGTGCTTTGATCTATCCAGGCTCATAAATCTGAGATTTATACAGAGGTGCAGCTTAAATAGCATCAATAACAAAAGCAAAGTACTAATATAGGTTAAATGATACTTAATTGAAAGGATAGATGTCCGGGAACCAACATATTTAGCCTATGATGTCTACTGAATTTCAACTCCAAGGACTGTGGTTGCTTGTTGCCTCTAATATAAATTACGTTTTCTCCTTTTAAGGGTATCAGTCACTTTGTTTCTGTGAATTAGCAATTAATTTTGAAGAATACAAACTATTGCAGTTCAATATAAATAATAAAGACAATAACACTATATTTTAAAGTATTGCATATATTAGAAACTAATTGCATGCAAGATATCACTAACCACAGTTAATTGCCATTGAAGAATGTAGATTGCGATTTTGCTGTTTGAATAATGAAAGTTTAAACTCCTTGAATTTGCGTTGTTCTTTGTTACCGTGATTTGGTATTTAAAATATTTTAAGATATCATGCCTTTTTTTCCATGGTGTTTAAGTGCTTAAGGGGAAAACCTCTTAGACCTCAATATTGTAATTTGGGGACTCTAGTTTTTAATGAGAGTTTTTCAGTTTGACTCTTCAGGCATTCCTTGTTCATTATCTCATCTGTGACCTTCAAACATTCTGGAAGGAGATATTGAGATAATGATTTCTACTTTTAGCATGTTTGTTTTATGTACATCAAGGTCTCTAAATGGCGATAAGGAGGGCAGGAAAGAAATGTCATTTGTAGAGTATTTGTTTCTCTTACGGTATCACCCACTGACCCCCTCCCCTGCTGCCTTCCTGTGCTCTCTGCAATAGCTGTTTCTAAAGGACTAGATGTCTAATTTCTCTTTGTGTCTCGTATCTTGCATGTGGATATGATATGAGGATCTTGTCAGAGAAAGGGATTAGAAAGGCTGGACAACATAAAATGATGGGCAAAAAATGACCTTTCAGTAGTGATTGCCTCACAGAGGTGGATTTTGCTAGACATTGATAAGGTTGGGCTGCAGGACGTTTTTCAAGTTGAGTGCACAGTCACCAATGGCTAGTGCATTAGCTCTGAACTGTTATTAGCTTAAACAAATACTAGGAAAAGAACAAGAAAAGACATGACTAGAATGATTGTGGATAACTTCCCATAAAAAAAGAGCCAGATGAAAAACTTACAAAGCAAACAAATGCTAATCCTTAACAAGGAAACCGGAGATGGGAAAAAGGAGAAAGCTATTCTAGAAATATAATTATATCCACCCCCCCTCTTTCTTTTCACCTAGTAAAAGCATGAGCATGAATGCATGTACATTTGCACCGTGTCAGTATAGCATATATTCTTTATCACAGACCTTAGAGAAATAAGATGCCTATTTAGGATACATTTGGTAAATTAATTTCCATCAAAGGCATAAAATATTCTGTCTGATTTGAAAAAAAAAAAAAAACAAAACACTGAAGACATTGTGACATTTAAACAGCAAGATCTATGTTCCTTCATGTCCACATTAGCCCAGAGTATGAGACTATCAACTGCCTTATCCATGGGAATATAAAAACCCTTCTTCAGAGAGATATCTATGCATGTAACAAAGATCAGCAGAGCACCCGTCTGTTCTTATCTTTGTAATTTATTAAACAAAAACCCACAGTGGTTATATTTATTCAAAGGAAGAAATACAAATATTTTGATTACATATCAATTTTTTTTGTACAAGTCAAAGGGTAAAAATTATGCCTTAAAAATATACTTTTGAAAATAGGTGTTTATTGCCTCCAATATCACAAATATTAGTAAGCAAAAATGAAGGTATGAGTTACAGTTTCCTACAATATTTATATATAATTTTACCTCAGACAAAGAGGAAATAAGAGTAATTCCATTCCAGATTTTTGAAAGCAAAGAGATAAAAGGATTGGTTACACTAACATTTCTAGATCTAAGAGTTTTGTTCCCAGCCACACAGCTCAGAAAAATAAAGGCCTCATCTTCATTATCTTCAGTAATGAAAGAAGAATCCATTGAACTTATTAACATCTTTAATTATTTATGGTATTTGGGATGAGTCAGAAAGGTATCCATTTTGTTATTTAATAACTTAAATGATTAAAGATTCATTGCACCATTGATCAACCAGAAACAGTTGAGCTGAAAGCCTGAAGATCTATTCTGCTAGATAGTAGGCAGCTCCTGCAAGATGTTTGAGAAATATCTTTATCTTTCAAATTTGAAAAAGCTGCCATCTGGAGCTGTATTTTCACTTTTTGCTGAGCAGCACTCTCTTGGCTAAGAAGCAAAGTCATATGTTCTTTTTGGGATAGCTTATTTATGTACTCCTGTCACCAAGTAATTTTTAGTGTGAGTCATTCTTCCAAAAATGGGGATTTGCAGAGGCAAATCTCCACAGAGATTGGGCAGCTTTTCATATCGAATGGTCTGGGTATATCACCTCTGCATAGCCAGTTAATCCACCATCTTTTCTTTCTCAGAGTTTTTGGTTGGTATTTCATATAAACTGATAAGAAAAATAAACTGAATGAAACTGGAGCCATCATCTGTTGTGGAAACTGGTGCGATAGAGTTGAGATTTGAGATAGGCTGGACATGCAGTGCAAGCACTCACTGTTTTTTAGTTGTCTATGCATGTGACATTGCTGAAATACACACTTTTAGAAAATACTTTTGTTGAGGCAATATGCTGGCAAAACACATATTTTCAGGCCAGTGGATAAAGTAGTATATGAATAACAAATCTTCAGCTTGGCAGCTCTAATTCACATTATAAGATAATGCACTAAAATATTTTTAATGTTGGTTAGTTTTGGGAGTTTATGGGGGGTTTGAATTTTTCCTCTTACTTTCCTTGAATCATGACATGCTCCTTTTTGTGATGTCTGAGTAAGTCTGGAAATAAATAAGTCATTGCTGTAGTCCCAGCATTAATAAAGCCCTATACACGTGACAATATGGGGTAGGAGATATATTGGAAGCAAAAAGGAATGTTGAGTGTACCTGTGCCAGAAAAAGATGTTGAGCCTACAGCTATTTCATGGCAGTATTAGTGTCCAAGATCTGAAAGCAATGGAATAGGTTTAGTATGCTTGTAGAGTTTTGTTGTTATTTTGGCATGAAAAATATCAGCAGACTGAAAGTCTGAAAAGTCCCTCTATTCAAACAGTCATTGCATTTCAGGAATAACAAGAAGTATAAGTATTTACTCTGTATAACTGTAGATAAAGCCCTGTAAACTTATTCCTCCACCACTCCTCCTTCCTTTTGCTTTTTTCTTCTCTACGTAACAATGATGCAGTAGAATTCAGTGGAGCATAACCTCAACTGATATCTATCTCAATTGATTAACTGTCTAGAAGATTTGATTTTTGGAGTAGATACCCAAGAGAGATCCAATTCATTAGTGGTTGTCCACATGTGATTAGAAACTATGGGAGGCCTTACCCCGTCTTTTAATTGATCCAATTTCATATTCCTCATGGTCATTAAGTGTGTTAATGGTAACTTAGCACCTGCATTAAGAAGCCAACTTAACAACACCCTATAAATGACTTAAAGTCAGCAGGTGCCAAATTTACAGGGGAAAAAATGACATGATTTCTGCTATAATGTTACTGCAGGAGGGATATGAAGTAATAAAATGTTGCAGTTGTTCAATCCATCATGATCAAGCAGTCATCATTTGATGATAACATGATTGTTATATAATAACTATCCTTTTTTACTTGATTGCCCCTTCTTCACTCAAGGGTATCATTCCTTTTTTATGTTAATAACTACATTCATTTATGCTACTCTGTACGGAAGTAAGACTTTCCACTTTCTTCCCTATAATGATATCATAAGATTGAAGATAGCAAGTTGTTTTAGCTGTAGGTCATGCCAGAAACACTCACAGTTTCTTTATTATTGTGGTGTGTTGACACACACATTTTACTTGAGAAATCTATTTGAAATGCATATGAAAGGAAACTCTCATTTTAATAGCATGCTACTTCTACAGTTATTTTGATTCTAGCAGGATTGGCAGTACTTTAACATAATTCTGACTGAGAATTCAAGACAGAGTTTGGGAGTGATTATAGCAAATATTCAACTGCTATATTAGTTTTTAATGAGGGATGTAAGAGACTGAATTTTTCATTTGAAGATATTGTCCAAATGTTCCTTAGTTTCTTCCCCAAAATATATGTACAAGATTACTGCATAGACAAACAGCACAAATACAAGTTCTTGGAATTGTACCTCTTTACATGCCCAAATTTGCCCCATTCTGAGCAGCCATATGCCTAAACCCTGTTGGTTTCCAGAAAATGTCTGGAGAAATATCTGTACTCCCTAAAGTGTTCAGTCTGTGAAGCATTCTGACAATGGCATATTTAGCATGCACCTATTGGATTAGGTTGTCATACAAAATGATGTTACTCTAGGCTTTGTTACTGCACAACAGTGTAACTGGCAATAATTTCCCCAAATATCTGAGAAATCAAAGAGTATTCAGAGAAAGAAAGAGAATTAGGTCTGTTTTAAGCTATGGCAGTTGGTACTCCACACAGGTTAAAGACAGAATAAGAACTGCTCCTTGGAATTGGTTAGCATTTAAGAAAAAAAAATTAAGTGGAGAATGTGAAAGATGTAATGGGGGGAACGAGAATGTAGGAGGTTAAGAATGTTACAATGAGAATGTAAGGGGAATAAAGAAGTAGAGAATGTGAGATGCAAAATGTAGGGTTTAGGGTGTTGGCTGACAGGATAACAGATGAATGTCATCCTTTCAGAAAATGAATGCAGTTTCTAAAATTCCTAATATTCAAAAAAAAACCCTCATTGGTTTCTGGACCAAGACAAAATATATAAATACAGTAAGTATAAACTTTGGGCCAGACGCTCTTCAGAAAATTTGTGCTCTGAGTGGCAGGAGGACACAGGGACCTGTGGCAACAGCCGGACCAGACACTCAGAACAGCTGGAGCTGAGCATCCCAGACTTTTGCACACTTGGACAGGGTAAATATAAAATCCTTGGGCTTCCATTATTCTGAGTTCCTTTCTAGAGGCACCCAGCTCTGGCTGTTATTTTGTTGTTTAGCTATTGCACCAGGACTAAATTACTTTAAGTATTGAGATGCCTGAGACTTAGCTATGGGATACCTAGGGTGGAGATGGTATGGACTGTGGGAATGGGGTGTGTGGGGAGTTAAAAGGATCCCCTGTTGTTTCACTGGAGAGATGCCCGCTGTGAAGGGGCTGTGGTTCCACTCAGGTTGTGTGGTTGTGACTGACAGTAACTCCTGGATGGTCAAATGGTAAAACTTCCTTAACAAGGAGAATTACAGTAAGATGAAGATAAGCATAGCTGAGAAAATAATTAGTATGCTGATTGTTATCAGTTTCTAGTTCTTAGGTGAATATGGAACTGTACTGACAAAGTGCACCTCTTTCCTCCTTTCCTAGAAAGCAGCGAGCATTTGGCTTGGTTATGAAGGCCTATGTTTCTTCCTACTACCTGGCACAAATGGTGGGAAGGAGGTTTGTTCCTACACCTGGACTCTGCGCTTACCTGAGAAGTGTCAGTTGAGACATGGTATTAAGTGGCACTACTTGAGAGAGACCAAGGTTGTGCCCCTCAGAGAGGAGAAATTAATTCCTTAGGTGTTGATCCAGAAGCTCTGTGTTCTTTTACTTTACAGTAACTTCCTCGTGGGATTCATCCTTTGCTTATTAATTTCTCAGGACTCAGAACTCTTTAGGTGACTTGCTTTGTCACACCCCATTTGGTGATTGGTTTAAAAAAAGAATAATTAGTAAAATGTGAGCTTCATATAAATATTTACATATATGTTGATACACATATTCTTATATAGAGATATCACATTTGTTTAATTAGTTCAGCTGAACTAACAAATTGTCATGACTGGCATAATGATGTGTAACCAGCAAGTTTCTATGTTAAAGCTCAGATCTCAAGTTTCATATGCACGGGAAATGTAGAATACCTCATGCATGTGTTTTGCTTTTTGGAGCTGACAATAAGAATATATTTGGTTCAAGAAGATTTAAAATGTGATTCTATTAATATTACCTTACACATTAAGTTTCTATAATCCTTACACTTCCATCTGTGTCACATTTTGATGCAGAACAAAAGTGTAGCCAGATGTTCTACAATTTTGCCGTTAAATGGAGAAGTATTGGAGCCAGCTGTAAAATCCCACCACAAAGAAAATCTAAATGTTTAGTGGTTTTATTTTTGTTGACATAAGTCCAAGACATTGCAATGATAAAACTTAATAAGAATACATGCAGCAATAAGAGGAAAGAATAAAATCATGAACTTTTGTAACAGTAATTCACCCAGAATGCAGACATTTGGCCTGTCTAGTAAAGAGACAGGAAAAGGTACTAGCTTAAAAGTTTTCATAAGACTCAAAGAGCGTGGCTAAGCATAATTCTCAAAAATGTATTTTTTTTTTTTTTTAATTCCTGACCTCTTTTTTTCTGTTTTTCTGATCTCCTAAGTACAAATTCACAAAATTCAAGGTAAATAAAGTAAGAAATGTAAGTAAAATAATGGTTATCCTGTTCTAGCCTTTAGGAAAACTTTAATCTGTTGAAACTTTTCATTAGTATTTCCCTGCTTGTCTCTTAATTTCTTGATGAATTTCCCACAAGGGAAAAAAAATCTTATTAACTGACTAATGAATACCTGGGTCATAAATATAAATTATGAAGATTCTGTAGGCAACTTTTGGGTACAATGTGAATAATTTAATTCTTCATTAACTCCTTAGAGTGAATATTCTATTATCTTACCAAGTTTTGATTTTATTAGCAAATTTAATTTAATCCTTCTACTTCTAATATAATATCAAAACAAACACCAAGATTTGCATAAATCAAAATAGGTTAATAGTTAATAGTTTTTACAGAATTCCAGCCAAATTCTTAGTTCGTATAAATTGATTTTTGTTTAAACAATTGATGAAATATCTTTTTATAGCAGTTAAGGGCTTGGATCCTTATAACACAGAAAATGTATTTCCTTTGGGACCTACCTGATACTGCCTTTGTAAATTGCTACAAGCCTGGTGCATCAATAGCCTGATGTGAACAATTCAGAACAGTATTTTCTTATTTCAGTGCAAAATGGGAAATGTAGTTTACAATGAGACAGCTTAGAAAAGCACAACTATAATTAGAACTATACAATGGATGAAAAATTGGGAATGCATAGTAGCTTCGGCTGATGTAGAAAAATACATTCTGCTGATTTGTTCTCCCTTCAAAAAGCATTGCTTTATTCTAATCAATGGAAAATCCTAGATGGATGAAAACTAATTGATGAAGATAGCTCTCTCTTTAATGTACTTTATATGTATACAATAAATTTTCATAGGTTGCCATTTGAGTATCTATGTGCTGAATATTTTATTAGAATATTTATGATCATGAGAAGTGGAGAAAGCAACAAACTGTTTGTCACAGGATTTGAATAAGCTGAACTGCTTCACAGGAAACAGAAGACTGCTCTGATGCATGGGATAGAGCAGTGAATGGCAGAAGTACAGAGTATGCATGTGTGCATTTGTCAGTGCGCATGGAGACACCAGAATTCAGGTGGTTTAATCTTCTACTGTATCCTACTTCTATAATTTGGCAAAACATTTGTACCCAACAGAGCAGCTTGCTTGCCTGTCTTCTAGGCTCAGATAGAATTTTGAAATTCAGTGTACTCCAGGCTCTCAGAAAGACTCAGTCTACTTACCAGGAAGACTGAGTGCTTCACAACATGCAGCTGTACCATCCCTTTTTGAATGTTCCAAAAAGTTCCAAAAAGAGTTGCTTGCTTTTTTTGTTCTTACTGGTTTGAGCCCTCACAGCAATTCTCTGAGCAACTCTGTTCTATTCTGCATAAAAATTGTGTGTCTTTTTACTGCTTGATTTGTGCGTTTGAAATCATTAAGAGCAGAATCAGGCCTTGTACACACACTTCAGGAATGAGACAGCATTTTCTTCTGTTTAGAGAAAGTGGGTACTCTTAGTAACATTGTTATTACCATGTCTAAACGTGCTTTCATGATGAGAATAATTTGGATGATTACATGATGTTGGGACATTGTGTTTTTTAAGTTACAGTCATGATTATTTGTTTTCATTATGAGCATTATAATCAATTTTTTTATCTACTGGTACGTATCTGCTATAAATGCAATTTTTTTCTTAATTGGCAAAACAGTTAAGATTTAAATAGTTTTCTAACATAGCACTCTTTTTTCTCTAGGTTCCAGTGTTCTGTTTTTCCTTTATATGGTTCATTTTTCATTCTGTCTGTCTCTACAAACTCATAGAAAAGAAACAGGAGTCAAGTGCTTTGTCTGAATGTTGCTTGCCTCAACCTGCTTGGCTTAAAACTTCATACCTAGGCAATCTTTGTATCAATGATCACAGATTTAGAAATTGATTACTGTAATGGGTTAAAATTCACAACCGGGTGAACATATCAAAAATGTGGTGGTTATCACATTCACCGAATATTCATTTTAGTGGAATAGGATTAAAAGAAAGGCAAAACAGGCTCAACTTAAAAATAGAAACAGATTTATTAACATAGTAAAGGGCAAACCAAAAAAAAACAACCACCACGAAACCCTCTCAAAAACAACCCCCTTCTCCCTAGCAACAATCTACTTTTCCACGAAAACAATGCAAAGAGACAAACATCAGAACTCTTAAGTCAGTAGCACTTAATAAAATAGTCTTTCATTCAGTCTTTTGAGAGAGACAAGTCCCTCCTGATTCTTCTGGTAACTTTCCACAAGAGACACAGTCTGTTTGCGGCTTCCAGCTCCCACAAACACAGCCCCCCCGACGCTGAATCTGTGAGGTTCCCAAATGGAGCCTTTCATATGGCCACATAAGGGCTGTGGATTTAAAACACGGGGTTTCACCTTTTAAAGATGCACAGCTTTACAATAAAGGACTTCTTATTCTTCACTGGTGACAAGGCTCCAAGACATCTCAATAGGA
>WBMY01017078.1:105980-175387 GCA_013397315.1 Donacobius atricapilla
CCCCCCAGCCCGACTCCCGGGGCCGGCGGGGCCCTGGGCCTGGGCCCCTCCTGGCCCGGCCGCAATGTTACCTTGGCCGGATCCGTCGAAAGAGAAGGAATCTCCCAAGATTCCTGTATTTAAGCTGTGTCCCAAGGGGTGTACACTTTTTACCTGATTGGCCAACCTGGCTGTCAGTTCCAAAGCAGATCACCAATTGGTTTTTCTACCATTCATGCCAAACCAATACAGTTACATTCTTACAATAGCAGTTCTACTATGAATAAATATTTACATTTTGGGTGGAACCTTAGTAGGAGTCTGGGCCCCCTGAGCAAAGCAGGGTTTGATACTGGGCAGATTAAGTTCCTCAAGACTTTAGACAATTAGGTCTTGAAACTCCTTTCCAGACTCTCTCTGGACAAACTACTCTACTGATTCACTGCTTTCCCTATGAAAAATTTTCCTTTCAGCAAATATAATGCTTACTTGGTTTCGTTTGTGCTTGTTGTACTTCACATTGTGCTTGTATCATATATTGGTGTAGGTATGCTTGGAAGTGTTTTCCTTTAAGTAACTTCACACACATTTGTCTTTGAATACTGTCAAGCGAACTATTGAATTAGCAGACTTGAAAGGTAGCACCGATTTCTTGATCAGGGCACAATGCAATAAAGGACCCACTTATGTTGGCTTTGTCAAAAACAAAGCTATAGTCTTCTAATAAATATAAATGTACAGAGACATCTCAGACTGCCTTTATAATGCTCATTCTTAATGGCTGCATTTAGATATTATAATGCCTTTCTCACCCCCCTCAGCATTTTTCATGCAAATGCCAGATATCCTATTCTTAATTTTTTTTTTTTGTTAATCTATTTTGTATATCTTACTTTAGGTAGTTCTTGTTGTCCCTGCCTGCTAGGAAATTAATACATAACGAACAAGAAACCCCTTTCTTCACACTTTTACATTTACAATGGAATAGAGAGATGACAAAACAGCCACTACAAAAAAAGTGTCAGTGCCTTGAATGTTAAAATAAAGTCTTAGTTTTCAGTCCCTCTAGACTTACTATGCCATGGGCTGGAATTTCACTAATGTTTGTGTAACACCAAGTAATCTGTTCCTCTGCAGAGGTAGTTGTGCAGTGTCATTTGATTGTATTTTATGCAGTAGTGTTCTGCTTACTCGAGAGTTTTGTTTGGATTTTTTAAAATTATTTTTTGTTTTGTATTTTTTCCACAATGTATTACCAGCTTTTCTGTCTTCTTATGAAAGTACTTACAATTTAATGGGTCTTCTACTTGAAGTGAAAGGTGCTTGTTTGCACTTAAAAATAGCTTTCAGTGAATTTGTCATGTACTGGTAATAGAAGAGCTGTCTTTCTGTTATTAGCACTGCAGAATAAACCTATGGTTAATACCTTATTTACACAAACTGAAGATGTCAGGCGACCTTGAAGCTGCATTGTGTTCAGTGCCCTTTTTCTAACCTTAATTACCAGGGAATACAGCGCTTTAAAGAAAGACTAACATTTCACTTTAACATCCGTGATAATCTATTATAAAGCCAGCTAAGCCAGCCCCAAATACAGAGAAATGTTATTACATGCTCAGCTAGCTGTCAAGGGGCCATGAGTCAGTGGCTTACAGTTATCAAAAGTAACAAGGTTGTTCAGAATTTCATCCAACAAAGCCAGCCAGCTTATGAAAGGATTAAGCACTCTTTGATTAGAACAAATGGAACACATCCTGCCCTTTTAATTAGCATTCCCTTTCACTTGGTTTAGTCTGGTAATTTGACACTCTTGCTAGCCAATGCAAGAACTCAGTTGTGGCCTACCCATGAGTAGCAGTAGTGTATTAGTACACACTATCTAAACTGTGAGCAAACTTAGAGATGATGCTCAAAGTCCTAGGAAAAACCCAAGGGTATAATGTCAACAGAAAGAGTGTAATAATATTCAATGCAATGTGTGACAGCAGACTCTGTGAGCCTTTAGGCATAATATATTGCCCTGAGGCCACAACCTTTCTACCTTCTATCCTAGACAATCAAAAAGATTTTATGTCAGCTTTATTGATATTTTAGAGGTTTATATTTTAATTTTGCACCTAAGATAACTCAGTCACATGTGTTTGCAGTGGAAATGAGTGAAAAATATGTTGAAAATAACGAAGTGTTCATATGAAGAGTTTGATGCTGAAGCAGTCACCCTTGCCATGTTGAAAAGAAAGAAAAAATTGTTTAATTGGAACACGGATACTGGCACCCTGATTTCGTACTGCCCTCTCTCGCCCTTTCCCTGTCCGCCTCTCCCTGACTTGGTACCTCAGTGTGGATTGGTATTTGATAAGGGGTGAAGAAATTGCAGTTGAGAAGCCTACCCTCCAGACTTCAGTTGCTCCAATCTCCATGTGTTACACTGAACAATCACTGGATGAAATGGTCATCAGTGTTTTTGAAAGTGCCTACTTTCTCTGATATCTTTCATTGAAATGCATTTAAAATAAACCCCACTGTATGTTGTCCTTCTTTGTCTCAAATCAACTGCTTGAATGTGTACGTGAGAATGTCATCCTGCCATATCCTATCATTCCTTCCTTTCTTCTGACTTTCCTCTTGTATGATACTAAGTGTAAAATATCCAGCTTTACTTAGCATACACAGTGGTGGCAGTCAGCTTGTGTTTCAAGAGCAGCTGCTCATCTCCTACTCTCCACCCACCAGACATCACCCCTTCCTCAGCTCTGCCCTGTGATCTGCTTGTGTAATCATTCCGTAACACAGTTAAATCAAAATTATCTGTGTTAGAAAAGTTCTAACTTTTAAAGGGTTTGAGTTAGCCAAAATGATGTGGACTTAATGGCTTATTTGGGAAGTAAGCATAATCTAATTCCATTAAATATTCAAATTTGAGTTTTATCTTTCATATTTCTCATTCCTAAAAGTACAAAAACAGCATAGTATTTGATTTATATTGTCTTCTGCTAGACCACAAAACAACTAATTTAAAAATATAAAAATATAGCTTTTTTTTTTTTTAAGGTCCATTCCAACCCAAGCCATTCTGTGATTCTATGATTAACTGGAATTAGATTTCATGTATTGTCTCCCAAAGCTATCACAGTGTCTCCCACCACTCCTTTGTTGTCCTGCAGTAGAGCATTGATGCAGACGACATAGCCCACATTTTTGCAGATATTTAGACCATCATTTTCAGTTCATGTGAAGACTTTGGACTCACTAGAAATACACGAGGGAACTTAGTTATCACTCCTCTCAAATTCTGTAAGTGGGCACTATTTTCTTAGGGCAGAAAAGCAGAATATTTGGTGTCTCTGCAGTATTAGATTTAAGAAAGTCTGCTGGGAATTTCACAGAGTAGCCTGGGTTTTGTTCACTGGCCTTTTACTTCAAGTGCTTCACCTCTTATTGGGTTATTTGCCTGCCTACAGGCAGGAAGTAGTATAAATTACTGTAAAAATCTGTAGTAGCTGAAATTGCACTCTTGTCTTAACACAGCTTTTGCCCCCTTCTACAGTCTGTATTTTTGTGTGACCCCTAACAGAAACAAAGGATGCGCTTCCAGATCACTTTTCACACTTCAACAATATCCTAAATCATTTTACGAGCAAATGATGCATACTTAAAAAGTTGACATCCTAAGAGATAATTCTAGTCCATTTTTAAGGATAGTATTAAAAAAAAATTCAATATGGAAACTCTGAAGATAAAAAAAAGTAAAATTATTTCCCCTTGAGAGCGAATAATCTTCAAAGAACAGATCAGTGTATTATTTTCTCTTAATTTAAGAAGAATTTCTGTTTTAATGAAAGAAAAAAAATTATTTCAGATTGCCTGTCAAAAGTAAGATCCTTTATAATGATGTATGAAATGCCACCACAATGAATTTTCTCCTTGATATATATTTTTAAAAGATGATGGGCATGTTTTGGTTTGGGCAAAATAATTTAAGTCATGCACATCATTGTAGTTTCTTGCAACTTGACTTCTTTTTTCTTGTTTTCCAGTGTTAGGTTGGGGTTTTTAAATGTATCCTGGAATGTAAAAATCACTTGAAAATGACAAACCACCTAATTTCAGGTAGGTATTTTCAAAAATAAATTTTCTTGAAGGACAAAACTTAATGAAAGAAAGTGAAATAATTTCTTTTTTCTCTTCTTTTTATCGAGGCTTTTAAGACATTTAATGTTCTATGAAATAATACTTTCTAAATTGTGTTTCTCTAATAGATGAATAACAGAATTAAAGTAATTGAATAGAAGCTCTAAGGTAGTCATTTAGTTTCAAGAATATTAGTATAGGAAAAACTTGGATAAGTTGCAGGATGAAATATAAAAACAATATTAGATGACACCATAGGAAAAGTGGAAAAGAGGCAAACAATTCAAGAATTTATCCAGAATGTGAGAAGAAGTGAAAGAAAAAAGATATAATTGTGGTTTATGCATTTCCTTAGGTAAGTTCTTTCATATGTCAGGACTGAACACAGAGAAATACTGTGAAAAAAATACTGTTTCCTTTTTCTTTTATGTTTTTCGTAAACACCTACTAAAGAATTAATTACACAAAAACAAGGAAGGGTACACTTGTCATTTGCTAATATGACTAAAAAGCCACTTTGATTTCATCTGTAAATCTACACACATCAGATTGAGAAAAAAAAAAGTGGAATTTCATCTAGGAAAGAAATTACCTGCAAAAGATTCAATTGCTAGGATATTTTGTGTCCCATGAACATATAAAGACAAAGACAGTGTGTGTGCACAGACTCGCACACATTTGCATGTGTTTACAATGACCCACACACATAAATATACAGGAGTGAAACATATAAGGAGACTCTTCACTAAAGGTGGAAATATTTGTGTATTTTACCAGTTATCTAGCTGTGCTCAGTTGTTCCCAACTGATTTTTCCTTTGCCTCATAGATGCAAACAATGAAATTCTATGATAAACTAATACAAGTTATATTAACAATTCATATTGAACTTCAACAACAAAATAACCATTTTTAATCTGTACCAATGTTATTCAGTCTTCTAAGTGCCTTTTGAAGGGGAAAGTTTAAAGAATTTTTTTTCCTAGAAAATATTTGGAAATTCAAAGCCTAGTGGTTTTAAATGTGAATCTGTATGTTTCCAGTTTTAAAGGAGGTCCAACTGTATTTTCTGTGGAGGGCAGTTTCCCTGGGAAAAAAGGAAACCCTGGGAAAATGCCTTGGCCTGTTCTCAGTGTCATAAGCAAAAGACTTACTGATATACTCTCAATGCAAATTGTTACCAGAAAGTTCTCTGTTCTCTGTGTTTTCATAGGTTGATTTTTGGTGCAAGAATTTTAATATTCTTAATCGTTGTCCCCCACTGGACCCTTCCCTCAGACCCCACCTTAACTCCTCTCCCACAGCGGGGGGCATAAGTACCCCTCTCTGCCCCTAGACTCTGCCTTCGGCCTCGTGCCTTTTGCCCCTTGTACTGCCTTGTCCAGTGCGATCCAATACAGCGGACGCCTTATTGTTTGTTATTTTGTGTTATTAAAATTACTTTTCGGACAATGGATCAAAGCTGTCTCTCTCTCCATGTAAGTCACTAGCTGGGTTAGAGTCCTGAGGAAACTCAAAGGGGTCTCATAGTCTGTGCTCAGACTCCAACAAGTTTCAATTTTCAATTAAGTTTAGTAGAGATTAACTTCAGCTGTAAGGTAAACGAATGGGCTACAAGACTCTGGAGCATGCATATGATGGAAACGGAGGGATATGAAAGGGCTGTCATTAGAGTAATGTCTAATGACTACTAAAGGAGAAATGAAAGAAGCCAGTTAAGGATGAAACAATATGTCTCTTCTTAAGCTTGAATGGGAAACAAAAATATTTGTTATTGTAATTCATAACTTACGATTACAGATTTGATGTATTTATGTATTGATGTACTAATTTATTATACATTGCATGTATAAAAAAATAATGCTAATTTAATTATGCCTGATCAAATTAATAGGAGAGTGAGGAACTGAAATTGCTTTCCTGGGAACGTTAAAAAAGTTTCAGAGAATAAAACGTAAACTTTGAAGTTAGACAAAATAGAGAAAGCTCTTATATCTGAAGTTTAAGGCAGTTTATCACAAAAGATGAATCCTTCTGCTGTTTTTGAAGGTATTGATATTGATAAAGGATATTAATAAGAAATTAATGTTTAAAAGGAATGCATCATTACGAAACCATTTTGAAATAACTTTAGTAATAATACTACAACAATGAGACTACTTAAAGGCTTGGTAAGATGTTGAGTGTTTCAGCTATGGTTAGCTTTGTATGAATATTTAAAGATGCTTAAATACATTCGGATTACATAACAAAATTACTTCTGTGCTCTAGTCATCAAACATTTCCTTCCTGAAAATATAGACACAATTCTTCTATAATTCTTTGGGTTTTGTATGTTACCAAATTTGCTGGAATTCTGTAGGTCCTACCATACCTATCAAATTTTAAATTATAATCCATATAGTTTGTGTGATACAGTATGAAAACCGATTAAAAAAAAAAAAAAAAAGAAAAAGCTCAGAAAAAACCACTATTTTTAAGAACCTAGAAAATGCCATCTGAGCATAACAACAGATACATGTTCACCACAAACTTTAGAGATCTAATTTTTGCAAACTCTAGATGTTTCAAATAAAAGCAGAATTTATTCTACTGTAGTTAAGATAAATTCAAATTAAATCATAGAATTATTACATTATTCTTCCCGTTACTAGTTTTAAGTGACAAATTGTGTAGACAGAGGTGTAAGTATAATAGACTTGTGTGTTCCTAAATTTCTCAAATAAGCATACATTGCAATCAAACTTCCTGCAATTTTCTTTTTATTGTTTTCCTGAAACAGACTTTTATTTGTGAAAGCAGCTGCAATACTGTATTCATAATTGCAAGTCACATAGTCATAGGAATAGTGCATGCCATAATACAATATAGAAAACAATGTAAAATTATAGCTTATGTTTCTTTTTACTGGAATTAGTTCCTTAGCAGAATCAGTTTTCTGCTAACTGACTAGTGAAACAAAACACATCCTACTCATGTGCTGACATATATCTCTCTGCAAAATATTGAGTACTAGATTTATAAAAGGCCAGAGGCAAATTTGGTGGTTTATGGCTTTGGATGGATGAGGTCTATGTCCATCCTAGAAAATGAAGAAGAACATGGTTTGTTGGTCCTGAGGACAAAGAACATGGAAATTATTTAATCCATACAGCTATAATCCCTGCCTCTGAAAAATAGATTTGTTCTGTTGAAAGAGATAGGAGCAATCAGTTTAGCAACAGCGTATTCTTGTGCTTAGTTTTAGGACTATCTGAGGTTTTAACAGGAAAGTACTGCTTCCTGTAAAAAGGACCTGGACCAAATCTATGCTAATTTTTGAATAGTTTGGTCTTGTCCAATAGCTTGCCTTAACTAGCTCAGTGTTTTAAGTAGAAATATAGCTGACTGATTTCTAGTCCTTACACACTAACACTGTCCAGTGAAAGAAATAGGCTCACTCTAAAATCACTCATCCCAACATCCATCATTCTCTTTGCTAATAGAAATTCTACCAATCAAACATTCTCCATAATCAAAAAAAACCTACTCAAAAGACCCCAAAGACCCACTACTTAGCCAGTGATTTTGTTTTCCCAAGTAGACATGTCTCTCTGAGCAGTTTGGGCTATTTTCAGTTTATATATTTATCCAATGAAATATTGTGTTTCTAGAAGATTTATACCATAATCTTAACATTTAAGGTGGGTTTTTTATCTCTCTTAATTGATCTTTTGGGATGTTGAAAAAAGACCAGTTGTAACTGTTAATATTTCAAGAAATGTTTTGGTTTTTAGGGGTTTTTGTTGGAGTTCTATAAAAATTCCAATATTAAGCAAGGTTTATATTAATCTGCTGGTAGATTGAACACTGTATGAAGTCCACATTGCTTCTCTCATTTTTTCCAGGACAGCAATGTTGGACAGATGTGAAGCAGGATCATTTGCTGTCAGTGAATGTCTACTTTATCAGATCATAGTTAGTTACTGCTACCTAAAATAGCTCTCATATTTTTAAGATCCATTTCACTCTTCAGTTGTCAGAAGTTTGATTAATAAACATAGACACTCCTTTATTCCTGGCAGTTTTACAGCTTGGTGTCAAATGCATGTCTCATTTAGTTTTAGTTGTTTAGCTTCATATGCCTAATTATACTACTATAATGGAAACACAAAAAATTTAGAAAGAGTTGTCCCCAAAGTCTTCTGAAACCTGCAGCTGTTTCAATATTTCATTATTTCTGTAATATTTCTGAGATATTTTAATAAAGAAGGAAATTTCTATTTTAAAGGCAGTAAAATAATGAAAGATTTCTTTGTATGTGGTTGCATATTCCAGATTTGTCATATGCCTCTAAGATCATTCTTTCATAAATTAAAGAATCTTGAGAAATAAAATAGTACTGACCATTTCATTTTTAATGGTCTGTTTTGTTTGCCAGAAGAAATTGTATACTTTTAAAATGCATTGGGATTAAGCTTCATACTGTGATAGAGACCTTTACAAGTAACCTATGTACTAAAAAGTTATTAAAACTCTGGGTTAGAGATAGAAGACATTAATATTGATTTTAGGAAAAGAACAAGAGAGGCTTTCTCTTCAGGGTAGAGACAGGTATATTGGCTTCTTTGAGCCATAGATATTCCCTGTGCCATTGATATTCACGGTGACATTGATATTCATTGTGCCATTTGGAGCATTTCTTGAGAAATGGCCCAGTAAAGGAAGAGTTCCAAAGAACAGAAGCAAAACTGCGCTATGCCACATGTAAAATCAGAATAACTGGTACATGGATTTAGGGAATTTTTCATATGCATGATGCATGGGTTTTATTTCCAGAGTTAAGATATGGGAAAGCAATCTCAAAGAAGGAAGCATCTAGCTGTTTGACAAATTTCTTTTCTTATTTACTTCCTATCAGGAATAACTTCCTCATATGCCAAACACATACCTTTATTTACACATTTTTAAGCTTTTTCTTTTTTTTTCCCCAAGAAGATCTCTTTTGTTAGGGCTTCCTTTTAAACTGATGAGATCAATCTGGAATGAATACCACATGAGTGTATTTTCTGTATGTGTTGTCAAAGATTAGCATAGCTGGGCTGCACTTGATAGGCCCTGAGGGCATCCACAAGTTTCACTGCCTCTGCCCAGCCCCTTTGTACCTCTTCCCACCCTGATATAGTACTCCAGGGCACATATAGATCTCCCATGGCAGCTGCCCTGGGACAATTTTACAGAATTTTAGAAGCTTTGTGTGTGAATGTGTCATGCCGTGAAGGTGTCATGCAATAGATGTGCGCCCAATAAAGAAGAAATGTGGTTGGTTTGCAGATTTAGAGAAAGAAAATCCCATCCATTCAAACTAAACTTAGGATGATGACCCCTGTTTCTGGGATCCATCAAAGGCATTTTGCCTTTCCCCACCAATTTCTAAAAGCCTTAACACTTTTTTAGAATAACTGGGAACCTAAAGTTTAGATAGATTGGATCCATGATAAAGCTGCACAACAGTTTAATGATAAAAAGACACAGACACTGAATAGTATAGGATAACATGACAGGAGAAGAAGTTAACTTGGCACAAGATGTGATATCTCAGATAAGTACAAATTCCTGTGTTCAGATATCTGAAATTCAGAAGTGAAAGTCTGTGACTCATCTCATGTCCTTGTATCAGCTGCCCGTAGCATTTCTTTTGTATATCTTCTGTGAACCCCAAAAAGTTTTGGGAAACTCAATTATTTATACTGAATCAGACCATATATACTTAAAAATCATGGAAAGTTGTCTAAATCTACGTGAAACAGAAGGTGATCTTAGTTATGATAGATGCAGTATGCAGTATTGACACTCCAATTAAGCTTCAAATCCATTCAGAAAATAAAAGCTCTTAGGTATTTATGAATGAGAGATAGTTAATTGAAGAATCGCTGGAACTCTTATGTTTCATTACTTTTAAAAACTGTCACATTTCAGGAGTTTTTTTAATAATAGAAGATGGATTAGAACTGGTCCTAGTTTACAGAAAAAATGCACAGACTGTGAAGAAAGAGTTGACTATGCACATGGTATTTTTGTTGCTAGGGGAAGAAAGAAAAACCAACAAACACAAAAAACCAAAAAACAGAACACTAAATTAAAAAAAAAAAACCCTCAGATAATCCTGAATAAATAGGTGGTTTGAAATTTGAATAAAAAGTATGCTTCTTTATTTCTTGTACATAAATATTCCATTGATGAATCTACCCTCTGGAATTTGTGTTGAAATATCATATTCTGAGCAAGTATTAGTGAATATGCCTAGACAATGAAGTGTGAACTCATAAATGTGAGCCTTTGTACTTAATTTCCTATTCTCCTAAGCCTTGTTCGTGCTTTGAGCACTGTTAGATAATGTTACTCTTCATAATAAAATACTCAATATCACTTACTTCACTACTCTTCCTGCCCTAAGAGTTACTTGTTCCAAAGATCAAACATCAAATTCTAATGACATGGTTAGCAGCAAATGTGAATATTAAGGTATTCAGGCTTAAGCAGTATATCAGGTAGGAAAGAAAATTTCAGAGTCAGCAGGAACAATACCTGTCCATTGTTTTCTTTTAATGGAAACAATGATAATTTCAGGTTAAAAACTCCAAAGAACACAGTGTACAATAGCTCAAAATGGAAGAGATTCAAAAGTCCTACACAATATTAGTTTCAGCTGCATAGTCTAATACCAGTTTTAGTCCTGCTGAAAATTCTGAGACATAGATCATAAAGTATTGCTGTATGCATCCATTTTGATGATGTTGCACTATTCTGTGTGTCTGGAGAATACTGAGCTGCATCTCCACAGCATCAAGAATTTCCATAATCATGTTTTTAAACACCCTTTTTATCACACAACATTTTACAGAGAAAAATCTTAGACTCAGTTTTCTTAGGTGCCCTCTAATATTTGTCTCCATCAAACCAGCCCAAAAAAGCAAAGTTGTTCTTCCTCTTAGGTAATTTATTATAATTTTTAAGTAGTCTACATGCACACCTTGACCTGTGAGCTGTCTATGCTGCCATTATAGTCTGTGGAGATCTGGAAATTTGTTTACTTGTCACTTATGTGTGTTTGGTGTGCCATGAGATCTTTAACAGTGATCTCTTTAATGAAGTATCTATGTGGAGCTGCCAGAAACAACGAATGACCTGCATGGGAGGCCTGTGTAGTCCTGGACTGGCACTTAAGGTCTAACATGACAGGAAAAAGCATTTCAAAGAGGTTGTGCACCTATTATGAAAAAACGAATCAAATCTGTATCAAAGCGGAATTGAGGAAGTCTTAAAGAATTAGTTCAGCCTTTGAGAGACTTGAAATTTAGTCAGCTGAACAGCTTTTTAGCCTGCATAGGCTTAGTTCATTTGCCTCAAATATAGGCTCCTGGAGCCAATTATGATATGCTGGGATATCTAAGATATATCCACAAGAGTGACAGATGGAATATAAAGCAGACCTATGTCACCCTGAGTGGCAGCTGGAATATTTGGAAAATGGCATGAGATGAACACATTTAAGAAAATTGTTTGAGCCTCAGTCAGTGTACTGACAATAAATTTTTTCAGATTACTTAAATGTAGGCACCTACTGCAAATTAGCTTGCTCTGGAATATACAAACTAGGTTACTGGTATGGTTGTTAAACCACAATGCTTTCAGAAGGTCTTTATAGTTCTGGAACAGAAACTCTAGGACAGACAAAAAACACCCAACACCAAAAATAGTATTAGCATTCTGTGTGTAGGCAGCTGAATTAAATCCTACATGTTGTGGGTGAATCTGAATTCCACCTCCATGTACAATGATGAAATATACAGGGAAGACTAGAAGGAGAATGACCCAAGTGAATACTGTATTGATGTAGTTTTTGCTAATATGTATGTAATCATATACACCTTATGAGCCCTATGTAACAAGAATAAACTGTGCTTCATGTTAACAATATAAGGCAAGACGCATAGAAAGGTAAAATAATGCTTATCAACCAACCTATTTGAAACTCTACAAAATAGCACTATTTAAGCAACTCCTTTTTTTGTTTTGTTTTTCACATAGTATTTTGCAGCAATAACAAATCATTTTTTCACTTGATTTACTATGCAATAAAATGGTAAAACCTCCAAGACTTTTCTGAAGTAATACCACTAACAGGGATAGCAGGTGTGGCTTACAAGACCGTAAATCTTCCATCTGCTACATATACAAGTGTCTCTGCCTTCACATTTCTGCTAAAGATGATCCTAAACTCACTTCTTAGAACACTAAAATGATGGCTTGGATACACTGGAAGAAAAAAAAAAAAAAAGAAGTTCTCTTCAGAGAAAAGTTGTTGAAAGCTAATAACTTGAATTTTTGTGCCTTCGGGGGTCACTGGTGGAAATCAGGGAACATGTGAAATAAAGGTATAAAATTATAATTCTATATTTATATTAACAAATACTTTAATGCTGCCACTTATAACTCGTGATTAACGCTGCATCAATTTTGCAATAAAATTAAATAAGTAACTATATTTTAATTTTTTTCTTTTTTGTACACCCAGAACCACAGAAAAATTCAAGAACTTAACTAACCTGAAATTGAGTTCAGTCACTAAAAGCAACCTTCTGGAGAACTTGGCCCCGTCCTATCACTTAATCCAATGTTTGTTGCCACTTCTGTTTTCACCTGTGTAGTGCTTATTGATTTCATTTGTGTTTTTACTTGGTTCTAAAAATTTTACACACTTCAATTTTCTCATGTATCTGGAACAAATATTTTGTATTTTTAACTTAAATACCTGCACCATTTTGTGATTTAATCTATTTTCTTCTTGAAAGTGTATCTTCAGATTTATTGTCATCTCATCAGATTTGGAAATAATCTAGATTGCAGCTGGAAGTTATGATACAATAATGTAATATTGACAAAAAAGAAATAAATGGGAACTTTAATTTATATTCTGACTATCTGGTTGGGAGTCTTACCATATTTCTCCCCACCAAATCATATGTTCTTATTTGGAATTGTTCATAATCCATGTTTATCAAGCTCATTGTTTTCTTATAGTTGTTGCCATTAAGTTTACTAGCAGTAGAATAGTATCCTATTTCCTTGGTTAGAAATTATAATCAAATAGCTTTGACTTGGAAATTTATTTTTAATTAACAGAAAAAAAAAAAAAAAGAACAATAATTTTAACTTTTGAAAAAAAAAAGAGGATCAGATTTTTAAGGTACTGTGCTTAAATAATTCATCAAAAATAAAATAGAGGTGACAGGTGACATAAAAAAGATCCATGACGGTTCATTAGTTTTGATGGTATATCACACAATGAAAGAATGACAAGTTATTCAATAATTCTGAAAGAAAAGATAATTTTAAACATAAGCTCTATGTTTTGAAGTAGGTGTGTTTAGACAGAATTGAACAGCAAAAGTAAGCATAGCTTAGCTTGTGTTACATATGTGTGTGTGTATATCTGACACGTTTCTAAATTAACATCTCTGAGGCTGTTTGAAAGTAGTAGACTTTAAAGAAGTATGCAGCTTTTCCTCTTCATTTAATTGACTGTTCGGAGAATTGAGTGAAGCTCAAAGTTAAGAGCAAATGGAAGTCACAGAAAACTACTTCAGAGGACAACTTTTCAGCACATTATTACTGCTTTCTAGATTATATTGTGGTCTGTGAAGCATAGATTGCACTGAATATTTTCACCTTTTAAGCTTGCATTAAATATTTTTTGAGGAATTGGATTTATTCTGTCTCAAACTTCCTACGTTGATATGTAGTTCAGACTACTAGCATATTCTCTCTAGTATCTGATGTACCTGTTAGTCCCAGCCCAGTACTTAAGTTCGATATCTTAGTTTGAAGAATGATTCTTGCAGCATTCCCCCCCACCTCCACCTTTTTTTTTTTTCTTTTCCTCAAGCAGAACAATCAACTTTATTCAAAATTTGCACTGGGTCCAAATACATTCTGGTTTACTTTGTTTTGGCTTGTTTTGTTAGATGTCTATTCAGCTAAAGGGAATTTGTGCTTCTGCCCACAAGCTGGTGCTTTGTCCTATGTAAATCCTGTCATTTTGCCTGTAGAACATTACACCATAACTTGGTGTATAAAGTCTCAGTAACTGTTGAAGGTGACTGTAGCACAGCAGTCAAAATTGAGAATTTAATTGGTTTTTGGTAGCTTAAAATCTGAGGCATGTCATCAATTGAATACCAGGTATTACAAGACACTCACACAAGGTCTCTTGCATATAAAAAAACATGCATATGTAAACACCACATGTAATTTTAGCATAAAATGTAATAGAGATACACATGAGAAATAAAACTACAATTTAAAGACAGAAAAATATATTGATTTCTGTTATCAGAGTCGCTTATATAAACTAATCTGAAATTCTTGACCAGAAACTCAGATGGAAAGACAATTCAGTCTGTCTCCCCAGAATTTTGGAATAAATAACAGCAGATATAGTAAAATGACAAACAGTCCAGAAGATAATACTTCTGTTCTTTATAGTTCTTCTGCCTTTCAGAGATTTTTCACAAATTCTTTAGTTTTGAGCCTATGTTTCTTCTGTATCTCCTAAATATTTTACTATAATGCAGAAATTTTAATAATGTCTTTTTGTATTAGCTATCTATGGGACAACCTGTCTGAAAGTGAAATGAATATATGCTTAGGAGTATTGAGTATCCATGGAAGCATATCATGACTAGAATTACTAGGTTGTCCTTTAGTGTGCTGGAAAAATAGTGAGATGGTTTCTAGGTCCTCTTTTTTAAGTAATTAGGTCCTCTACACTTTGTAAAGAAGTATATACAGAGTTTCATAAGAGTAATGCTTTATTTTATTTTAATTTCAGTGGATAATTCCATTCACATTTATAAATAGTAAATAAAACTGACTGTGATTGTAATAGAAAAAAAGGTGCTTAAATATCTACAATTTCAATACATTGATGATGCCCTACAAAAAAAAACCAATTTATTTCTTGAACAGGACATTGTGACAAGATTTGTCCAATAATGTATGACTTTTCCTTTGTTATCAAAGAAAATGTCATGTTTTGCTTTCAATTTCAGAGTAATAATCTTATATCTGAGTTCAGGGACTTTATTTTCAAACCTTCATATTTTAGTGTGAACTACTGGCAAGCTGATATATAAAAAACATGAAAAAGTCTATCAACAAAAAGTGTATCCAAAGGACCTTTAAAAGTAACCTCAAACTGAGTAACTGATTGTAAGCTTATGATATTGGAACTGCTCACATCTGTCTCCTAAAAGATGTCTGTAGATTTCAGATACATTTCATAACAGCCTAAGTAATGCAGGGTAACCCAAAATTTGCAGTATCCCACTTGTCAAGGCATGCTGATGATCTGTGCAATCGTATAGATTTATGACCCAAGAAAAGTAGAAATTCTGTGCGGGGATCCACAATAGAGAGAAACATTGAAAGAAACACCAGTTCCACACAGGAAATAAGAATCACTTTCAGATAAGTACTTTCAGTTCAGATACTCACACTCTCAGAACTATTTCTTTTATAGTGAGTGTCTTATTAAACTTCCTCAAATAGTTATAAAATAGATGTTGTTTTCCCATTAAACAACCAGCTCAACCTAGCAGGAGAATGGAGCTCATTTGTACTCCTGGGATTTTACTTACTTAAGGAGATTGTTGGAGTTTGCTTCAGGTCACCATGCAGTGCAAATTCACTGGCTAAGCGCCAGATCAAAGAACTACAGTACTGTTCAAAGTGCTATGAGCTACAATCTGATTTCCAGAAGCATGAAAGGAAATGGAAGGGAAAAGCAAAGAAGTTAAAGATAGACAGATTGCTTAAGGTTGTAGTATAGTGGCAAAGCCCACTGATATATAGAAACAAGCAAAATGACAAAGCCACATTATAACTTTCTAGTGGTATTTTTCTTTTCATTCCAGTGGGGAAAAATATTTTAAAAAAATAAAATTGATCCAAGTATATGATAAAAAACCAATATTGGTAATGGAGAGACAAGATCAGAAAATATCTGGAAGATTGGACTACTTGGTAAAATACGTTCTCTAAATCTGAAAACCCATCTATATTAATTTCAGAGAACCTAGGATAAAGTCCTGGCAGATGATGACTCTAACAATCCAGTCGCAGAATATTTTTGAGTTTTTAATAAAGAAGCTTGTCTTGCTACTGTGGGCATTTTAAGACAGCAAATTAAGCTTTTCACATCCAGTTCCAGTCTAAAGTTAACATACTTAGCTTACACTATTTATATTGGTACATTCTTTGTCCGGTAGGAAAAATACAGTCATTTTCAGGTATGATGGGTAGAATTGTCCTCTAATGCTCAGCATCTATTTTTAAGGTGGTTATATATTCTAGGCTCTTCAGTGTTACATGGCTGGAGTCAAATGAGAATGTCAGCCTGTGGGACTGTTTTTCCTTCTTAATTGTAAAAAGAAAAATAAAGAGTCTAAATGCATGATTATATGATTCAGTTTAAACAAGTTTTATTTTGTTGGGTTTAACACTTAAAATACAGAATCTTGTGGAATGCAAGGGAAAATCCATACGCTAGAAGGCTGGCAGAATGGTGTTACTATTTAAAAGTGGTGACCCCATAATAATGACAGTGATGTTGATGATGGCAGTACCAATGACATCTTTTTTTGCCCAAAGTATTTCACATTCTTTCACCTAGAAGAACAGAAGAAACTCTGGGCTCTAGAACAGTGAGCCAACTAACGACTTGTGGATTTTCATAGTCTGCTAAAAACTCCCCTTCCTCTGCAGTATTACCCTCATGTTTTAGCCATGACAGCAGCTTGGGAGTCTCACCATATTTTCTCTGGATGCTAATGTGGAATCTCCTAGTGAAACTGTTACATCCACTATCACTTGATGGGGTGTTGGGGATGTAATATTCTCAAAATCCTGGTATATAATTTTAAAAAATGTGCCATTTAAAAGAAAAAAAGCACATGGGAATAAACTATGTACTCAGACAAAAGAATAAAAGTATTTTCTAGCTTGCAGGTATATTGAAACAGAAACTTAATAATTGAAGTAAAATAGAAAATTAGGAACTACAAGTGATGTAGGAACTACAAGTAAAACTGATGCACAATTGAGTTGTGTCCCATCGGGAGACATTCACCTCAGATTTTGTACTTGAATAGATGAAATACTTGCTTCAAAATTATGTCAATGATGTTTATATTAAAAAAGAAAGAAGGAAAGGAAAGGAAAGGAAAGGAAAGGAAAGGAAAGGAAAGGAAAGGAAAGGAAAGGAAAGGAAAGGAAAGGAAAGGAAAGGAAAGGAAAAAGGAAAAAAGAAAAAAGAGAAAGGAAAAAGGAAAAAGGAAAATCTAAATTTCTGTGTAGAGTTCTGGACTCATTTGATAAGAGAAAACAAACCAGTTACTTTGCTGAGGAGATTCTGTCTCTAGATTAATTTAGATAGATTTCTTTGGGTTTTGACTCTTACTTTTTTCCTATACAGAGACACAGATTGCAGTTAATTTTACTACAAGTTCTAAAATCTTCAAACTGCAAAATGGAAAAGTGTGAAGTTGTGTAAAAACTAAAATTCATTTAGCTTGTTTATTGACACTTCTCTATTTGCAACACATTTCTGAGATGCCAGCATTATTGCCTGTTCATAGTGATTAGTGCTTCAAATTATGGCTATGTTTCAGGATGAATAAAGGCACTATAATCCTGTATTAAGTAGTCCATCACAGTTAATTTCCATTTACTTAAGTCATGTGAAAACAAGGATGGTGTGCAAGGACTACAGAAGACCTCTTGCCATTGGCCATAAGAACAAAGTTGAAGAAGCTGTGACACTGGGAGAATGATATTTGGCAATGCTGCTAAATAAAAGAGGATCAAAGAATGGTGTCTTTGAGTACAAATAGCATCTCTTTACAGCTGGGTCATTCTAGAAAAAAAAAATAAACAACCAAAACCAATAGAAACAAACCCCAAATAATAATAAAAAAAAAGCATTCAGGGAAGTCATTAATGACTCTACTGAGTGTAGTTGGCAATGTTTTGTCAGCAGGGAACTTCAGGCGTGGGTTCTGTGAAGAGAGACTGCCCTGCATGCCATAGGGCATGGCTAAGCCCATAAGCTCAGGTGGTGGCATCTCAGTGATAAAGCATTTAAGAAAGGCAATGAGGAGTGAAAAATGAGCAGCAGTCCTGTAGACATCAAGGTGACGCAAGAAGGTGGAGGGAGAGAGGGAGGGAACAGGTGCTCCAACCAGCAAGGCAGTGATTCTCTTGCAGCCCATGAAGAACCACTGGAAGCAGGTACCCCCACTATAGCCCACGGGTGACCCCACAATGCAGCAGATAAACAGGCCCTGAAAGAAGCTGTAGCCTGTAGGACAGACCTATTCTGGAGCAGAGCAGAAGTGTTCAGAGCAAGAAAAGCAAGAGAGAACCTGTTACCCACAGCCCCCCACTCCCCGTCTCTTCTGTGCCACCCAGAAGGGGGAGGAAGAGGATTCAGTAATAAAGGAGTGAATCTGAACCTGAAGAATAATGTGTGTGTGGGACAAGGTAATTTATATTTTTTGTTTGTTTTTGTTTCACCATTCTACTCTGTTTAAAATAACAATAAATTAAATTAATATTCCTTGAGTTGAGTCCTGTTAGGGCAACTGGCAAGTCATGTCCCTTTCTTTATTTCAACCCACTGGCTTTTTCAGCTTATTTTCTCCCCTTGTAATGTTGTGGAACATAGAAAAAGAGCGCAGCTGAGTAAGGGTCACGCAGGTGGCCAAGATCATTCCATGAAACAGAGGCTAATCAGTAGCCCAGTGTGATAATTTGCACACTGCCCTTGTTTAAAAGTAATGGTGTACACAAAGATAGAAGGTATAAGAAAAACGTACCAATCACTTTCTCAAGGTCTGAAGAGAAAAATCTTTCAGTGCAACCTCAGACCCAAACTGTGGAATAAAAAAACAGTATATTTAGGATGCTTCAGTTATATTCTGTTAAGACACAAACATATACTTTTGTAGATACAGAAAATGTTAGTCATTTATCCTGACCTCTTGTGTAACATGGGCAATAGTTCTCATTCAGTGACTTCTGCAATTAGTCATTAGCGTAGAAATCCTGTCTTTACTTTTTCTGATTTAGATCTACTACTGGCTATCATGTTTATAGGCTAGCTTTTATTTTAGTGAAAAATAAATATTAGCTGGTGAGATTTGAAAATTTTTGAAATTGTTCCTTTAAACCTCATGTGTCACTGCTGCTTTTTATTATTCTTGGATGATTGGTTCCTTGATGTCATGGAGATAGCTGCCTATATGTTGCTTGCAACCTTACTTTTTCTTGTAGTCTCTTAGTACTGTGGCAAGCAAAAAAAATAGTGATTTTTTTTACCTGATTCCCACCAATCCAGATATCAGTGTCTGATTTAACCTACCATTAAAAATGCCAGCCTGTAAAAATAAAAGCACTTTTTACATGACTGGGGAACTTGAAATACCAGAGTCACATTTAGCTGCTCTAACTCATTATTTTAAAAGAGTATATCACATAGTACAGTGAGGTAAGAGATGGTAACATTTTCTCATAGATCAAATGAGAAAATATATACTGTTAATCTGTAAAGGCTAAGAAGTGCAGATCCACTGCTTTTGACCGAAGATCTGACAAAGTTACTGAATACATGTAATTTCTGATACTATTAAAACAAGCTGTCCCTAACTGCAGGCTGCATAAGTCTTCGTTTAATAGAAACAGTAGCTCAGTTACCATACCATTTTAGAATTTCTAATCCCAGCAGAGAGTGTATTTCTTGTTTGTGTTAAGAAATTCTAGTGCACAGATCAGGGAAATAAAAGAATAAGCAAATTAAAACCCCAATTCCCATGCTATCTTCATAGTAGAATTTGAGCAGCCCTGAAAGATACCCTGTGCATGCGCATACACCCACAGAGAAGGCTGTGGGTGGTAAATTCATTGGCAAGCAGTTAAAAATAAAAGGCAAAGCCCACTTGGTTAATTGCTCCTGTTGCTTGCTTTCACAGTTGGCATTTTCTCAGATCAAAATGAAGTACTTTTTTCCAACAAAGACTTCTAAGACAACAGAAATGTTGAGCTGTTTGCAAACTATGTAAACCTTTTCCTGAAATTTTACAACCAGAATATCTTTTACTTTCACATGTAACAGAAGAGAACCAGAAGAATAATAACAGTAACGACCAGTTTTAAAAATTTTGGTGGATGTGTAAATATAAACCAAGTTGTTTGTTATCTGTATCTCAGTACAATGACATCTACATGGAAATCAGGTAAGTTAAAGTAGTTATGTGACACAGTAGGATGGAAACCCTAAATTGTTTCACTGCTTTCCAGTGAGCATTATACAGATATTTAGCTCAGCTGATTACAGCATTGTGCTAATAATGTCAAGGTTATGGCTTTGATCCTGGTAAGAGCCATTCACTTAAGAACTGGACATGGTGACCCTTCCAACTCAGAATATTCTGTGATTCCTTGTGTAGCCAAGGGTAATTTCACATATTCTGTGATGAGAGCAGCTGTAGTTCTTATAAGATCCAGGTGGTGAGTGGACCAAAACTATTCCCTCAGTCAACACTATTTTCTCGACTGACATGATTGATGAGTAAGAGCAACCCTCTCTTGGTATGTGTTGGTGGATGATATACTCCCAAGTACTTCATTTCTCCACTGACTATAATTGAGTCTTTGAATGACACAGTCAGATTTCTTCATCTGCATTGTTAATTTCAACAGCTGGATAAGACAAATCCCCTGGCCATATTGATCCACAAATTCTTGGAAGGCATTAATAACAATTTAGTTGTACAGAAGATGTAGAAAACATCTTGAGGGTGTGATCCTAATAAACAGATTTTCTTCTACTTAATTGAGAACGGATTGGGAGTATGGATGTGGACCTACCTAGAAAGACTAAGCATGAAATGGCTACATTTATAAGCTTCAAAATTGGATAGTGGAAATACGGTAGAACTAAAACAGGAATGCAAACTTCAAGACAAATAGGAATTTGTATGAAAAAAATTGCCAGAAACTGTGAGCCCTATGAAGAAAAATATGAAGAGTTATGAGTGACAAACCCCGCTAAACTGCATGTTTTCATGATAAACCTGTCTAAACTGCATGATCTTGAACAAAAGAGGATAGCATTCAGTTTATCTGAAAAGCAGACAAAAAAGTGTTTGTAGTGACTACATCTACTTGATGGAATACCTTATCTTTTGGGGTCCCTTCTGAACTTATGATTTATGAAGTACAATGTCCTTTTGAAAAGTGTTCAGCTTGTATTTATATGAATACCATAGGTAGCTTAAATGAATTTTTGTTCCCCAATTCCTTTTGTCATCTGTGCTGTTCTTTTAACTTACCCTCTTACCTCTAGGCAGGTTGAGATGCAGTTTAATAAATCAAAAATATCCTGAGGATCAAACTGAAACTGGTTTCCATTTGTTGGTTTCTTTTTTTTTTTTACCTTCCTCTCAGTTTCTACTGATTTATTGCAATATAATAAACTTGAAAAAAAAAGAAGTTTAAATTAGTTGGTAGAAAAAGATGTTGAAAAATCTTGCTGTGGACTGCTTATGAACATTCTTTCCCCCCAACCCACTTATTTTTAATTATATATTTAAACATTAGGGATATATTTTCCACCTTGTAGTTGATTCAGCATTTTGCACTATAAATTCTGGTTTCTCATTAGATGTATGTCCTTTTTGCTATGTAGATAAAATACAGAATGAAAAATCAGCAATGGTAGCTCCCAGTCTTTAGATAATAATTTTCTTTCTATTTACTTCCCCCTTCTTATGATAGAAGTGGCCAGCTACACAAACGGGCAACAGGTGGTGCCAGACAAATAATGATACCAGCACTTATGCAGAACTGCAGGTCATAAGGATCTCAAAACTAGCTGCAACAATAAGCAGCAGCCTAAGTCTGGAGTGTTACTGAGCACACAGAAGTGAGGACAGTTGGGTTAGCAGGATAAGCAAACACATTCATAGGCCTCCAAACAATTCAGAACTGTGAGGACTATATAATAATGAATCGTAAACATTTATTTTAAGAAATTCATTACCCATGTGATGAAGTGTTTAGAATTGGCAAAATTAATTTAATTGTGATTTTTTTTTAATATCCCTGTCCATCATTTTTACTTATGTTCTCACATTTTTCAACTGTTTCTTTTTGAATGAAAAGAAAAATATTTTTGTCTGTTTTCCCTGATTCTATTATGCTACAAGAAAAATAACACTCTACATTTAATTATTCTTTCATTAATGGAAGTATTTTAAATATATTTGATGAAATATATTTCTGAACCAAAAATATATGTCAGAAATCTGATAGTTTCAAAACCAAGAACATCTCTCTTTTCAATAATGACAAAAACTAGCATTACATCTGTACTCTGTGTGACTCAAATGGCTCTGGAATGGTGAAAGCTGAGATAGTACTAGGGGTTGAACACAATCACGTAGACAGGAAGTTTGGGCAGATGTTTTAACACGGTATCTTATACTGATAGTGTTGAAAACTGATTCTAGAATTCTATGTGTTTCATTTTCTGACAGAAATATTGGGTTGGTTTGGTTTTGTTTTTCTTTTGTTTCTGTTTTTATAGGGTTTTTTGTTTTGGTTTTTTTTTGTTGTTGGGGTTTTTTTGTTTGTTTGTTTTTTGTTTTGTGTTGGGTTTTTTTAAGGTTTCTAGGAAGCTGAAACTGTAGTTGTCTAATTAACACTACTTTCTAGTGCCATTTTTATATTAATTTCCAACTCTCAATTTTTTACTTTTTCTTTACAGGCTCATTGAAATTTTTATTAAATAAATGCACTCATATTTGTGTTCCAGAAGTGTTTTCAATCATTATGAGTGCTTTATATATATCTGCCAACTCATGAGCTCATGATTGCAAAGTAGCTTTTCCTACAGGTGTTGAAATCAGTAATAGAACTTTCTTAAAATGGTTGCTCATACAAAAAAAAAACCAACAAAAAACCCCCAAAAAACAAATGAGAAAAACCCTGAAATGCAACTATCTACAGAATTAGTAAATTTTTTTTTCCCTTTTATTTTTTTTCTCTGCCTTTACAATTGCTTGGCCTCTGGTCTTAGTGTAGTTTCACTGCCTACACATTTGATAGCTATAAAATATTTAATGCCAAAGAAGGAACGGAAAAAAACAACCAACATTTTCCTTCCTAATTTATGTTCTGGTACTGTCACTAACACTTAGAAAAGAAGCATCTTACAATCCGTAGAGGAAAAATATAGAAGTTAACCTTTAAATACTTTAGATAGTTGTTGCCTTCTGTTTCAGTGAAACATACTGAAGGAAACTTCCTTACTAACTGTTCATGAAAGTTGCATAGGATAAAGTGTCCCTTAACAAACCAAAATAAACAGATACTATAACTGAAAACATTCTATTCTTGAAAATATTGTCAAATCCTATGCACAGATGGATTGAAAGTTTAATTGCAGCAACCTTTGAATGTCATAGACATCACTGTTTTCTTAGAGCTGGATAAACAGCAACAAAAGTATCTATCAAGCTCTAATTTGACAGATCTATATCAGTTATGATTGCAGTAAGATGTTATTTCATTTATGTCACCCAAACATCAAAAAAAAAAGTTGCAATATCCTTACTACTGGAAGGGTGTCTGTGTTTAGATATCCAGTGGTGTATTTCAAGTACAGCAGCAAAAAAATATCAATATGCAAAGGCCTAATTAATGTTTGTGTTTACTTAAAATGATCTGAGTACTTGCTTTTTGGTGCATATGTGGAAACACACACAACCACTGAACTCTCCATAGAGCAGCCCCACTGCTGAGATGCTGCATCTCAACTAGAGAACTTTCTGCAATAGCGTTCCAGTAATAATCTATGGTCATGTATACAGAATTGCAGCATATTGTCATCTATTTTTCTAATATAGAGCTAAATGCTTTGTTAAGACTTGAATGAATCTGACTATGGCGATCATGAATACAAATGAAAAAATACTCCCTTTGTTTTGATGTTTTCTTTACCAAATAAAAAACTTACTGTTTTCTGCTAAAATGTAAAATTAAAAAAAAAAAAAAAAAGAGCTAAAGAAGATAAGCTAATTACATGTTTTTTATGGGAAATATCTTTTCAAAACCATGGGTAGTGAGTAATAACCTTTGCTGGCATCTCTGTGCCACAGTGGAACAAAACAATAACTGTTGTGAAGAAAAGCACTCAATAAAGTACATATCATTCTACCGAGTTTATGGGATAGTAATGCACAATGTCACAGCACGTGTTATTTTAATTATCCTCAAAATAATATAAAACGCATACCATCTTGTACATGACAGTACATATTTGTAGGTTCTGCTTGTGTGTACTTGGCTCCTACTTTGTTCCAAGAATCAGTGGGGATTTTAACTTCCCTTCAGCTTCTACAGTACCTTACAACAATTAGGAAATGTTTAAATGGGTGAATGCAGACAGGCTGAATTTATTCCTGTAGTGCTTAGAAGTGGCTATGTGAGCCAGTTGTGGTGGGAAAGCCAGTTACTTTGATATGGCACTGTGCATGATCTAGTATATCCTACTATACTGTCTAACTGTGGATCAGAAATGTTTATGTGTCATCAATATTTTAATTTGTTCCCAGAGTCACTTAGAATCAGGATGAAATGTTTGGTTTCTGAGAGAAATATGAGGACAATTATGCTTTCATCCTGTTGATAAAAATTCCAAATACGTTGGTTGGTTCATGCCTTTCATAATAGCATAGACTGAGTAGAAGGAAGACCGAGTTCCCACTCTAGTTTCTACTTAAACACTTGGAAAATTCTCTCCAGAGAATTCTCTAATCTAGAAAACACACTGAAATTGTTTGTAAATATGACAAAAGTGTCTCTGATTTTGTTGCTGAACGGAAGGGGGGCTGATTAAGTGTTTCACATGCAGCATGTAAGCTTGAAAAAGGCCCATTCTGCACTTCTCAGACATTTTATTTCTAAATACAGATGTTTTGTAAAGTTCACAGTTTTAAGACTTTGGTATTTTCATTTTCCTATCCCACTTTAAAAGATCATAGTGTAAGGACTTGACATAATTATTACCTCTCCCCTGTGTTTTATGGAATAAGACTTATATAGCCAGGTGCTTCTTGTAACCACTTTTAATCATTCATTTCTAAAAAGGCAATTATAAATTCCCTATCCATGGTAAACATTTAACCTCTCATGTCAGCAGGGCCCATCTTGTTGTTCTAAAGAGATTTTAGCTGTGAAGTGAAGATGGATTGAATTAAGCGTTTCAGCTCCCAGGAAATTATAAGAGCATCCTACCAACATCACTCTAATCAGAAAACTATTTCCAGTCTTCTGCCTTAAATAGTATCAGTCCAGGATGTGTACAGGGAGGGGGAGAATTGCTTTAACAAATTTCAGTACCAACTGTCCCTCAAATGGTACAAAGTGACATTGCCGTTGAATAGAAGGTGCTGACTGTTATCTGTGGTTAACAGCACCTTTTCCTAGCCCCCATTCAGCTGCCAGTTAGCACAAAGCCACGTCCGCATGACTTTTAAAGGGACTGCATTAATACACCCAGACAATCAATGGTTTTTGCCCCTTCCTCAAGGACATTGGTTTGTTACCATTGCTAGATGCTGTCAACAGAAAATGACACGGGAGTCACAAAAGGTAAAATGGTGTCAGTTTAATCAGAGAACAGACAAAAGGCAAACAATGCTGTCCTGGAAAGGAGTATAGCAAGGAGACTCAGAGGTTGGTGTAAGCCACACTTGGCAGGTCCCAGTGAAACCAGATTGAAATTCAGTGATACAAAATCCAGCAATGTGACACCCAGGATGAGAGCTGTTGTTTCCATTCAATTAAAATCAGTGACTGCTACTGGCATAAAATAAATTTGACAAAATACCAAGAGAATCTGTATTGTAGGTCAAACTATTTTCCTTCTAAACTGAAAGAAAATAACAGTGGGAAATGAGTTAGTGCGATTGTTGTCTAAATTACACAAAATAATAATAAAAAAGTCATCCTGCAATTTCCTGTTCACTGTGAAGTTAAACAAAACCCTACTGATTGAGATGAGGCCACTATAAAACTAAGCAATTTAAAGTGTTTACATATTTATGAAAATAGGCTGCAAAAATTTTAAGATTCTTCCTTCTTAGCATTCACACTTGTGCACCTAATTTTTCAAAAATCTGCTTATTTTCAAGGTTTCATAAAAAAATAACACGATCCTGCTTCTTATTTGTGAAAAAGTTGGTTTTACAAAGAGTTCAGTTATACATTTCTTTAATCTGTGTTTCTTATACTGACAGGATATTGCAACCTGACTGTGTGTCATCTGAAAGTTTGCAGCTTCCTCCTTCCTCTCTGAGGTGAGTCTTGTAAAGAAAGCTTGGTGCTCAGCCAGGGAGGGATCAAAATGGCATCTGATCTGATCTGATCTGTCTGGGTTAGCGGAACAAATCTTACTTTAGGAGAATAAATCTCACATGTTTTGTAGCCTAGATGCAGGTTTGCAAACATTTAGGCTCAAATACACATTGTTGAGCACCAAGCAAATGTTCTTTTCTGGCTGATATAAATCCAGAGAGTTATTTAGTGTTCTGAATCAACTAGAAATGCCCTATATCTCTCTCCACTGCATACACAAGAAATGTAAAGGTTGATTTTTTAATATTATTTGGATAACTTTGGTCCTTTGTGTGTGTACACAAAAACAATCCTCTGATGAAGGATAAAGATAATTGTTAGCATTCAGAAAACTCCCCAGATTTTTTTTTTTTTAATTAAGATGGGAAGACATTAGAAAGAAAAATCTTTATTCTTTTGAATATATGCCCTTAAAAATTAAGAACGCAGGATGCTCAAGATGATATAACTGCTATGGTCAGGTAAACCAGTTGTTTATCAATTATTTGAAATATGTGAATGCTTATATTAAGGAGCCTTTTGACTGATTAATCCATTTAACTTTCTTGTTCTGTTTTGCTGATTATTTGCTGTAGTAAAAAAAAATATAATCTTCTGACAATTTACAAAGACCTTTACAAATGTATATAATTTCTTGACCTACATGATAAGTCTAGAATTTATTTGTGCATTCTGAAGACCTTTCTGGTCATCTGCATGCCATTTCTCCCAGTTAACTACTCCAAAGTAAATGAAAGCAACTATAATCAAAATGACTTTGTAAGATGTAAAGTGACGAGGGCAGGCGCCAGCCTGGTAACAGCTCTTCAGTCATATGGCATTCTTCTGTGGGAAACAGCTGGACTGTGATTTATGAATGAGGATTCGTTAAATAAACATCAGTATTATCCTGCATGGACAATTAATCTGGTGGGAAGCCACCTAAACCAAATCCAATGCAAGGCAGATTTCTGGCCTTCTGAAATAGCACAGTCAGCTTCCTTGATGACGGAGCAGTTTGTGTTATAAATAGTCACAAGCACAACACATCAGGTTTAGGCAGTTACAAGTCACTTACCCTTGGCTTTATCTATCCTAACATTAGATACCTGAAAGGTAAACTGTTATCATAAACTGAGTATGCCTCCAATAAAACAGATGGAAAGAAACATGCACATTCCATACTAGAATTTCGGATGGGATCACTTGAGAATTGAAAGTACATCTTTTTCTCTTTTGATAACCATGTCGTTTTTGAGCCTGTGGTGCTTTTCAGGACCTTCAATGCCAGATAATGTGAAATGAACACCTAATTTAATGATGTTCATTTGTGAGCAGCAACAGGTTTTATACAGAAGTATGACTTGAAAAAGCTACTTTAATGAGTGTTAACAATACAGCACATCAGATAATATGTTTGGAAATTATCGAGTCATGGTGATGAAAATATTACTAAAAGTAAAAAAAAAGAAAAAAAGAAAAATTGAAGAAAGCTTTTCTGTTTTCCAGTGTACAATCACTCAATCTCATATATGACAGGAATTTAGTATTTAGATTCTATCTATTAGAAGCAACATGTTTTCTATGTAGTTCAATTAAATTGAAATTATACTTTTGGTGGACCTGTACTGTTATTGTACTACAAGTAATAATCATGAGAAGTTTGTAAATGTATGGACCTTTCTATTGATAACTCTGTCAGCAGAGTTCTTTAACATTATTGAAAAAAAAATTTTAAAAGTCCCAGATATTTTAAAAAAATGCATTTAAACGATGGTTATACACAAGGTAGTAGATATCGACTTCCCCAAAAAAACACAAACAAAAAGCAACCAAACCAACCAAACAAAAAAACCACCAAAGCTCTTATTGTTTAGTCCTGGCTTTTGTTGGGATTGTGTGTGTTCATGCATGCATATGGCTCTGTGTGCGTGTAAATTTATTCCAAATGTAGCAACTATGGGCACCATTCTTGTTTTGTCATGAGCCTGGATTCAAGGCTTTTTCCAGACTATATCTTTTTTTACTCTTGAGGTAGAAGTTTGAGATAGGTCAAGTCAAGTACATCCTGAAAATTCCTATTTAATTCTTAAGGAAGCCTAGATCATTACTTTATATAGGCATCTACACAGCAGAAGTCTAAAGTTAAGGTTAATCCCACCCTATGCATATGTTTGAGGAAAGATGTTACACTTGGTTTCAATACAAATGGTACAAAAATCTTGCATGTGGAACTCCAATAGAGAGTCAAACTGTGATTTTTGACTAGAATTCTTTATACCTTACTATTTTTTTCTTTAGATAAGTTGAAATGCAAGGGATGAGTTTTGATTCATTGTATTTTGAGAGTAGAGCATTAACTACCTTAATTAAACCTTGGACATTAAACACCTTAAGAGAAAGCAGCCTGATTTTGTTTCTGAACCAAACTTTTCATAGCATTTTTGTGGACCCTTGGATTTTTGACCAGAGAAGTGTATTAAGATGTCAGAAAAAGCAAAGATATTTCAAAAGTAGTGGCACAATAAATTACATATTTTCTGTTTACAGATGAAAAGCTGTCTGATATTGATGTAGTAAATGGTTTTCAGTTTGAATGGATTTATTTCTCAGCTGCACTGACACTTCAGAGAAAAATAGAATAACATGCAAAAAAACCAAGCAATAAAGCATCAGTCTTTAAAACACAAATGGACTGGTACAATTCAGCCACTTATTACAAACCAGTTCTCCATGTCTGTGCAAGACGTAAGATTGAGTCTCCACATAACTAAATTAAATAAATTAATTAAATTTAAAAGTTCAGGGGGTGTTTCTGATAGTTGTTCAGCTCAGATACAGAGTACTAGTATCCCAGCTTATGCCCAAGACTATTTTATAGCTATTTTGTAATTAAGTATTAAACTTTACAAATTATATTTTTCTATAACTTCATTAGGTGAAAAACTTCATTTAACTAGATTCAGTTGGGCATGTATCACAAGGGCTGTTAAAATAGCACACGACTGCAACTGAGTATTCAGCTGGATAAAACCCTAAGTAATCTGATATCATGACTGACTCAGTTTTCAGCCAGGGACTTCCTGAAGTTCTTTCTGCCTGAACTATCAAAGAATAGTATTCAATTCTCATGACAACAATATACGTTCTTATTCCTCCCCATTCCAAATATTGTCAAGAATTTCTATAGCGCAAAAATACTTTTCTGCTTATCTGAACACGGTGTCATGAGATACATAGTCTCTGCTCTTCTTCTACAATGTAAACTGTGCCAGACAACATTACAAACAGAATAGTCAGTGAAATCTACAAATCTTTATTTTCTACATGGAAAACAGTCAGGTATTTTCCTTCTCAGGTTTCCTGAGAAACCTGTATTCTATTCTTCCATTTACTTTTCCACACCCTTATGAACACTCACACAATAGTTGCTTCAGGAAAATTCCGTTTGAGAATGTAATAGCAAAAGAGGAGGAGCATTACACAAAGGTCTGTAAATTATGAGTTGTTCCACATTATGAAAGCACCTCAAAACGTCTGCAACAGTGAAAATGTAACAATTGAAGGAAATAAAATAGGGTGAAATTGAGGCCTCTGTGAGGAGTCTTCATCAACACATGGGAGAAATTGGACCTGAAACATACACAAATGGAGGATAATATTATTTTCAAGAAGCAACAAGAGTTGGAAAACCTGAGCACCCGTAAGAGAATATGAGAGAATCTTTGTGTATGAAGAGGAGCGGAGCCAAAACCTGAGAGACAGATGGCAAAATTTTGGATGGAAAAGAGGTACTTAAGACGTACTATTATATGTTGAGTTTAAAGTCTTCATTCAGTTGCTTTTGCTGTATTGAATTCTATTTGTTTCAGAAAGAGGAAAACGAATGTGAAACCAGTGGTAACATGGTTGAAGCAAAAGAAACAATTCTGGTCCAGCCTCACTTCAAGTGCTGTATGCACTTCTGGACACCACAACAAAAGAAAGATATAAAGTTATTAGGGAATGTCCAGAGAAGAGCCATGAAGATGGTAAATGACCTAGAAGGCAAAGCTGTACAAGGAGTGGCTGAGCACTGCTGATTTCCTCAGCCTGAGGGAGCCTGAGGCAGCGCCTGATTGTTGCCTACAGCTTCCTCATGAGGGGAAGTGAAGAGGCAGGCACTGATCTCTCCAGTGACTAGTGACAGGACCCAGGGGAATGGATGAAGCTGTTTTAGGGGAGTTTTATTTTGGGTATTAGGAAAATGTTCTTTACCCAGTGGGAGGCTGGACTCTGAAACAGGCTCCCCAGGGAAGTGGTCACACTGTGACCTAGCAGAGTTCAAGAAGCATGTGGACAATGCTCTTAGACACATGGTATGCTTTCTGGGGCTGTCCATTTCAGAGCCAGAAGCTGGACTCGATGATTCTAATGGGTCCTTTCCTACTCAGGATACACTAAAAAATACAATTTAATACCACATAAAGAGAGAAAGCATTAATCTGTGGACTCCCTCAGAAACACTTCTGTCTTTGATACTATCAAACTGTGGGTTCATACTATACCCTTCTGATCTTTCTGCCAAGTCCCTTTCCCCCATTTCCTATGTCTTTGGTGTAGAAGTTCAGGTTTAGATTATTTTAATGGTCTCGTCCTGAATGTTATCCTGAAAGATAACCTAACCCCTGCTGAAAAGATTATGTACTGGTAACTAGAGATGGAAAAATGATTTTCTAAGAATAACTGCATCCTTAAGCTTTCTTACACCTTTCAGTTTTATTTATCATGTACTAAATGGTGTGGAAACTTTTCTGCATGGTAGAAATTTTTATTCATGATAAATCCAGTAATGGATAGATGCACAAACAGCATAGACTCTAAAAAAATGTTTCAAAGAATCATACAACCTGTAGGTTAAGTAATTCTTAGCTAAGTAGTTTTGTGTGTAAGTTTTCTGTATATTGAATGAAGCACTGAACAAACTCTGAAAGATCTTTCTCATTTCTTACTACCATGCACGCATGGACAAAATCAGTCAAGCAGGAAAATAAAGAGATAATGAGAAACTAAGAATCTATTTGCATTCCCAAGGGGCTCTATGCATTCAGATATGATATTTCCACTCTAATTTTAGTAGTTAAAAGGAGGACTTCACTTGAAGTCCTGGATGAAGGATTATTGATCCAGAAGAAAGGAAAAATAAGAAAGAAAAAAAATTACCTTCGTACCCATAGAGTCAAAAAATTTAAAACTAGATAATTTTTTCCTAAAACTCTCCATGCAAACCAGATCAAACCAGGTCAGACCAAACCAAACCAAACTGTAAACAAACAAACAAACAAACAAACAAACACATTAAAATTGGTTATGCAAGAAGAAGTTGTCGTGCATAAGATAAATTTTTTGAACATATGGATATACTGACAGATTTCCATGTTTATACTTAAAACGAGCTTGCTTTTCAGGAGTAAAGAGGTTGGAGATTTTCAGGATTATAAAGTAAATTATTTAAGAGCTTAAAAAATTCTTTCTTTTTTTTTTTTTCACCTAAAAGAGGTGAGGATTTACAGGGGTTTTTTTAGGTTATTTAAGGGTTTTAGTATTTTTAGGTTATTTAGGGTTTAAGTATTTTTAGGTTATTCACCTGCATTTGCAGACAAGCAACAAGTAATCAAAAGTATGGAAACTTAGCATCTGAACTTGAATGAATTCAATTACACACCTCAAATGGATGCCTAAATAACTTTTGTATTTAATCCAGTATGTTATTTATTGTAATGTTTCTACATGCTGAGGTAAAAGCTTCTCTTTAATATCCTGCTTTTATAGAAACCATTTGTTAATTGCTTGATGTAATAGAAACGCTTATCATTCAAGACTATGCTGAAGCTTACTGACATAATTTCTGAAGAGTAGAGAAATGAGAAAACTTTTATCTGTTTGTTCTGATCTAACCTCAGTAATGTGGAGGTGGACAAACCAAATTTTTATATGAGAAGATAAGAGATAGATAAGAGATGCACTAAATATTGTAATATGTTCATAGCAAAGACAAACAAGCTTTTATTCTTTCACGAGTTACTCTTCCCCTGTATTTGGCCCAAATCACACTCATCTGACTCTTAAAACTGTGAACTTCTCAGTTTTCAAAGGCCTTTCTTTCCATCTTTTTTTCTTCAACTAATGAAAAAAGTGCTTGGTGACATTATTTCTATTCTATACAGCTGTACAGGAGCTATTTACAGCACATATTCGTCATAGAGTTTTGCTAATTGAAACGTAACATGCAGATTGCACACATCAAAAAACACCTTTCCGGTGACTAAATTAATCCATGTTATTCAGAGTGCAAGAATGATACTGGTGGTTCCTTTAAGAAATCTAGCTTTCTAGATCAGTTAAACTTCAAACATCCCTAATTTGACACAAAGTGTTTTTCTAATAAACAAAGTAAATCACTCAGATTTTATGTCTTCTCCCTGTTATGGAAACTTTCTGCAAAGACTTTGGTGACGCCTCATGGAAAACTTTGAAAGTTCCTTTTTTTTTTTAAGATGCATTATCTAAGACAACAGATGATGTATTGATGTATCTCCGTGAGGAATACTTCTCATCACTGGTAATAACTAAAGTAAGGTAATAACTCATTATTGGTTCATGATATGTATTCTGCGTCATGACATACACTACCATTTAATTCCTTTTATTTTTTCAGGCAAGGAAGAGGGCATTAATGGCAGTATCTCCCATTTTGGTCATTGTCGTTGAGAATGTCTTTGTCAGTCTTAAAATAATGTATCAAGCCAGGAGCACCCCTAGAGGAACAGAACAATTTATTCGTATTCCTCCCTCCCTGCACTCCCACCTTGTCCCTCCCCAGGTTATGAAATAAAATAGCTTTATCATTCTATCGTGTAGGTAACCCAGTAACACAGTCTCTATATGCGCAAGCTAAACATCAGATATGGCACAATTCCAGGTTATGCTTGAGCCTTTTACTCTCTAGTATGCACTGTTTTCATATCTTTCCATTAATTATATTTTCCTTAGATGACAACTGACTGGTGAAAAGGAAGGGTGAAAGCTTGTGGGAGTAGGAGTGGGCTGTTTAAATGTGATTGGAAGGCGTTTTACTCTGCATAAAATTATGTACCTATGTTGGGCCAATTTACCACCCATATACTTTATACAAGTAAATGAAAAATAAGAACTGGAAGGTGCGAGGAAGACTATAAAATTAAATACTGTAAAGATATCAATCAAGAAAGAATTTAAAATAAAAGGATTTTTTTTCTTTCTAACCCAAAGAAGGGAATTTCCAGAGAATCAAAATTCTAAATGTTGTCTATTTCTTTATCTCTAAGTGTCCTTTACTGGATACTGTCAGTGAAATGTGGGTGTCAAAGCAGTTTACAGGTATGGTATGAATACTCTTTATTTTCATACGTGGATTTGTTCAGAAATTAGAATAGTGGGTTCCGTGAAAGATTTTATGTCAAATCTAGATGTAATAATATAAGGTTTTCTAAATGTAAATCAATGCACTGTCTTTTGTTTTACCCCTCTCTTGTGCCTGCTCCTGATCAATGAAACAAATGAAAGAAAGAGAGCAGGAAGACGTTTACAGTTGCTTCACAATGAAGGAGAGTTTTACACTTAAAGAACCAATGAACTTGTTACATTTGTAGTACATCATATACTCCCTAAAATTATACTGTATAAAATCAGGATTTGCTGTTCGAGATTGTGAGTACAGATAGAATTTTCTGAGTGTTTACAAGTAAATTTGTTTTTTAGTATGTGAATAAATTTGAAAATTGGATCAAAAAATTTAGCATTTTCTTATCAGAATTTGTCACAAAACTTTTCAATAATAAAACAGTTCTTCAGTTTTGCTACTTAGAAAAAAATCCCATTGAATGTTGTTACAGAGGCATTACCTATAATCTGAATACTCATTTTAGGATTATATATTTTTTCCATTTCTAGTATTATATATAAATGAAAATTTGGTTTCAGTGACTTGAAAGACTGACTACTTTTTTCCTCAAAATGTCACCTAATGTAACTGTTGAACACAAGATCAGTATTGCTTTTGAGGAGATATGTAGGCCACATTTAATTGCTTTGAAATTCTTGCTGTTTATGCTCTTTCCTTCTTTCAGATACATTCCCCAATTCAATTTTTTTGTATAAGGAAAGAGAAGTCTAGTTAGTACATCTTTTTTCTGTACTTAAAAAAGGAAAGCAAGTATTGTATATCCCCAAATTTTAATTTAATTCCCATAGATGCTAATTAGCCCAGACCTGGAAGGCTAGAACATTTATCCTGTTGATTTCAAAGGTTACAGAACTTCAAGTTCTTTCTGTTCTTGCATAAATAGGTGAAAATGAGAAAACTCTACTCCAGTCAGTAGTTCAAAGATAGGTGATTAGGTTTTACAGAGCAACAAAACTAGCAATGCCAGTCTGTGAGCTCAATTCAAGTTTCCTTTGACAAAAGCCTCAAGGCCAGCTGAGTAGAATAAAAGTGATAAGAATACAGTTATCATCCATATTATCCATTTGTTATTCTTACCTGTTATCTGCTACAGATTGCTAGTAACAGGAACTTTACCAAAAAAAAAAAAAAAAAAAAAGTGAAGGCATAGTAAAAGCAAAACCCTTAAATATTTTGGTAGAAAAGTTCACCTGACTAATTTGTTTCTTAATTCAGGTTTTTGTAGGCATTGTGATGAAAGATGCAAGTGTTTTCTTATGAGTTTTCAGCATATACAAAACATTAGGTCTTTTATCTGGAGGAATCAATCGCCATATTCCCTTGCTTAGAATCATGCATTTCTTCAGTTTGGTCATAATTCTGATTTAGTTTCCCCCATTCAGCTCTGTGTTTAGAGCCACTCTAGAATAATCTGCCAGAATCTATAAGGATACCTGATGTCACTCCCATTTTTGACCACAGGTATACTCTTTAGGTCTTTGGCATACTGAGAATTCAGTAAATTTGAATAAATGCTATTTGGAGGCTTTGTGGGATGAAATTTTCATTTGTCATTATTTTTTAACATGTCTTTTCAACAATGTTATCATCCATGATGTAGATGATGCTACTCATTTTCAAGTAAAAATATTAAAGTTACATCACACATAGTGAAAAGGCTTAATATCATAACATGTTATTTCATTAATAATCTCTTAATTACATCCCAAACAGCCTCAGTTTGATTTGATTACTTTCTTTTCTTACTGTTAATGAACCATGATGTTGTCGTGTGTTTTTTATTAATTTGCTTTTGTATGGTTGAATGGTTTTTCCTTATACCCCTGATGTTGTATTGTTCATGGTTGCACCCTGTTCTCTCCTCCCCCAACACTCTATCCCTTCCTTGCTCCCCTCCTCTGGTTGCCTGGCTGTCACTCCGGGGCCCTTCCCAGCTTCTGGAAAGCTCTTGGAGGGGCATCGAGTGATAGGCTGCAGCCAGGGGAACTCCCTTCCCCCTCCGGGAGGTTGGCCCCTGAGGGTGTCCCTCATGCCTCCTGCCGCTCCCTGAGCTATCCTTATTAGTGGGTCCCTTGTTCTCCCCGCTTTCCCCACCCCTGTATAAAAGCCGATGCTCAGGCTCTGTTCTTGGCTCTGTCTGGGCAGAGGCTCTGAGGTGAGGAGGTTCCATCTGGGTCCTCTAATAAACTCGTACTGCACCCCCAGTCAGAGTCCTCCTTCTTTCCTCGCCTCTGTTGCCGGCACACTCCAGCTTGCTTGTGCCTCTGCTCCGGTGTTCGCCGGAACCCACAGGATCGGCCGTGTCTGCCAGCAGACGGGGCCGTACCTGCTCACTGCCTCGGTGCCAGGGCTAGCCCGGGCGGGCAGAGAAGATGCTCTCCGGAAGGCATTGTGACACTATTCTGTATCCCCCTGTTTCCCTGAGTTAATGGTTTGCCCCAAAGGTTGTTTCCACTGCCTGAGCTGTCAGTTTCACCTAACCTAACCCTTTTTCCTGGATGTTCTATGTCAATCCTTCCCTTGGACCAACGCCTGTCTAAACTCCTCCTTGGAATTCCCCTAAAACACGATGCCCCACTGGCCCATGTGACGTGTTCTCCTCCCACTGCTGTCCCATTGGTTCCTGAAGTATGAAGCTCCTCCTTGTTCTCCTCCCACATCCTCTCCCTATTGGTTAGAATTTGATACCTGCCCCTTGGGTCTTCCCCTTTTATAAGCTGTTGAAGACTGTATTTCTGTCACTGACTTTTCAGAAGAACAAACCCCTCTGGATCACAAACAGAGGACCTCCCTCTGATTCCTTGCCGCCAGCCTGCACTGATCTAAAGACCTTCGTGCCATAGAGCAAAGCACTCTGAGCAGCGTCTCTCGTCACCCGCTCGGGCGATGCATCCCACTCATGACGCTGTGCCCCGGCGGCTGAGCTGGCTGAAAGACTCCGGCACAGCATCAAGTACATTTATTCCTAAAAGGATTTTGACGACACATTCCAGTAAGTTAAAAAATTATGACTTGTACATTTCTTTTTTGTAATTTGAGGAAACTGAATGTCTAATTTATTGATAATTTTACATGATTTTTGTCTTAGCTTTGACTTAGTTTTCTACATCTGTCTGGTTTACAGTTGCTTTGCATTAGGCTGGAAATCATGTACATTAGTTCTATTTCATGTGATCTAGCTAATATTGATGTCTGTATTGAGTAAGGAGCTTTCCTGGGTAAAATGGTTGGTTGAATTAAAGACAAAGTAATCTCCTTCAGCAATGAGAAACCTGGTTAAAATATTGATATCCGAGCAACACTAAACAGACGCTATCAAATGTAGTCTTCATCAATAACTGGGGGAAAATCATGGTCTCTAAATTATATATATACATAGCACATGCCCACATAACATGTTCATGAATATTTTTTCGTTTCTAGCATAGCGACCCTATAAAATAAGGAAAAAGACCTAGTCAACTACAGAACAGGAAAAGGAGCTGGAAATAATGCACAGAATTTTGAAAATCCCAAAGTAATAAATCAAGCCAATATGTGTGTGCATGCTTAGGTATGTTTTCAAATGAGACTCATCTTTAGCACTGTCTCAGCATTTTCAGGTACCAAATGAGTGAGAATGCAGTAATGCAAATTTATTTTCATTGTCAGTTTTGCCTTCCTCCTCCTCCTGCTGTTTGTTCATTGTACATATAAACACAGGAAAGCTCCGATCCTGGAAAATACATTTTTGATGTCCAGAAGAAATAGTGCCATCCAAATCAGTTATGAGATTTTGTCTTTCTGTACTTATTAAATTTTCTCAACAGGTTTCTATGTCCTATATGCTCATCAACAGCCAGCTCTTCCCTTCCATAAAACAAAATCTAAGCTCCACAAAGGACCCATCATCTGTACAATCCTAAATACAGTCCTTACACAGAAGAAACACACAGAGGAAGCATTTTCATCAGGCATCATCTGATAAGAACATCACAGAAACCTCATCTGTTTCTCTGGTGGGAGTGGTTAGTATCTTTAGCCTAGTCATGTAGAACTGTGATAATTGAGGTGTCTCAGCTTGGTCACAGTCCGTGTCATTCTTATGTTAGTTTTTTAGCCCGTGGGACTAATACAGCTGTATTGCATTAAAAGTCAAATTGTACCAGAATGCAGAGAAGTATTACTCGGGAAATAGTTTTGATGCTTTGCTCGTCTAGTCATTTCTACCTGCTTGCTAGAAACTATTGACAGAGATTTCTTTCACCTTTTCTCTAAGCTTTTTCTGCTTTTGCTTCTTAATATTTATTTTCTTTTACCAAAATGTGTTTCTTGAAGTAAAAAGTTTTCATGGAAAATGTGAGTTATGATGAAACTTTCTAGGCTTTAGGGTAAAATTATTAACTATAAAAGGCCACTACAAAGAACAGACCACGGGCTTAGTGGTTCAGTTAATCATCTCAGGAGTGAACAAAATTTTAATGTTTAAGTTATTTCAAGCAAGAATGAAGTTTGGCTCTTCCTAGAGTCAAGTAAGTATTTTCATGCCTCAGTGTCTTTGAATGAATTATTTGCTTAGTGATAAATTTCAGTCTTTTACTGGTGGAAAATGAAAATAAATGTCAACCTTTTGACATTTTATATGTGAAGCTGAATTCTTGTTTACCAGATGGCATTTATACTTTTGATTTACTTATTTGCTTCCCATAGCCCCAACTTACGGTGATCTCCTGCGTTTTGATGGCTTGGATACTTAGTTGTTTATTTTTACCTTAAAATAAATCAAATAGTGTTGTTTGGTGTTTGAAATCTAGTGCAACTCACAGCTTTTTCTGATGTAAATTTTCACAAATACTCATTTTCTATGCATTGAGATAAAAAGTAATATTCACAACATTCTCGTTGTAGAATTGAAAAGACAAACACAGATGAAATATCAGATTCTGATGAAACATATCTAAGGTATAACGCTTACTGTTCAGTTGACAGCTATGTTTCAATTTCCAGTTCCCCAAAGAAAGGCAAATTATTCAAATGAGATGAGCAGCCGGCAAAGAGGGTTTATTTCCTTAAACAAACAAATTAACATTTTGAATGACCAAAAGTATCCCCAACAGTCACTAGCTGCTACTTCATAGGAATCCATGGTTTCTGTGTTTTATCTGTCATCTTCTTATATCGTGGATATCTCAACTCAAATTACTCTTGAAGCTCCTCTTTAGGCAAAGAAAAGTTCTGCTTTTCTTTTTGACCAAGCTTACCATACAAATATAAGCCTGAAATAGAATTCTTTTTGTACAGTTGGACCATATGGCAGTTAGACCATATGAATCTTTCAGGTGCCCCTTATCAGTGCAATTTCATTCTGTAAATGTTACTATGATGTAATTTATTGTAAGTAGATTATTACATATTTTGATTATTTCACTTTTTTCAATTAGCATCAATAATTCTACTGGCAATTATGCATTCTTATAACCACAATGACATATGCTTCAAAACTACTTTTGATATCTACATGTAGGCATAGAAAGTTGGCAATTTAAATCAAAATCATTAGTTAGTATTTGAAAGTTATGTAAACTGCCGTGATATCACATTTAAGTAACAGTAGCAATTTTCATGGCATCTGAGCACTCAGGAAGACTGCCAATCTTCAAATGAATTCCCAATGCCAAAAAAAAAAAGTGGAATTTATAGTTGCTGAAACATAAAGCATCTGATGTCTTCTATATTCTTTTTCTATATTCTTTTTTTGCTATCAGTTCTTTCTTTACATCCGATGCAAAAGCAGGGGTTTTAAAACATTATTCTTACCAAGCTTTGAGAAGAAATGTCTCAGTTCAGAAAATGACACTTGTTTTTGGATTTTTTTTGCTTTGTCTTTCTCTTGCTTTATAAAGAGGGTTGCACAGAGTTTTTTTCAGAACTGTCTTATAAGTCTCAGAATATGAGTTTCCTGTGTTGCCTGGGAAACAGCTTTGGATAAACCAAAAAAAACCCCCACATTTAGTTTGGTATAAGAATGTTGACTTAGAGAAGTATACTTCCATAAGTTTAAAGTATGTTGGCAGCTATTATCCTTGTGCAACTGATAAGATTTGTACAAAATGTCATCTTTATATTATGAAGCTTTCTGGTGGGCCCTTTGCCAGAAAACCATGAAATAACATTATGGACTCACTGGACAATTGCCATGGAATTTTCCACCAGGCAGTTTTTGAACTGATTATGTATCCGTCATAAGCTACAGAGAAATTCAAAGGGATCATTAATTACAGTAAAATCAGGATGAAAATTACAAGTATCTGCTTTAAAAATCTTCAAGATCAAATGAATCACAGACTTATCAGTTAACCCAGCTCCAGACTGAGCACCATGAAACTCATGGGTGGCAATAAGAATTTCTTTGGAACCCGTCTGCGGTGTTTCTCTCAGGATACACTTTACTTGTCTGATTATTAGCGTCTCATGTCTTTTAAAATGCTTTAAAGCATACCTTCCTCAAACCCCGCTGTCGCGGTGCCTTCAGAGAGTGTCTCTCTGCTCACCCAGGCTAGCTCTGGCACCGGGGCAGCGTGTCAGGCACAGCTCCAGCTACAGATAACTAGAGCCGATCTTGTGGGTCCTGAGATCTGTCGACCCACTCTTCTTGGCACAGGTTGTATTTGTGCGACGTCGGTAAGGAGGAAAGGAGTCTGGGTTGGGGGAGCCAACAAGATTTATTGGAAGGCCGTGCGTGGGGCCTTCTCACTTGAGGCTACAGCCCAGCCCAGCCCCGAACCCGGCTCGAACACTGACTTTTGAACCGGGGAGGGGCAAGGGGAGTGAACGAGGGAAAACCCAATGGAGACCCTCCAAGGAGTGACCCAGTACATAAATGACACCCTTGGGAGCCAACCTCAGGTTAAAGGAGGGAACAGTGTTCCTTTGCACCCAATCCTCCGCCATCTCTCCCAGAGCTTTCTAGAAGCTAGGTTGGGTTCCTGAATGACGGACAGCTCACCGAGGGAGGGGACAGGGAAAGGACACATCCAATTTCTATGGAAACTGGGGAAGGATACATTGAGTGACAGGAGACAGAGCAGGGAACAACTATACCTAGGAAACCAAGGGGGGTGAATAGAACAAACCATTCTAACATATCAAATAAACATAAAAATCCACACTGCTACACCCCCTGAATATTTATCATCCTATTTAAACTTTCTTAATACCCTTGGCCATTTTAAATAGCATCAGACAAGAAGATTTTGGTGACTGAATAGATCCCAAAGTTAAAATATTCAAAGGACTTTGGAGCCATTAGGCTTTATTTCAGAGATATGTTAATCTCATTTACAGGTATGCAGGAATCATTTTAGGTCACCCATGAACTTGGCTTCACCTGTGACTGCATCATGGAGTCATAGAAAGGCTTGGGTTGGAATCCATACTAAAAATCATCTAGTTCCAAGTCCCCTGTCATGGGCAGGGATACCTTCCACTAACTAGATTAGGTTTCTCAGAGTCCCTTCAGTCTGACTTCCATATTTCCTGAGATGACACCCCCACAACTTCTCCAGACAATCTGTTGTCATGCAGTGCATCATGCATTACCTCCCTTTTTTTTAATAGCTTCTGTGGACTTCTTGGATATCTTAATGGCCTTTTGCCTTCAGTCTCTTGAAGAAGAGGTTTTCCTGTCTGATTCCATTAGGGGAATATGGCTGGAGAAATTTGGCCAATTCTACTTACCCAGTGGCAATATATACATGGGTATCATTGTAGATACATCATAGTCCTCACTCTTCCCTCCTGGGTGCATTATGATGTGAGAATGTCTGAAGGCACAGTTGAATGGAAGTATGTGGATAGAGGAAAGGTTGTCTGGACTCTGATGTATCTCCATGCAGGGCTGATGGGGCTGAAGGCCTTCCAAAGTGAATCTGGTTCATGACCACCTTGCTTGGGGCATATGTCAAGTGAATCTGAAACTTTTTACATATACATGTGTGTACCTATACCCTCTTCATTTTTATCAAGAGAAGATTTGTGATTATGGTAGAATTTATGCAAAAAAATTTGAAAAAAAGTGTGACATAATGGGAGACCTTTGTTGGTTGTAGAGAATGGGTTCATAAAAGCCCTTCAAAAATATGCTTTTGCATTGCTGTTGACACCCCTGAAAGATTTGTGATGTCATACATAATTTTATATGAAAAGCTATTAGTTTTAGTTAACATTTTTAATGTGTGCATCACATAAAATGATTTCACTCAGCTGTTTCAGGATGCATGCATGACACCATAAAGTAAAAATTTCTTTTCAACAAAATTTCAAAATACTATAAAAGTATTGAAATGTAGTGCTTGTTGTTCAGAAACTTACCTGTGACAAAATATAGGATTTTTTCCCAATTTTTAAAAATATATGGTTATTTGTTAGTTTCAATGTGCTCATTTTTAGTATTCTTGCAATGCCGTCTGTGTGGGACCATGTGTGGTGTCTGTTGATGTGTGAGGGAGGATGTAGAGCAAAGAAATACAAAAACTCTAGAAACACTTTACTATTGCAAGAAGTAGCAAAATACCACATTTTCTGGTGACCAAACTGGCTATGGGGTAACATCTTGCTACTGACTAGACTTGCATAAATCTTTTTAAATGCTCCCACTAATGATGTATTTTGTTCTCAACATCCAGTATATTAAAATCATATATAGAAAAGTCCAGAACTGGTTGTCTTACATGATATTAATTATGCCCATAAAATTTCTAAGAGTCAACCCTGATTAAGTACTTTCTGCACTATTAGCTATAATAAATCTAATATAAAGTTGACTTTAAGTATTATTTATATGTACACAATTATTGCCCGGAGTTTCTAACACCTTTAAAATTTTGTTGATTTTTTAATTGGTTAGTAAATTAGCATCATGCATTTTATGGTGAACGTGAAAGATATCCAGAAATTCAGTAAACTCACTTTTATTGTAGTCGCTAAAATGTTGTCTTGATATACCCATGCTGTTATAGAATATTTATCACATAGCTGTGTGAGGAAACAGGTCACAAATAAGTTTGTATCAGGTGACAAAAAATTTCCATTCTACTACCAAGAAGAGACTAAATCTTTCATCAATATTTTATTGGATCAACTAATATACAAATTGGAACAATATTGTTAGAGGAGGAGACCAGGAATAATCTTTGTTTCTACAGAAGTTGTACTGCAATGAAAGTGCAATGCCCAAAATTTAACGCTCTGGACAAAGTAGTAACAGACAATTTCCTATAACAAATTGCAATCTGGATTGCTTCATAGCCCTCTTTTACACAAAATCAAAGTTAAGTTCTTATTTTGCCATACAGACCAAAGCATATGATAAGCTTGCTAATATATATGTCCAAGGATTTAGACATTAAAATGAAACAGAAATCATAATTTAAAAAAAAAATTGTTATGATTATCCAGGATTTTCCTCCTATATAAAAGCATATTTTTCTGAGATGTGATTCACATTTGGAGATATCTATAAATATGTTTTAATAGACTAAATAAGGTGATTTCACACCTACATATTTGTTGCCTAAAATTAGGTGAGATCGATAGAAAGCAAGTAAAACTGGAGGTATGAATCATCAGCTGTAGACACTGCATCTGTACAGCCAGAATGAACCTAGTGTCTATCTCTATAGGTTATGAGAACTGTCCATTGCATTGGTTTGCAGGAATTTGCTTTTTCTTTTTGCTTAGATTAAGTAAGTTTGACAGCTCAGAATGTTTCTGTCTTTGTAAAGTGTAATATATACTACAGTTTTCTGTAAAAGATTGTTATAACAATGATATAGCTATATTTTCTTCTAGTACTAATATTTACCATGGGGGAAAATCAATCCCTTCTACTGGGACTGTCCAAATGATAAGTATTGTGTAAAACACAACAAGATGAGAGTATAGGTAAATGTAAGGGTTTATTAATTAATAATTCAGATATTTTCAATTCTACTGAGAATAAGTCAAAGGCATTAATACATTCATTTTCATTGTCTAGTCCGAGTGTGCAAGTAGGCTCAGCAATCTTAGGAAATTAGGTAGTTTATCTTTAGTACAGCACTAGACCTTCAGGAAGAACTGTCGTCCTTGGGTGTCCCTCCAGTTTTGAAAGTGCATAGCTGTAAATGCAGATGAACAGACTGAGTGTGTATGAGGGCACAAAGACTTGTTACAAAGAGCGACATAGAAAGAAATTGGCATCAGAAACATGAGAGTCCTTGAGGACTGTGGAGAGACCATAGCAGTAATAGTATTGTACTTAACATTATTTGTTTCCTGCACCTTGGGCAGAATAATTTACTGCTGATCTATTCAGTGAAAGAGATGATAGACAATATAGATTCTCTCAAGTATTTTCACATGTAAGATTTAGCAACTTGTTAGAAACTTTTTCCCTATTGAAATTACCACATATAGGTAATGTACTACAGTAATAAATATATTTTAAATAAAGCTAAAAATAATAAGCTGATCATTTCACAGTAGAACACTTTAAACTTTTGCTAATCATCTTATGTCTTCTTTTCATCCATCTGGACTTTTTAAACTATGATTTGGAAGTAGTCTGTAATATAATCCCATTATTTTGGCCTGAGAATCCAGTCAATAGTTTGGATTTCAATGCTTTGTTTCCAGAAGGAGAAGAAATTGATTAATTTGAATCATGAGTTTCTGATGCAAATATTGTTATTTATAAAAGAGATACAAAGGCATTTTTCTTTTTATTCATGTTTCCAGGATGGCTCAAAAGACAAGGGATATAATTTCTATTTCCTGTATCTTTTCTACTAATAGGCGTATCATTCACCAAAAGCTTTCCCCCTGCCCTGAATTCTACTGCTACTACTGGACTTCTGCACTTATCCATTATTATTTCTCTTCTGAAACTTCGACTCATGGACCTACAGGTGAACTTGGAAATTCTTACTGCTGTTCTCATTCCATTTAGATCATATTCTTGAGCAGATTTTATGTGCCTTCCTTGAGAATGGATTTTTTGCCCAATAAGAATATTTGAGTTTCAGAAAACATTATTTTTTCTGTAGTATTGAATGAAAAAAAATGATTATGACCACTGGTTTCAATAGTATTTTCTTTATCACAAAGAAAGCTTTCATTACATTTCCATGGCTGAGTTACCAGCTACAGCTGGGCTTACTAGTATGTAACTGGGACAAGTAATCAAGCAGGCTGCATTAGGCAGGCTCAAATCATTAGCTCAATCATTATCAAACTTTTGGGAAGAAATGGCCTATTTCCCTTAGCAGTTTTCCATAAAAGAGCTTGGCACAGTTCCTAGTAGAGTGATTTTCAGGTATTGTTAGTAGTCCAAACGTGCAGATATGGCTGTTAAGAGAAGGCCCAAATTTCATTATGCAGTCTGGAGTCATGTGGTGAAAAATTATCTGGTTTTGTTTTATTAGAACTCAAAGGTCTGAATCTATAGTTATTATAAATAGCTCAGTTAAGACTAGAAGTGGCAGCCAGTGTCTGTAAGATATAGTGCTTTTCTTATCTTTTTCTTCATTGGTTTAACCATAGAATATGAGGCCTCCCCTCTTCCTATTCACTTTTTGCCTTTTCTAACACGCATGCAGATGAATGTGATAAAAAGAGCTGACAGTATCTGTATTTAGACTTGTGCTAAGATGTAGGAAGCTGACTAAAGTGGAAGAGTATATCCAGAGAATATGTCTGAAATGCCTTCTGAACTGAGTCTATACTCAGACTTAGCCCTTGTAGGACTATGGGACAATCCCGTACTTTATATGGATTATTCTCCAATTATAGTCCCTGTTACAGTCCTGTCTGCACTGTGAACACTGAGATTAGCTAATCAGTGACCACAAATTTTGATGGGTCTGGACTGACCAATCTCAAATTGACTAGTTAGCTGTCTGTGAAATCATCCCTGTAAGATTTAATTATCATGTCTCTACACATAAATAACATTTTAGTCAGGCTTAGACTGGGATATCAATGTAAAATTGTAAATACTGCCTGCTCAGCTACAAATATACTTTAAAGGCAATAGGGATATCAATTTCTCGTTTGAAACTTTTCTTAAGTTCATAATTTCTTTTGTCAGTGCTGATGTAACTAGTGATTCATTTCTCCCTAGTCTACCTGTATGACATATGGTTCCATTACTTACTTCTCACCCTTTTCTTTGTACTTGGTGGCATCAATCACCTTATACTTAATTGAAAAGTCATTGTGGCATATCTTGTGAAGGAGTTGGTGGAAGTTTATAACAGGTAAGGGAACTTCTGTATCGAGAAATTAGACACCTTGCTCATATTTAGACATTTCAGACAGCTAGTGCTGAGTTCAGCAGATCAAAATAGGCATCTATTGCCATTCAAGATGTTATTAGTGTCGTTCTTCTTTTCCTTAGATAAAGAAAACAGATTTTCAGATGGTGATCTTTAGCGTCTCTCAGCTCCATGAAGATGTCTCCGACATCTTCGGGTATTGTCAGTGTATAGAGAAATAAATAGCATTCCTTAATTTAGATAATGTTACTCAGCATAATTTCCAACTGTCCTTTGGTTAAGCTTGTTTTCTTTTGGTTTTAAATGAATGATTGCCCCAAGACTTGTTTTCATCATTATTATTGCCTGCTTGTGGATGCTGTCATTGATGCCTATATATTTTCTTAAGTTAAATAAACAACAGGAATATTTTTATAAAAATGCATAAATAAGCTGACACTTGTGAAAATATGGAAATGTACCAATGTCTTAATTAATGGATAACTAGATAAATATATTAAATATATTTCCAACAAATTGCTTTACCTTCTAAATAGACTGTAAAGGAACCTATGCTGATTTCAAAGTTTTCTCATAAAAAGGATCATCAATTGAAGGAACATCAAAGTATACATGAACTAGATGTTTGTAGCTAATACAAACTTATCACCTACCAATAGGATAAATTCCAAACCTTAATACTAAATGAACTTCCCTTTTTTTGTGCATGCAGATACAAAGAGTGGTGACTTTCCTACCATGCCAGATGAAGGAGGAAAAAAATCAAAAAAGTTAGGGGCACAAAGCCATCATTTTTCCTGGGTTAGTTGAATCCCCTAGTGATTCTACTGAGTGATGGAGGTTTCATGAAAAAATCAATGACACAGAAAACTGGTTTATAACTCAGTGTGACAGCTAGTGTAGTCTAAGAATTTCTTTGTTGTAATCCACCCTTTCTTAGTTAGCAAACATTATCCCAAATACAGTTATGCAAATATAGGTAAAACAGATGCTTCTTACAAACTACAACTAATTTGAAACTGCAAATTTATAAATACAAAAAAAAAAAAGATTGCCAATTCAAAGTGTATTACATCAATGGTTAGAAGAGACAAGAGAAAAATATTGTTGTACTATGATGTGTCCTCATCAAAACCTAAATCTTATGTTTCTGGGGAAATGGGATTGCAGTGACAGAGCTGGGTAGAGATTAAACTATAAGATGGAGAAAATCCTGACAGAATCCATTCAGATAGAATTTCAGTTCCAGTTCTTTTTGGTGGAGAAAGGTACATTATATAGAACAGTTACAGGAGATGTGGAGTTATAAATAAATTTATACCCGCTGAATAGACTATACCTGTAATTTCCACATAAATTAATCATAAACAACTTGACAAAACTGTCAAGTTAGCTATGTGGGGAAGAAAAACAGTAAACCATGTTTTTGCTCCTGTGCATGCTGTCCTTTGGGTACTAGCTGAAGTGCATTATTATATATACTTCCAGAGAGAACAAAACTATTTCCTGTGAAACTGTAAGAGCAGTTGTGCCAGGTCTCCAGAGCAGTACCATCGTACTAAATGTGTTTAACAGCGGGTACCTAGGAGGCAGGATGTGGAAATCTGTATTGGAATGATTTCTTTTTCTACGTGATAGCAGTATGGCCACAAAAAAGGCCTAGGTATACGTTGTGCAAGATTCCTGTTCCAAATTAGAAAAGTATGCTTCCTTGCTAGTTGAAGCAATTAGAGAAAGATTATAAAACCATAAAGGTTTAAGGAGAAAAAGAGGAAAAATGCTGATAAGTCAAAATTATTATAGATACTGGCAATTATGTTTATATTTCTATGGGAACTGACCATATGTTTCTTTGATCTTCCAGTCTATCTGACAGGTAAAGAAAACTGCTTGTTATTTTTAATTCAAAAGCTTTAATAATTAAATGAACAGCATAGGATTTTTTTACTTTTCATCAACAGGGGTTCCCCAGGAGCATGTAATGAGCTCACCTTCAAGCTTGGGATGGCATACCTGAGTTTGAATTTTTTCATATTAGGAAGGATTTTGAGACCATATCTCTCAATTTCTGAAGGAGTACAAATATTATATTTAATAAGGATAATTGTATCCTTCTTTTTTTCCTCAATCCCCACTTCCACATTTTTCAATGAAAGCAGCAATGTCTGCTAAATATTGTGCTGACCTGATTCTTTTACTGTACTAAAGATGTTTTACTGTCCTGATATTTTAACTGTACTAAAGAGTCTCTCCAATTCCTGCTGAGTCCTTGAGGAAAGCAGGACTATGCAGATTACTAATGGAGCTAAGTATCAAACAAGTACATAGTACTTAGCCATGCCAAAATGGCAACAGTCCTGGCTTTTCATGGCAGCAGTATGCCATACATCTTGAGCATTTTCCGGAGGCAATCTTGCATGTCAGCAATCTCTTCTCAGGATGTTTTGAGGATTATAGACTTGAATTTTGGTATTTAAATTAATTCTGAGTGGCACATTTGGTGCCCAGGAGCCTCACATCTGCAAAACAAAACTCAATTTTTCCCTGATGTCATGGTTCTTAACTTCAAGTTGATCTCTTACAAATTTTAGTTTCAAGTACTTTGGCAGACACTATCAAGTAATTATTCTTTATATATAGATATATATATATATGAAGATAATTTTTTTTTTTTTATTTTCTTCCAGTTGCATTACTGCTAAATAATTTAGACAAAGGATAATTTCAAGAGGAGACTCACTGAAGGGGAAATGAATACAATTAATGAAGCAAATTTTTTCTAAGTTTTGCATATAATGGGAATAACATTTTATCCTTTATAATGTTCTGGAAGACTGGTAACACTAAAAACCTGAAACTGCTTTAAGAGTCGATGACTACAGGCAGGACAGATCACACTCAATTAAATAAATTACATATGACTCTGATCAAGACAAACAAAAAATGAGGGGTTTTTTTTTCTTATTTATACATATCTTTTAAGACTGATTACATTTTTGAAGGAATGCCTGTTTAAGGAAATCAAGTTTTATCATTTATTTTCTGGTAGACTTCATAGGTTCCTTTTTTGTCCAAAATTATTTTGTTTTATGAGAGATAGCTAATTTGTTAAATAATCCCCTCCTAACACCTGAAAGAAGCCAAGAGTATAAGCGCAACATAAATAAAATAATTATAATTTTTGGAGGTTGGAGTATTATTTTCTACTTCAGAAAAAGATTTTGGCCGCCCATTCCAAGAAGAGGAAAATTTCATGGATGTTTTACAGAATTCTGGCAGTTACATGGCATAAGTGCAGTCAGCCTAGCAATTGTGGCACATTGACCTTTTTAGTCCTGTAAAACAGACATTGAAAAAATTTAAATAAGGTATTAACGAAAAGTGTAATATTGTATAAAGCTATTACGTGCTTGAAGTTTGAATATTTTATGCAGATCTAGTGACTTCATGTCTCTCTATTCCTCTTTCTAACTATATGACTACAAGTTGATATAGACCTAAAATATACATAGAATATTACATAACAGAATATATGCAATATATGTAATAGAACTGCACAAGAAAGAGTTGAGGAAAGGACTGAAGCAGTTTCTGTACAAGGAAACATGATATCCCATGCACTTCTAAGGCTGCAAAAGGTTTTGCTGGGGAAAAGGTCAAAGCGAAAAGGAAAATATAATATGATAAAGTGCTTAACATAGAGAAGATAGATAAGGAATGGAAATTTACAACATAAAATTTGGATGGCATTGAATCAGAACAAAGAGCAAATATTTTTAATTTAATTATAGAAATAACTGCCACACAAAACATATTAAAGTGGAAAACACATGTTGTCGTGTAAAACAAAAAATGCATTCAGAAAAAATAATGATAAAGCCATAGAAAGACAATTAAAGATGATGTTTGAATGTGATCTAGATGTTTAAATTAAAAGACAACAAATTGTACAGACAAGTTATTATTCTTTACTTGATCTGCTGTTTTAAAAATATGTCTATTGCACACCACAAATTTACATGGTGGGTTGATCTAATTAGGTTTATATTACTTTTTATTAAAAACCCGTGATTTTCCAGTTTTAATTTTATTTTTCTTAATGCCTATTCATACCTTGCTCATCACTATGGCACTGATGTTCCAAAATTGATGCCTATCTTCATGCTTAATATTGACGAAGAAATCAACTGCTCACTTCTGGGCCATTGTCCTGCCACCAGGGCTTGTTTCCCTCCCAGTTCATCCCATCATTGCAGCAGTAGCAGACATCAGATAAACTCTTCCCTGTTGAAAGGACAGCGTCCTGAGTAAGGGCTGGGGCAGTGTTTAGGAAGTAGAGACACAATTGTGGGAGAGGGCAGACCAAGGGGAGTATCTGTGGAGAAAGCGGTTGCTGGCAAGCAGGACACTTGTTCCTCAAACAAACCTCACAGACCCTTTCCACCCCCCTTATTCCTTATTGACCATTTCAAAATGCTCCGCTTGTGTTTGCAAACTCCTCTCTCTGAAATCAACACTGTCAATGACACAGCATTGAATTTTTCACCTCCAGGATGAAGATGAAGCAAAGCTTTGTCCATAAGGTAGGACAATTAAATTTTCTTTCAAAGTGCTGAAAGATGGAGAAGACACTTCCCTATCTCTGCCTACATTTTCTTTGGTTTTTTTTTTCTTTCTTTTTTTTTCCTTTTTATTTTTTTCCCCCTCATGGGTATTTTAGGCATGACCAGGTGTGCCTTGGGAATGTTATTAGCTAGTCTCTAGGCTAAACACTTTGAGTGACCATACAAATAGTTTTATTTAAATTAAATTTAAAAAATTAAAATTCAGTTTAAATTAAAATGAAGTACTGTTCTGTTTAAATAAAATTACACTGTTTAATTAGAACACTTTTCATGGTTTTTTCAGTACTAATTTCAGTAGAGTGCCCATGTAAAAAGAAAAATTTATCTCAAATTGTGAAAACTAACTTTCTGATCTTTTTTTTCTGCTTGAGCAAGGGATAATGGTGAAAGTCTCTTATTTTTTTATTCTGTCTCATCTTCCATTATTTACATATTGCCTAGCATAAGAAATTCCAGTACTCAGGTAGGAATTCTGGGTTCAGAATTGGTAGTACACAACCAATTGCAACATTTAGATGTGAAACTGTAAAAATTGCTTTTACTGGTTCTTTCCTGAAAGAATTAGTAAGAGACCTTGGTGCTGATATTGCAAATTCTATCCATTTATTATGATTCACACAAATTACTTAAACCACCACAATCTACAGAAATGCTGTAATGTGAAAAAGATGACACTAAAACTTACATTATGCTCAGAAAATATATTCATCCACTTCAGTGTATATTTTTTCCCAAAGAAATGTGGTTTCACCTCAATGACCTGCTGACATAAATCAGGATTTCAAAATTCTGGAATGATGAGAAGATCTGCTAAAAGAGGTTGTGAATCAATGAACATTCTCCAAGACGTGGTAGTGATCTATTTGAAACTTCCTTCTGGGAATTCTGCTTTTCAGAGTGCAGATAGATGGCACATTGAATTCTTATATAACAAAGTCTCAGAGTTCTAGTAGTTGAAGCTCTGAAATCATTTCATGATAAATTTCTCTTTTCAGGAGTGTATAGGTTAAGTATAAAACAAACATAAAAAGAAGCAAACAATGATTTTGGCAGAATGTGATGTTTTTAATAGATCCTAGCAGTATTTGAAGGGTAAAATGGAGCAAAGATGTTTATTTTAAATAATAACCCTATGTTGCTTCTGTGGAAATAATTTCCTCCTTTCCTTTGGGCCAGTTCAGGTCAGCAGTCCTGGCTGTGCTCCCTCGCAGCTTCTTTTACCCCTGCTCACTGGCAGAGCATGGGGAACAGAAAATCCCATGACTTAGGGTAAGGACTACTAAGCAGCAACCGAAGAATCATTGTGTTATCAACGTTATTCTCCTACTAGCTAATGAGAAAAAAATGAACTCTATCCCAGCTGAAACCAAGACATTATACACCCTTTATTCCATATCATAGAACATCAAGTTCAGGATATAAATTTGGGGTACTTGGCTGGGAAGCTACTTGGGGACAGGCTGAACATTGGGTAATAGCTGGTGAGGAATTTTACTGTGCATCACTTGTTTCTCTTGGGCTTTATTCCCCTTTTTCCTTTTCAATACAACTATTAATTTATTAGTATTTATTATTACCATTATTTTATTTTGTTTCAGCTTTTAAACTGTTCTTTTCTCAAGACATGAGGTTTGCTTTTTATTTCCAATTCTCCTCATCACTGAGGGCAGGAGGATGGTGGTGGGTTTGGGGACTTGATGTTGAGTGAATGGCTGCATGGTTCCTAGTTGCCACTATGTTGACTCCCTTTGGTTGTCCTTGAAATTACATTCAGACCTCCAACTCATAGGATGTTTCCTGAAAAGTGGAGCTTGGTGGATATGCTTGTCAGGAGAACCAAAAAAAGCCCCCACAAAGTAAGGATGGTTCAAAATCCGTGACCTTGGTGACCTAATTGGTCTTTTCTATCAACAGTCTGAAATTAAAATATTTTTCCTCACCACAGTACAAGGTGAATTATATGAACCTGTGATTGATATAGATTCTTAAAATAAAACCAGAACAGAAGAAGAAAACACACACTCTCCAGTATCAAAATTCCTGTCCTTTCTTTATGATTAGACTGCACATTTTTTTTTAAATACCACATAAGGAAAACATTTTTTAAGTGACAAAATCTTTAAGAGTATTTTTAAATTGTTAACTTTCCATGTACCAAAAAAGATCCTGGCTCACAGAGCAAGGTATTATTGTTATCAAGTAATACTTATTTGGACAATGTGAGCTATCTTCTGCTATTTATTTATACTATTCAATAACACTGATTACACAGACTGAAACCAAGGTGGAAACACAATTATTTACTGTTGTCCTTTGGATTACTTTCTCTCTGTAATATAGAAGATTAAACATAATCATTCCAGCTGGAAACACTTTATAGCTTAATCAAGGACAAACTCATAAAATAATTTTACCTGTTATTTATACGGTTTATGAAAAAAACCCCCTAAACCCAAAAAAGTAAAAACAGTTGAAAACTGTAATTAGAATTTATTATAATAAAATACTTAGATAGGGGATTTTGGGTTTTTTTTTTGTAAGAAAACCTTTTTTCACATCAAAATGATTTGTGTAAAGAATAGAACGAATAGATAACTATTTTTCTCTAGAGTAGATTTGAGGCATTATATATAAGTTTGGTTTGCTTTTATTTTCTTCTTTTTTAAATAAATAAAAAAACAAAATTGTGTCATCTTTCTTTCTCTGCAGGGCCTCTTTTTTTTCAAAGAGTTCCTATTTGGATGACAATTTTAAAGTTTATTTTTGTGACCAAAGCAATCAGTTTAAACAAACTCTAAAGACAATAAAATCTTCATTTAAATTTTCTATTCTTCCCTGGGATCCACCAGAAAATATTGGTAAATGGAATGGGTTTTGGTGAGTTAGANTTTTCTGAGCTTATTGGTTATTTTTGTAGCATTTTTAATGGTGGGAGGCTTGTAGGAGTGAGTTTCCTGTGGAAATAATTCAAATCTTGTAATAGTTCATGCTAAGTGCCACAACTCTGGATGTCCTACAGAACTGGGACCTGAAGGCTGGCCAACAACTCATTCTACTTGCATTCTATTCATTTACAAAAAAAATGAAGATCTGCTGGAATTTAGGATCTGAATTTGTAAGTCTGGAGTTATGCAGAGACTAGCACTTTTAATTTTTCTAAATAAAACAATCAAACCTTTTAATGTACCAGTTTTAACAGCTTGTGTCATACAGGATGCAATGTACTGTTTATAATGACAGGAAATTTTGTTCTATTAGGAAAAACAGTCATACTGTTCCTTTTACAACCCCAAACATACTTAGAGGCTCTTAAGATAAGAAGGGAGGCACAATATAATTCCCTAATACCACACTGAATTCTTTCACTTGGATGGCTGAATAGTTCAGAATAGCAGTTACCTTGAAAATAAATGACTGTGCTGAAAGGAGAATTAATTAATTCAGATAAAGTAAATAAACTCTGTGAACTGACTAATGTAGCAGAAATTACTGGGTGCTGATACTGCTGTTTTAATTATTAAGTCCACATTAATTAATTTCAGAGCTACCTTTTTTGAAATCCACAGCTTGACCAACATTCAGAGTACAAAACATGCCAAGAGCCAAATTTTGCTTAGTAACACTTTTGCAAAGGCTGGAGCCGAGTCTTCACACAACTAATTGTGATGAACTTTAAAAGAAAGTGGCAGTTTCAATAAACAACACGGGATCCAAATTATTGTGTGGTACTTCCTTCACCACAAGCTGAGAAACAAAGTTTGATTGTGTCAACCTATTTCTTTCACAGAAGAAGCTGAACTTCTTGTTAATTGCCAATAGGGTTCTGAATGTAAAGGGAAATTAATGTCTCTTTGAGAGCTGCAGTAAAATCAGTGATCATGGCTTCCCATGCAGAGCTCCTAGGCACAGTGTGATTCAGTCATGACCCATTGTGACATCATAAACTCAATGAACTTAAGAGTTTGTGAATGGGTGAGAATGAGTTACGTTGCATTTAGTAGTTAGTGCTGATGATTCTTGTACCTACGGACATAAATAGTATAAAATTTACTTATACCATACTTTTTTCCCTAACACATCATATGTGAAGGACTGTTTCAGATAGCACCATCATTGATGTATCTATTGCTGCTGAGGAATGCTCAGCAGGGATTTTACTATCTGTATTTTATTCTAAGAAGACAAAAAGGAAGGTATAATATATTTAAGACTGTCTTTTGTGATTACTTCCATAAACCATTAAAACAATTTACAGCCAGCAAATTTATATCTGCAGCATCACACAGCAGACAGCAGTAACATCAGTATGGTAACTAAAAGATACACTCCCAGAAGGATTTGGTTCTCTAATCCCTCATCATTTTGTTTGCTTCTTAAAATAAAAACACCTGTAGTAACGATTTCTCCTGACAAGCTGAAAGGCACTGAACAGAGAACAAGTTTAATAAAATGTTATAATTACAATCTTTAGCATAACTTCACCATGTATCAACACCTCTTATGAATTTCCTAATCACTTGCTTTTTCTTGTTTTCACTTGAAGCAAATTTAAATTTTTTGGAGAACTCTACACACAACTTCAAGGATAAGGCATGAATATCTTTGAGAAAATCACAGACAAAACAGCTGTAGGGAAAGCTCTTATGGACACTTCATGTCATGTACTTGAATTAAAAACATTTAAGGACAAAAAAACTTCCACAGAAAACTTTTAAATGCAAGTTTTTATGCACTAAAGTTGCTTTATCAGGATATTTCATCAGATACTGTCTGCTAGCAAATAATCCGTGTAGACCAAATTCCTGCTTAATTAAAAAAGGAGTTTTTAATTTAAAATACATTAAATAAATAAAAAAGCTTAAAATTATTTTTAAAAATAATTTTTACTCTTGAGATAGGAGAGGGAGATTGCTTACCATTTACCATCATATACAAAACAGACTTGACTTTAGGAAAAAAAATTAATTTATTGCCAGTTAAAAAAAGTGTATGATTCCGAGAAATAATAATAATAATAATAATAAAAAAATCAATCCCCCAGACTCCAAAACTTTTTCTCCCTCCTCCACTGTTTGTCCCAGCCTCAACTTCATTAATTTATTCCCAAATTATCTACCTCTCCTTCTCAAGCAGGGCCGAGCAGATTGTAGTAACTCATAACAATTTCTCTGATGAACTCTTCTCCTCACACTATTTCCACAGGGAGTTTTCTCCAGGCTTCAGTGTGGGTATCTGCTCCACCACAGTCTCTTAGCAGGTAGGCTGCGGGGGAATGGTTTCAGTTGGAAAGGACTTGAAAGATTATGAAATCCCAATACCCCTATTGTGGACATCATTCACTAGCTCAGGTTGCTGAAAGGCCCTCCAGCCCAGCCTTGAACACTTCCAGGAATGGGGTATCCCCCAACTTCTCTGGGCAACCTGCTCCAGTGCCTTANTTTCAAAATCTGCTCATGGAGATCTCAGTGAAATATCTCTTGCTGCACAGGCATTTTAACGTACTTTCTGTCTTTAGTCCATTAAGGCCTGTTGAAGATTCCATGTCTTATTGTAATAGCAACCCTGAAATATCCCCTTATTGCTCAGCATACCAACATATTTTCTATTTTATATTCATNGCTGCTCAAGATCCCACTGGTTCACATCCCTTCCTTCAAACATATGAGCTGAACCGCTCAAACTGTGCCATCTCCAAACCTGCTGCTGGTGCACCCAATCCCACTATGTAATTAATAAAAATATTCAGCAGTAACAGTCCCAGTACAGACCCTTGAGGGCACCACTTCTTTCTGATTTTGATTTCGACATAAAACCATTGACCATAGCTCTTTCAATGTGACCATCCAACCAATTCCTTATCCATCAAATGGCTTATCTTTCAAGCTCACATCTCTCTATTATAGCCACAAGCATGCAGTATGGCTTTACAGAAGCCCAGGTAGGTGTTATAAATTGCTTGCCCCTTGTCCACCAATATAGTCACTCCATGGAAAGATTAGTTATGCAGAAGTTGCTCTTTGTGAAGACAAATTGGCTGGTTTTTTGTCAGCTCTCTGACATCCGTATTACTCAGCATACCTTCCAGCAGAATATGATCCTTCTTCATGTTCACATGGCTACTTGTTACTTTTTTTTTTTTCACAGTCTCAGGATTTTGTGAAGTGTATTCCACCTTTTCCCAACATCCCACCCACAGTGGTGGGGCCTAGCTGTGTCCTGCAATGGGATAGTTGCAGCTGGCTGGAACCATTAATTAAATGTTAAACATTGTAGTAAAAATGTTAATATTTATCACATACATTATTTCTCTGATTTTCCTACTTTAACTTATTTTTTCCTTTTTTTTGTTTTTTAAGGAACAGAAGGTGTGAAGTTTTTTTTCCCTCCTTCCATGCATACATCTATGGTTTTGCTGTCTTCCAGGAAAATTTGTTTCTAGAAGAGTTTGCTCCAGTATGCTATGTTACATTTCAAATTATAATATGCTAAATAATAAGATGTAGATTTTAAAACACACCGTCTCTTTTGAACAGGATTAAATTCTGGTTGTGCAAATAATTTCTTTTGAGAAGCTGTTGTCTACAGTGCAAAAATAAATCAATGTTGTGACTAAAAAAACCTTCCTTTTAAATTTTTTTAATTGAAAGAAAAGTAGAATTCAGTTCCTGTAATAAATAAAAAAAGAACAAATAATAATTTTAAAATGTTCATTTTGATAGTTATATTTTTTTGCAAAATAAACAAAATCTAAGTCATATTTATGATGGTAGATATTTATTTTGTGCATTTAAAATAAATCAGATTTGTATCACTTTATACCAAGCTTTAGACAGAGAAATCTTTTTCTATTCTAATCTATAATTTTCTAAGACTAGCTCTGAAGTTTAGGAATTGTGATTTTAATAAATATGTCCCATATAAAAAGCTTGGAGGCACATGAATCCAGAAAAAACATGAACCTGATCCTAATACATGCTTTCTGGAATTCACAGGTATCATTTAGACACAATTATCTGCAACTCCAGTGGTGCAGCATGTGTTCTAACTTCCGCAGCTCTAGCTTAGCAAAAGGNATTCCCAAATTATCTACCTCTCCTTCTCAAGCAGGGCCGAGCAGATTGTAGTAACTCATAACAATTTCTCTGATGAACTCTTCTCCTCACACTATTTCCACAGGGAGTTTTCTCCAGGCTTCAGTGTGGGTATCTGCTCCACCACAGTCTCTTAGCAGGTAGGCTGCGGGGGAATGGTTTCAGTTGGAAAGGACTTGAAAGATTATGAAATCCCAATACCCCTATTGTGGACATCATGCACTATCTCAGGTTGCTGAAAGGCCCTCCAGCCCAGCCTTGAACACTTCCAGGAATGGGGTATCCCCCAACTTCTCTGGGCAACCTGCTCCAGTGCCTTACTCCCCTTCCTGTGGTTCTCACTGACCTACTTCTCAAACTGCTCAAGATCCCACTGGTTCACATCCCTTCCTTCAAACATATGAGCTGAACCGCTCAAACTGTGCCATCTCCAAACCTGCTGCTGGTGCACCCAATCCCACTATGTAATTAATAAAAATATTCAGCAGTAACAGTCCCAGTACAGACCCTTGAGGGCACCACTTCTTTCTGATTTTGATTTCGACATAAAACCATTGACCATAGCTCTTTCAATGTGACCATCCAACCAATTCCTTATCCATCAAATGGCTTATCTTTCAAGCTCACATCTCTCTATTATAGCCACAAGCATGCAGTATGGCTTTACAGAAGCCCAGGTAGGTGTTATAAATTGCTTGCCCCTTGTCCACCAATATAGTCACTCCATGGAAAGATTAGTTATGCAGAAGTTGCTCTTTGTGAAGACAAATTGGCTGGTTTTTTGTCAGCTCTCTGACATCCGTATTACTCAGCATACCTTCCAGCAGAATATGATCCTTCTTCATGTTCACATGGCTACTTGTTACTTTTTTTTTTTTCACAGTCTCAGGATTTTGTGAAGTGTATTCCACCTTTTCCCAACATCCCACCCACAGTGGTGGGGCCTAGCTGTGTCCTGCAATGGGATAGTTGCAGCTGGCTGGAACCATTAATTAAATGTTAAACATTGTAGTAAAAATGTTAATATTTATCACATACATTATTTCTCTGATTTTCCTACTTTAACTTATTTTTTCCTTTTTTTTGTTTTTTAAGGAACAGAAGGTGTGAAGTTTTTTTTCCCTCCTTCCATGCATACATCTATGGTTTTGCTGTCTTCCAGGAAAATTTGTTTCTAGAAGAGTTTGCTCCAGTATGCTATGTTACATTTCAAATTATAATATGCTAAATAATAAGATGTAGATTTTAAAACACACCGTCTCTTTTGAACAGGATTAAATTCTGGTTGTGCAAATAATTTCTTTTGAGAAGCTGTTGTCTACAGTGCAAAAATAAATCAATGTTGTGACTAAAAAAACCTTCCTTTTAAATTTTTTTAATTGAAAGAAAAGTAGAATTCAGTTCCTGTAATAAATAAAAAAAGAACAAATAATAATTTTAAAATGTTCATTTTGATAGTTATATTTTTTTGCAAAATAAACAAAATCTAAGTCATATTTATGATGGTAGATATTTATTTTGTGCATTTAAAATAAATCAGATTTGTATCACTTTATACCAAGCTTTAGACAGAGAAATCTTTTTCTATTCTAATCTATAATTTTCTAAGACTAGCTCTGAAGTTTAGGAATTGTGATTTTAATAAATATGTCCCATATAAAAAGCTTGGAGGCACATGAATCCAGAAAAAACATGAACCTGATCCTAATACATGCTTTCTGGAATTCACAGGTATCATTTAGACACAATTATCTGCAACTCCAGTGGTGCAGCATGTGTTCTAACTTCCGCAGCTCTAGCTTAGCAAAAGGTGATATAGGCAGTTTATTTTCTACTTGATTTTTTTCTGCCTACCCTTTAGTACCAGTCCAGTGTAAATGGCATAATTTTAATTTTTAAAATAATTTACCCTTCCTATAGCTTTTAATCTATATTTAACTATATGCAGAAGTAGATTTTTCTTCTAAGAACTGGATCATAGCAATTTGCAGTTTCCCAGATGGAAATTCTGAACAGCTGAGTTTCTGCTGTTTGCTTCCTGGTACAAGAAAAGGCATTTGTAGTTCAAGCAAGCAGCAGATGGAGAACAATTGGAGTATATAATTATTCGACATGGACTCCTTTTAAATGGGAAGGCTGAACTCTATCTATTTGGCTGGGAAGACGGAGGAATACAGTAGCACATGGTAGATAAACCTTCCAAAGATCCTTTAAAATAAATTTAGGCAAATATGTGAAATAACTTCATCAGTTAACAGCGTCTCTTTTTCTGTGAACTCCAAAATCTGGCAAGTCATTGTAGGTTTCCTGTTGAAGGTTGAGATTAATATACAGCCTACCCAAACACTTCTGTATTAATAAACTACATTGATTTCAGTATGTTACCTGAGGACTCCATCTGGTGACTCTCCCTTACTTTGCCAGATTTTGAAAAGCTGATGCCTTACTGTGATCTATTGCCAAAATATAAAATCCACTGTAGGAAAGTATTAACACGTTGTGATTCTTGCTCTATGGAAGTGAATAATTAAATTCTGTGACTTTTTGAAAATGCCCTCATAGGAGCATTACATTTTGTATGCTGACAGCTAACAATAAGACTGTGTGCCAAAATCAGTGTCTAGAGAGCTATGATTATTTTCATTAATTATTCAAGATTAAATGGACATATGAAAGAAAATACAGAGGGCATCAAAACAGGAGTGATAAAGTATTATGTGAAAAAGAAGCCAATCAGAATAATTAAAAGACCAGGAAACGAATAGAGGACAGTAAAATATTTCAGAAGAAAAATGGGAAGAATTGTAGGCCCTTAAGAGATCTAAATTACTTTCTGAACCTACATAGTCAAATCAGAAATTACTCATGTATTTTCCATACAGTAGTTCTCACAGCAAAGAAAGACTAAGGATGGTGAAAAACAGAGTAAGCCTTTGTTTATATTAACAAAAATGAAGATTAGAATTACAATCACATGTAGTAAAACTTACTTTGGTTTAGAAAAGCAATACTGTTAACCAAAATAAATTTAATGATGGAAAAAAATTTTAGGATGACTGATGTTTTTACTGTGGTAAACTCTAGGAAAAAAAAACGGACTTGAGGAAAACTACTAATAAGAAAAGTAGCTAAGCAGGAATAAAACCATAGTAGAAAGGTTACCTGCTTCCTCCTATTGGATTTTGTCTTCCACCTTATTTGAAGTTTCAAAAGTTCAATTATTTTCTATGGAACTGTGACAAATCAAAGGCCTCAAATCCACACATAATATGATGAAGACCTTATCTCGCATTTTCTTCACATATTCAAGTATTTAAGCCCATTTTTGTTTTTGTCACTTTGGAAATGCTCTAACTGTAAAATAAGATATTTTTGAATATGTATGAGGCTCCCTTACTCAAACTCATTTCAGCTAACTCAGGAGAAACAGATGGTTTCTTCACCTGTGCATCGCAAGCAGTCTGACTGTGTGCTTATTCTTTGCACTGACAACGAGACTTCCATGGTTCTCTTGTGGCCTCATTTCTAGATCACAGGCAGGACAGTACCGAGGCATTGAGCTGCTCCAAACTAAGATGTACAGACGCACAGCTGAGTGCCCTGACAACTTTTGAAGTCAAGCCATGAGGTACCTATGCTCATAGGTACCAATTTATGCAATGTTCGTGATGGTTCACACAGGATTTTTTGATGTCATTTCGTAACTGGCATGACTCACATTTCTCACCTTACATTTCACTCAACTAAGTCCACTTTTGGGCAGTACAGAATGATTTAGAAAAATTAGATAACTTTCTCCTAAGTTATAAATCAAACACACCTAAAAGTTACATTTACTCATTCTAAAAGGAACTAATTTAACAATATTATTAGGATCTTGATCTTTGGGAATATCACCAATTATATAGGTGAAAAATAGACTTCATAGCCACCATTTAAAAAAAAAAAATCTTTCCTGAAAATTGAACCATTTTTTTCTGGGGTTAGTGGTTCAGATACACAAAGAGATAGGCTATAATAATAAATAATTAATCTTTTGCACACTTTTGAACTTTACTGTATATCAAATGTTTGATTTTACACAATGGAATGCAATGCTTCAAAACAAAGGTTAAACAAGAGTACATACAGAAATAGCTAATCTATATCGCATTGAAAAGCAGCAAAATTATGAATAGATTATTTTATGTGTTGATTCTTTAAAGAGTAATAGGCACTCTCTTGCTTCAGCCAAGCTGATGTGAGTACATATGCACACACCATTGCACAAAGGCATGTTGGCACAAACACAACAGCACATACAGTCATGGATAGAGGGAAGTACTGAACAAAAATAACAGATGTTAACTCTTTGTCCTTTCAAGTCACAATGCTAACATTTTTCGAAGTGGTCTTGACAAAGTGCTTACATCTGGTATGTATTTAATTGTCTTTACTACAATCAGTATAACTAGAATTTGTATCCCATGTGCTTTAATCATAATTACCGATGTGTAAGATTTGTTCTACCAGAATTAAAATTCTATTAATTGGATTTTATATATTAAATACACTGTGGAGTAGGTAGAATGTATAGAGTAAAAACACATAATTTTTAGAATACTTAGTAGACAAAATGAGAGATGCTCATAAAGAAAAATTCATCTCAAACTGTTTCCCCTCACCAGTTTACAACCAAGAGAATTTTCTCCTGATTATTGAATTGTATCCGACGTAAATTACAATAGCTAAAAGATTCTTATCTTTTTTAACCTGAATCTTTCATAATCTACAGAAGTGCAGTATCTACTGTGGAAATCCAATGGTATGAATATGAGAACACAATCCTAGTCTGCCAGAGAGTACACTTCCTTAGTTTCCAATACTACAATGTCATGGCTGTCTTAGCACATAACAATGATAGCACTGTTCCCAATAATGTCCTCACAGCTGTTTTCCTGTTTTCATTTTTTTTGTTTTTGATGTTTGGTTAGGGGTTTTTTCTTGGGGGGGGGGGGGGGGGGGGGATTTTCATGTATGTTTTTAATTCATAAAAACAGAATACTCCATTGAAAGAAACATAATAAATTTAGGTTACCTTAAATTTCATGCTACTATGGCAACAGATTAAATTAGCTCAAAAGTAGTAGAAGATACCAGATTTAGAGCAGATCTGTTACATGACAGTCAAATATATAAAGAAGATATGGTGATTAATGATTCCTGAATCTGGCTGATGATTTAAGTCAAACTTTCTTGTTAATTCTGGGCTATATAAAATAAATACTAGCCAGTGTGAAGTTGCTGCACTAAGCACACGACATGCAGTTAAAAGCATCGGGACACACTTCTATACACACCTTGTGGCTATACCTCTTATTAATAAAATCATAATAAATTGTTAATATGTAAGTCATCCAAGTCATCCATGATAATTGGAGAGGAATAGGCTGATTACTTATTCTCAAGCGGGGAGAGTTCATGGATATACATCCCGTGCTATGGACATGGAAGAGAAGACTTTGAGAACTGATTTGTACCATAGCAAATTTGTGTTTATTCTGTGTTTAATACATTGAAAGTGAAGTCATGCAATATTACAACTATATTAATATCCTGAAATTTGGAAAGGAAGAAGATAAAAATGAAAATGAAAACAGAGAAGAAACACTGCCATATTTCTTCTTGTTGCTGTTTTAGCTAGAGGAAATAAAATCTTTATGTCTCTTTGCTGTGGAGGTTAAAATAAGCAAAAGACAAGCAGAATTGGATGATCTGTCACACTAATTAAAGAGGAACATAGATTTATGGACACTGAACTGTCCTTTTTACTTATACATAATTTTGGAACACATGATCTTCCCTTGCAAGAGTCCATAAATACTCAAATATTCTAAAATTTCAGGACAAGGAGAAAGTTGTTTTGCTTGAAGGTATCTGTAGATGATTTTACAGATGTATTAGCTATGAGAACAGACAAACAAACAAACAATCACTATTACTAAGGGCCACCTTGTTTGATGATAGAACAATACTGACACACATTTTCATGCAGCACAATCCATATATTGGCTTGCTTTGATTCTTTTCTGCTTGTTTTTGTTTTTTTTTTGCCTGCTGATACACTTTCTTTATTTACCATATTTGTTTGTTTTCTTTTTCTTTTGCTGTTCTGTTTAGAACCTCTAGTGATGTCTGCTTCAATAATCTGAAGATGCCATGCTGAAGCTTCAGTATGAATAGCATGGATACTGGAATGGAGAATATATACATATGATGCAAGGCTCAGGAAAGCAATTCAAAATAATCTTAACAAATAAGAAGCATGTTTGAAATAATGGAATGCAATTCAATAGAGACAACTACAAGATACTAAGGTAGAAATGATAAATTGCACATGTACAAATTAGGGAACAACAGTTTAGGTAAAAGTTCTGCAGGTCTCCAAGTAACAGGATGCCAAGGTTACCATGAGCCAATAAAAAGAATCCCAGTGATCATGAGTCAGCAACATCAAAAGTGGACATTGTGGCAAAGCATTTATTGTGGCACACAAGAGACATATAGATATCCTTTTAGTCAATTCAGCATTCATGAATGCACTTGCATACTCTGTGAAATTTTCTTTCACTGGGCTTTATAATGAGCAGATACCAATTGGTGAGAGAACCAAGTGAACAAAAATACTGATTGAAGGTCTTGATTTTATAACCTTTAAGGAAAGATAAAATAAAGAGGAGATTTAGGAAGAATGTGTTAATAGATTTCAAGAAAATAAAATACTATTCAAAGAAAGGGTTTATATACTCTCTGTATCAGAAAAGAAGTAATGGGCTTAAATTGCAATAAGAAAAGACTCATTGTATAGTATAAGACATATTAGAAAACACATTTGAAAGGAAAAGGTAGTGAAGAACTTGAAAGTTTGATAAAGAAACCCGTCAACCTTCTGTCATTGAAGGTACTTTTAAGATTAGATAAATGTCTGTCAAGAATGGATTAGTTTTTCAAAATCTTTTTCATACTCAACATAGTATGAAGATTCTGAATTGACTTTAGAAGAAAATCACGTTATTCTTCATTCTGTTCTTTACATGTTTTCCTCTTTCCAGTCTTTGATATTTCTGAGATGCTTCTTATTAGTTTTTAAGAAGATCTAGAAATAATTAAGAAAAACACTGAGCACACATAACTGGTTATATTCTTGCTCTCCCTGTGTAACAGTTTATATTTTTATTTCTCTTATTTTGTTGTGGTTTTTTTTTCTTCTTTCCAGCTCACCATCTGGTTTCCTAGATAGGTGAAACCATATTGCATATTTATACGCACTGTCATTCCAGTGCTGATTCTGAAGCCGTTCAGTATTAAATCTCTATGCACTTTCCTTACTTCTCACCTCAGTATCCTATCTTCATCCTCTCTGTGTTTCTCTGTAGTGTTCAGAAAAGAGAAATATACTGTCTATCATCTAACCCAAAACTTATAATGGAAAAGCTATAATTAATTATACACTCATATTCTTCATACATTCTCTTGCCTTTCTACCACTACCTTTCATATTAACCCCTTTTATTGTAGTCACTGTGCATACTGAGATTTGTATGAACTAAGATATGCTATTAAATTTTACTGTGATTTTCTGAAGAGCTGGAGCAAATTTATGTTTACTGGAATTGTGTAGAACTGAGAAAACAAACAGGAATAGAAAAAAATTCAAATGGTCATCAGCTGTGTTACGAAAAAGATTTGTAAATGAACCAGAACTTTTAAACTCTGGTTCCCTTTCTTGTTTATTGTGGGTTTTGGGTTTTTTTCTAAGAAAACTGAAATCCTCCAATTTGCCTTTTTCCCCAGCATAAATATAAAGAGCAGTCATCTTTTAAACAAAAGTTTGTAACAGTCAGCAAAAGAACAATTTCTGCATTTGAACATAGGCTATAAATGCATGTTAAATTATACTCTCCACTCAATAGCTTACTTACAATGCTAAGCTTAGTGTTAAAGGTGAATTTGTAAATCAACATAAGGAGAAAGGAAAACACCTGTGATTTGGTGATCATCTGTGCATTCTGTAAAACACATCGGCCTGATGAATTGTCTGGGGAAGGCTGAAGGTGTGAAGTCTGGATATACGCTCTGTATATATAGTTACCAGCTGAAACATTAATTTCTATAATTTAAGTATGCTTCTGGGTAATATTTTTGGTATTAGTTTTAATGGTTTGCCATTGAGAAAACATCTGCTGAAAAAATAGAAATGTATCTGTAAAAAAACATAAAACATTTTCCATTAATATTTATGCTCTTATGAAGTTTCTAAAATTTTATAAATTATACTGCTAAAGGACAATACTACAGTAGACTGTTAGCAGCATATCTGCAGGGAAGTGTATCTGTTCATGCATGTGTGTAGTCATCTTAATGGAAGTGAAGCAAAAATAATCAGGTAAACAAGTTATGGTTCATTAATAATTGTCAAGTAAAGTAGAAAAAAAAAGAAAAGAAAAAATAAGAAAAAATAAGAAAAAATAAGAAAAAAAAAGAAGCTAGACACTTCCACAGCTGAATTCATCCTGGTCTCTAAAATAAAACAGTTCACTAAATCACAGAGTGGCTGAGGTTTGAGGAATTATCTGGAGGTGGTCCTTCACTCTAACAGTGACACATAGAGATATTTGCATAGGACCATGCCCAAACAACATCTTAATATCTCTGGGGACAGTGACTCCACAGCCTCTCTAGGTAACTTGTGCCAGCTCTTGGTCACTTATCTTCATGAAAAAAAAAAAGTTTCTTTCTGTTCAGCATGAATCTCCTGTGTTTTGGTTTGTGCTCAATGCCTCCAGTCCTGTCACTTCAAGAAATACCTCTTTCAAGAGTCTGTCTCTGCCTTCTTTACAGATTTGCTTCACATATTCATATATGTTGATGTTGATGAGATATGCCCTGAGCCTTCTTGTCTTAGCAGTCCCAGCTCTCTCAGCTTTTCCTCCTATGAGAGAAGCTCCAGGTCCTTCATCACCTATGTGTTTCTTTACAAGTAGAAATGGAAATGAAAGCCCAGCAGTTTTGCATCCCAGAACTCAACAGTGTATTCCAGGGGTGCCCTTAGCATTGCTGAGAAAGGAAGGATCATCTCCTTTGATCTGCTCTCAAGACTCCTCCTTATGCAGCCCAGAACACTGGTGGCCTTTGTCAGAAGGGCACAGAGTTGACTGTTGGTCAGCTGACAGCGGGTCCAACCTGCTGTCTGTTGTTTGCTCCCTCCAAGTCCATTTTGCAAATCTGCTCCCAGCATGTTCTGATGCATTGAGTTATTGCTTCCCAGGTGCAGGACTTTGCACTTTCCTTTGCTGAACCATCTGTCATTCGATTCTTTTCTGAGCTGAGCCGTGTCACCCACAGAAATTCTGTGTAAAGGCTTTGCAGGCTGAAGGTGGTCAGGGCCTCTGTCACTGGAGAAGGCACTGCAGGATGAAGGGCAAGAGCGTTTAAGAGTACTAAGATATTTCCAAAGAATATTGTCCAGGGCTTTATGGAAATATGTGAGACTGACTCATCCTAAGATGCCTGGGGGAGGATCTAAAGCTGGGAGAATGGGTGTGTCTATCTGGATGGTGAAGCAGTGTGGAAAGAGAAAAAGAAGACCATGGGGTCATTGGAAAATTCAGTATCAAGAGCATGCCAGGAGGTCCCTAGTGAAACCTCCTGCTCAAAGCAGCATCAGGTGTCACAATATGGTTCAGGCTATCTTTAAAGCCTTCTCTGGAGAAGCCCAGGGGTGCAGACAACATAGTCTCTCTGGGCATTTTGCTCCTCTCTAGACTGTCCCCATAGGGAAAAATGTTGCCCTTTCTCTCCAGTGTAAACTTGTCTTGCTTAAGATGAGGCTCACTGCTTCTCATCCTACCATTATGCGCTGCTGTGGAGAGCCTGGTTCCTTCTCAACATGCATGTTGTAGGCCTGCTGCAAAGATGTGCTCTGGGCCCTCACCTAGGCACCTTTCCACTGAAAAGCCACCTCCATACTATTCAGACTCACTGTATGCCTTCACCATATGCAGGACATGGTCCTTTGCTGCTTGCCTTGCCACAGCCCTGCCTCCTCACAGCTGCTTTGGTACACCTGATGCAGAAAATGAAGGAGCTGGTCTGTTTCTGGATCAGACCAAACAGCAGGGACAGCTCCTTCCAGACTTGGTCACTAGGTGTGCTGAGCAACTGTCCATATCTCAGGAAGCCTTGTAGGAACAAACCAAAGAGAACAGTGCCTTGTCTCTCCTTGCTGTTTAATTTATCATGCGTTACACCCTCCTTGCTCCCACAGCCCCTGGGACTGCCCCTGTGTGGGACCCAAAGCTACTCACAACTGGGCAGACAGTGGACAAGTATTGGAAAAGTGCCTTTGCTCAGTGCCTGGGGCTGCTCTTCTCCACCAAGCCAAAGACTGAGAATCAAGACCACAATCCTGCTGGAGCCTTTATACCTTGCATGTGTCCCCACAGAAGTCCTGGACAAAACATATGGGGACAGAGCCTGTGGCTGCTGAAAAGCAACAAGACTGGGGAGTGTCTCAGTCACTCTCTGACATAAAAGAGCTCCCAGGAGCCACCCACCATTTGTCCAGCCAGGAAGACAGATGTCCCAAAGGGAGAAAGCCTGTTTTGCAAGACATGCAGTATCTTCTTTTGACCTTGCAGATGGGTTTTAACCTTAGGTGTATCAGATCCCATGACGAGAAACATCCCCTGTGCACAAGAATCTGGCAAGGGGCAGCCCAGCAATACAGGTGGAGGAGCCCTGGTGATGTCCTCAGACACAACAGAACCTCCATCCCTTGGGTTCTCAGAGGGCTGTCAAGGGAGAAGGATATAACTTTGGTCTCTGGAGCGAAGGTCCTGGAGATGACAGTAACTGAGGTTGGAAGAGACATCTGGATGTCACCATGTTCAAGCAGAATCACCTTGAGCCCACTGCCAAGGATGACGTGTACAGCTTAGTCCTGTGTATAAAGTCAACAACAGCTGGAAATAATACTGAAAAGAATGTCGCCCTGATTTTTCAGCCTTCTCTTCTGTTTCACAGTTTCATGGTTTAGGTTTTCCTTACTCTCTGGTCTGTAAACACCAGCCAATGTTTTTGTAATTTCAAGGAAAGTTTTCATTCTTGTTCTTAGAGATATGGGCAGCTGATAGACAGTTGTCTTGACCAATGGGATGGGGAGAGGTGTCAACCTTCTCCCCCAATCCCTGGCCTTTGTAGAAATACTATATAATGGAATCAGATCTTTTAAAATAAACTTGGTTTTAGTTTTTGTCCTGGTTTAG
>WBMY01017089.1:14628-32059 GCA_013397315.1 Donacobius atricapilla
TGGATACAAAGTGGGGGGTGGGGGTAATAAAAAACAAGACAGATGCGTGATGGGGTAGGTGGGGGCCAGGGTGCCCTCTGTGCCCCCCGGCACCCAGCGCCCACCTGTGGGGGGAGATGGAGGGATGGGGGTTGGGGGGAGCCCCCCAGCCCCGTTGGGTTAATGGAGAAAATTAAAAAACAGAAATCTGGGGGGTAGAGGAGGAGAGAAGAGTAGGGTTAGTGCTGCTGTGCCAGCTCTGCCCTGGGCATCTGTGGGTGGCCAGGGAGTACCCAGTGGGCTCCCCAGCACCCAATGAGCACCCTGTCATCATCAGGCACGTTTGGACAGTCAATGGCCACCCAACATGCACTCTTAACACCCAACGGGCACTGTTAGGCCCAAGGGGCACCTGGTGGTCAATGGACACTCATAAACATTTTAACAGGCACACAATGAGTGCTGTTAGGCTTGATGGGCCATCAGTGGACACCCCAACACTCAATGGGTGGCTCAATGGTCAGTGAACACCCAAACAGGTGCTGTTAGACCTGATGAGCACCTAGTGTGCACCCAGAAGTCGTTAGGCACCAAATGGATTAATAATATTAAATAGATACACAATGGGCATCCAGTGGTCAGTGGGCACCCATAGACAGTCACTTGGTATCCAATGGGTTCAGTTAGACCTGATGGACACCCAGTGAGTATTCAATGGGCATCCAATGGGTATTCAATGTCACCCCCAACACCCAGTGGGCATCTAGTGGGCACCCAACAGCCATCCTTGCACCCCATGGGCACCCAAGATTCCACAAGGAATCCTTGCACCTAATGGTCACCTGTCACTTATCCTGGCACCCTATGGACACCCGACAAACACCTTTACACCTGGTGGGTACCCAATGGGCATCCTGGCACACAATGAGTGCCCAAAGAGAGTGCTAGGACCCAATGAGCACCCAAGAAGGAACCCTGGCACCTGATGGGCATCCAAAAGGCACCTGTTGGGCACCCTGGTACCCAGTGGACACCCAAAGGAAACCATGGAACCTGATGGATACCCGACAGGTAATGTTGCATCCAGTGGGTGTCCAGTCAGTACTGTGGCACCTGTTGGGTAACCAACAAGCAGTGATGGACCCAGTGGGTGCCCAATGGACACCTGAGAGAAACCCTGGCACCAAATGAGAGTGCAATGGGAACCTTGGGCACCCTGGTACCCAGCCATCCTTGTACCTGATAGGCACCCAAAGGGTACCCAACAAGCAGTGTTTGACTGGAACCCTGGCCACCCCAAGGGCACCCTCAAAACCAATGGTAGGAACCCTGGCACCCACAGAACTCCCACTGAGTACCCCTCAGATGTGGTGGGCACTCACTCAGAGCCAGAGGAGTCCTCGTCAGCAGTGCCTGTGCGGATGCTCATGGCAATGGGAGTAAGGCCGCTGAGCTGCTCCTGGAGGCTCTGCCGAGGCCGGAGGACTGGGAGGGCCCCCCCATCGCTGCCCGAGGAGGCAGCTGTGCAAGCAGGAGGCAGGGGGGGCAGCCCAGGGCGCTGGGCACTGCCCCAGTCACTGATGGGGGGCAGGCACTTCTTCTTCAGGATCCCTGCATGGGCAGCATCACTCATGGGTGGGGAGGCCAGATTTGGAGAGCCCACCCCTGCCATGACAGCCCATACCTTTGTGGGGGTGGGGCAGGGGCAACAGCAGGGCGTCCCTGGGGAGTGCCTCGCCATTGGACCGGGGAGGGTCGCCCCAGGGATGTCCCTGGCCCCCAACTGGCTGCACTCGTAGCCCCTCACTACCTCCTGGTCCCTCGCTCTCACTCGCTGTCGTCACAAACTCTCCTGGCCAGTATGGGCACCCTGGGGGCACCAGGGGGTCACCTGTGAGGAAGGAAGGAAGCTGGGACAGGCCGGACAAGGGACCCTACCCTGTCCTCACTGGGTGCTCCCATCAGCACATAATCAGTGTGAGGGATGCATCCAAAACCAATGTTATCAGTCCCATCCACACCCCAGACTGGACAAAGGAAGATCCTTCCCCCCGGGTGCTCCCATCAGCACCTCTGACTGCATGAGGGACCTCCACATGGAGGAGGGGTGTCCCTCATCACCACCCCAGACTGGACAAGGGACCCTCTCCCCCATATACCCCATAGGTCTCTATCAGAACACCAGGCTGGACAAAGGGTCCCTTGTCCACTGTGTGGCCCCCTGCATCAGGACCCAGCCAAGATGAGAGCTCCCCCCGCCCCCATTTCATTCAATGGTCCCATCACAGCTCCAGACTGGATAAGGACCCCTATCCCCACCAGGTGCTCCCCCCATCAGCATCTTGGATAAGGCAAGGGACTTCCCCCAACCCATTTGGTGCCCCCCTCCTCAGCACCCAGCCAGGTTGAAGGTCCCTTATCTCCACGGAGTGCCCCCTGGGGGTGTTACCAGGGCTGCCAGGACCCAGGGGCGCCCCAGGCAGGGGGTCCCAGCCACGGTGGGCCTCGTCCTCGCTGTCAGAGGAATGTGTGGAGCCATAGGAGCCACTCGGGTCGTCCAGGGACAGGTCACTGTCCGAGTCCGTGTCATGCTCTGGGGGAGTTAAAGGTCAGGGGGTGCCCAGAGAGACCTACTGCCCCCTGGGCTGAGGCTGGGCACACTTGCCCTATGGGTGATGCTGTACCCTCGGGCTGGTCCTGAGCGTCAAGGAAGAGGCCCCCTGACTTGGGCAGCGGCACCGGCCCCGGGCTGCCTGCCAGCCCTGAGTCCTCCCTGTGGGGACACAATACTCATCAGCACTCGACCCTCATTCACAAACACCTACCATCCACTGTCACCCACTGACTGACACCAACCCACTGACACAATATCCACCCACTGACACCCAACACCCACCAACACTCCAATATCCAGTGACACCCACCACCTTGATATCCATCACCCTGACACCTACCCCTGCCACCCCCTCAATCCCCCACTCTGCCACCACCCTGCCACCTCACCACTCCATCTGCATGCCACCCTTCCACTATACTGCCACGCAACCACACCACTGCCCCACCAGCCAGCCATCCCAACACCCTCAGAACCATGTCACCCCACCACCCACCATCCTGCCATCCCAATACCCCCATGTCATGCTGTGCCATCCCATCCAACCACCCCAGCACCCTGCTATCCCACCATCCCATCACCATTCCATCTTGCCATCCCAATGCCACATCAACCCAGGACCCCACAAAAACCCATGCCCCGGCCCCTGCGGTGCCCAGTACCGCCGCACAAAGGGGATGTAGCTGTGATGGCTCTTGCCCGAGCGTGTGGTGCTGTGCAGGGACCCCGAGGACCCACCACCTGGGGAAGGGTACAGACGCCCTGCCACGTATGTGCTGTCCCTGCCATAGGCCTGCCAAGGGCACAGAGATGTCATAGCCATGGCACAGGCTGCCCTTCACCACCTGGCACCCCCTGTGTCCCCCAGCACTCACAGGGGTCAGGGTGGCCTTGGTGGCCAGCGGTGGGTGGTGGCAGCGGGCACAGCTCAGGCAGAGGCTCCTCCGCACCTCCTTGCTCAGCACCACACAGGACAGGAAGATGAGGGGGCCCTGGGCAGAGAGGGGGCAGGGGGGACAAGGAAGGGTGTGTACAGCCTGGGAGGATCCCAGCAGCACCCTGGACAGGTCAAGAGGTCACCATCCAGATTGGGTGCATCCCATTGGCACCTCAAAGAGAATGAGGGTCCCCCCATACCCACTCGGTGCTCCCCACTGATAGCATGAGGAATGCCCATACGTACTGGCTGCCCCCCATGGGCACCATGGAGTGGTTGAGGTGCCCCCATACATACTGGGTACCTCCCATTATTGCCCCGGATATGGCAAAGGACCCCTCTGTGCCCACTGGGTGCCCCACAAAAAGGTGTGGGACTCTGGAGGTCCCAAGGGTGTGAGTGTCAGGGGTCTCTGGGAGTCCCAGGGATGGTGGTCACTGGGGATCCCAGAAGTGGAGGCTTTGGGGTTCTGGAGTCTTTGGTGGTGCCAGGGGCAGTGGCTCTGGAGGTCCCTGGGGTGGGTGTTTTGGGGGTCCCAGGGGTAGGGTCTCAGGTGGTCCCCACTGACCTGGAGGCAGTTGGAGGCGGCGAACAGGTAGTGACAGAGCAACATGTCACTGTTGACTGAGAGCAGAGCCAGAAGCCAGGCCAGGCTGGGCATGGCCAGCAGGACTGCAGCTGTGCGCACCCCAGACCTGGGCACCCCAATGGCACCCCAGTGTCATCCCAATGACATCTCATGTCACTGCCCTCTGTACTTCTGCCCCCCGGGGTTGCCCCAGCCCCTCATGGCCCANCCCTCCTACCCCTCAAAGGCAGCCCAGGCCCTAGTGTCCTCCAGCTCCCCATGGATGCCCCAGTCCATCCTGTGCCTCTCTGCCCTCTGCAGGTTCCTCAAAAGGCCAGCCGCCCATGGCTGCCCCCGAGCCCCCAGTGCCCCCTAGCCTCTATGGGTGCTCCAACCCTCTGTGTCCATCATGGGTGTCCCAACCTCCCATGCCCTCNTAGGGTCTCAGGTGGTCCCCACTGACCTGGAGGCAGTTGGAGGCGGCGAACAGGTAGTGACAGAGCAACATGTCACTGTTGACTGAGAGCAGAGCCAGAAGCCAGGCCAGGCTGGGCATGGCCAGCAGGACTGCAGCTGTGCGCACCCCAGACCTGGGCACCCCAATGGCACCCCAGTGTCATCCCAATGACATCTCATGTCACTGCCCTCTGTACTTCTGCCCCCCGGGGTTGCCCCAGCCCCTCATGGCCCACTTTCCCCCCAGATGCCACAACGCCCACCTGACCCACTCTGCCAACCTTGGGTGCTCCAGCCCCCTGAGCTCCCCTGTTCCCCATGGGCCCAGCCTAACACCAGCCCTCTGTGCCCTTGCCCCCAGTGCTCTTCTGCCTCCCCATGGGTNGTCCCGTGCCCCTGGGGGTGTCCCCGCCTGGATGACTCACGCTGAGCCCTTTTTCGGGAAGCCCTGGGGAGTTGCACAGGTGACCCTGGCTGCCAGCACCAGGAACAAGATGCCGACCTGGGGGTGCAGGGAGNTGTGCTCCCCTGCCATCCACAGTTGCCCCAAGCTCCCAAGCTCCCATGCCCCGCAATGGCTCCTGCTCCCTCCACCCTCCTGCCCTCCATGCCCCTCTGTCTCCCCATGGNTAGCAGGGTGATAGGGAGTTCCTTGCCCTCTCCAGCCCCCAGCCCTGTACGCACAGCGAGGGCAGCAGCGCAAGGCCCAGCCAGGCTCCACACCAGGCTGTCGTGCAGGGCCAGCCAGCAGAAGTCGGGGTTCCCGTAGCCCTCGGGGTCCAGCCCCACCGCCAGCCCTGCAAAGGAGGGACCAGTGGCGGGGCCAATTCAAGTGGGCGGGGCTATAAGAGGAGACGGGGCTAAGGTGGGAGGGGTGGGGCTAAACAAGGTGAAGCTATGGCAGGACGGGGCATGGAATGGCTCGTGGATGGCACAGGGCTGGCGAGAAGGTGCTGCTCTTGGGCACGTGGCTACACTGGGTAGAGACAGCACTATGCAAATGAGGTGTGTCTAAGCTCTTGGCACGTGGCAGTGTTGATGAGAGCAGGGATATGGCACTGGTGGCTTGTCTAAGAGGTTATTACAGGTCTACTCTCTTAGGGTGGTATTATGCTGATGAGGGCGGGGCTAAGATCCTGGGGGAGTATCTGACTATGATTGATGGAGAAGGGCTATGGCTCTGGGGGCATATGGAAGAGGTTGGGAAAGATGCTCTTGGGTGGAGATAGGATGGATTGAGGGTGGGGCTAAACTCCTATGGTGGAGATAAAATGTTGGGCCAGGGTTATACACTTTGGGAGGGGGCTATTACCCCAGGGACGTGTCTGAAAATTCGGGGACAGAGCTATGATGGATGAGGGTAGAATTATGGACCCAGGGGGCCTGTCTAAAATCTTGGGGATTGGGTTTGATTGATGAGGGCAGAGCTATGACACTGGGTGGGTGACTAAAACCATCAGGGTGGGGCTATGATGGTTAAGGATGGAGCTAAACTCCTGGGGCGAGGCTGTTTTGGATTGGGCGTGGCTGTCCTTTTGGAGGAAGGGTTATATCCACCGGTGTGGCTATGCCGGTAAAGATGCATTTCGGGGTGGGGTTACACATGGAAATAGGACCCCACCATGCCTCAGATTGATTGGGGGGAGGGATTCAGGCAGCAGGGCCATAGCCTAGACGGGTATGTATAGCCACCAGGTGTTGACCCAGGTGGAGGTGGGCAGCTGGTGGTCCAGGGAGTGAGGTCAGAATGAGAGCAGGGTTTCACAGCAGGGCTCACCGGTGATGAAGGCAGGCAGTCCCCAGCCCAGCACATGGTAGAAGCGCATGGGACCACGGTCGACATGACGGGGTTCACTGCGGCGCCGGTAGAGGTGCAGCGCCTCCAGCAGCGCCCAGCCTACCGCACTCAGGTACAGGAACTGCAGCAGGATGGCCACTACCGTGCACGCCAGCTGCACCCGCACCGTCACTGCCAGCCCACAGCCCCGTCCACTGGCCATGCCCACAGCCCCACCCATCCAACCACATGCACAATTCCCTGAGCCGCACCCACTTTGAGAGGTCATTCCCCCGTTAAGGTCACACTCCTAAAAGGTCCCACTCTTTTTATAAGGCCTCACTCCTTGAGTGCCCCAACCCCTTGAGAGTCAACCCTTTTGATAAGATCTACCCCTTAGAAAGGCTCACCCCATTTATCGGCCTCATTGCTTTGGAAGCCCCACCCCTTTATACAGACTCCACCCCTTGAGATCATCGCTCCTTTGACAGACCCCACCCGTTATTGTCCTCACGTCTTTTAGATGCCACCCCTTAGGCCCAGCCCACCATGGCCATGCCCACTCCTTAGCCCCACCCATTTCAGCCTCACCAACCCAAACACTTAAAAGGTAGCAGATCCCCCGACCCAACCAGCCTCTTCCAGTGATCCTCACTCCTTCCCTCCTTTCCCAGCCCCCTTTTCCCACACACCGGGACATCGGCCTGGTTGATGCCAAGCAGGAAGACAAGCTGTGCAAGGAGCAGTGCAGCTGAGCCATGCCGACGGATGCTGTGGCGGTTGGAGCGCAGCCGACTCAGGGTCCCTAGGGACACGACCACCAGCGCCAGCCCCGCCAGCCCCACACCCAGCGAGCCGTAGGTGAGTGCTGCCAGCGGCAGCACCTCCCCGTTCTGCAGTACCAGGATAGGCATATGTCAGGCATGTGTTCAGTGGGCATGCCCCCCACAGATATCCCCATCAATAGAGACATTACAAAGCAATCAGTCCCTGGGCCTGGGAAGTCCTGCCCACAATGCATAACCCAGTAGGTGGCCCTGCTCACATTATTCAGCCCTGCCCCTGGTAACCCCCCCCCGTGAAACCCCCAGTCACAGCCCTTCAACTATGTCCCTCAAAACCCCACGCACATTGTGTAGCCCCACCCTTTTAAACCTTTACCATACCCGCTAAGCCCCCGCCCTCAAAATCCCACATCCCTGACCCTTTCAACCCCACCTACCGTACTCAACCCTGCCCCCTGTAACCACAGCACTGACCGCACCACCCAACCACAGTTTTCAACCCCGACCCATGAAACCCTGCCCACATCATTTAGCCACAGCCCCTGAAAAGACACCTGCATCACTCAGACACACCTCTTGTGACCCCACCCACATCAGCTCTGCCCCTTGGAGACCGACCGGGCCCAGCCTGATCAGCTGCACCCACTGGAATCCCACTCATTCTGACTGGACTCACCCCTGGGGGAGCTCTGATAGATCTGACATAACCCTGCCCATCCTATTTACCTCTGCCCCAAGGGAGCCCCACCCCCTTGGATTTAGCACCGCCCCACTTAAGCCACCACTTTTCTGAGTCCCACCTTCACGAGCACTCACTCCCACCCCTGACCCTGCCCCACTATGCCCCGCCCATTCTGTCAAGCACCTCCTATCCCTGCCCCTCCTCTTTTATCAGAAGGCCCGCCCCTGTCCCTAAGGGCTACTCCTGTGCCTGACACTACCTGGTGCCCTATTTCTGCATGTGTCTCCGTCCAGCCCCATGACCCCACCAGGGCCCTCACCCTGAGTCACTCCATGCCCCAGGGTCACTGTGTCCCTCCACATCCCTTGTGTGACATCAGTCCCCCTCTGTCCCCATGCACCCCTCCGTGTCCCCACCTCTCGGCGGGAGATGTCCATGAGGACGGCAAAGCTGGTCAGATGGTGGCACTGGCAGCTGACGTGACTCTGGTTGCGGAAGATGACTTCACAGCCTCGTGCCGACCAGCCACCTACACTGCCCGCCCTGCGCAGCACCACAGGTTGACACAAGCTGGGAAACCCACCGGGTACAAACACAGACACACACGCTGGGGACACCCACCAGGGACACCCACTGGGAACATCCACTGCCACCCAGGGGCACTCACCCACCAGGGACACTCAGAACACCCCTCCATTTGGGGGCAGCCTCCCATCCTATCCCTGACACCCACCAGGGTCAGGGCTGTCCCCTCATGTCCTGTTCCTGTTACTCACCGATGACCTGCAGGGACACTGGGGCATCCATCCTGCCCTGTCCCCATGTTCCCTGTCCCCTCAGGATGACCTCTGTCCCCTTAAGGTGTCCCTATTCCCATGTCCCCTGTCACCTCAAGATGTCCCTATCCCCGTTATGTTGCCTGTCTCCATGGGATGTCCCCATCCCCATGCTCCCTGTCCCACTAGTGTCCCTATCTCCTTGGGGTGTTCCCATTCCATGTCCCCTGCCCCCTCTTAAGTGTCCCCATCTCCCTGGGGTGTCCCCATTACCATGGCCCCTCGCCCCCCAGGGTGTTTCCTGTTCTCCTGGTGTGTGCCACATCCCGTTACCTCAGGGTGTGTCACCCCACGTTGTCCCTGACTCCCCAGGATGTCCCCATCCCGCCACAGTGTTCCCCAAGATATCCCCTGATACCCTGGGTGTCCTTATCCCCAGTTCCCCTGTCTCCGTGAGGAGATCCCTTGTTCCTCTGGACTGTTACCAACTTCCCCAAGGCGCTCCCACCCCCAACCCCATGTTCCTAACCCCCAGGATGTCCCTGTGCCCCCAGGGTGTCCCTGTCACCCCTGGGGTGTCCTCTGTCCTGCCCTCACCGCAAAGAGTGGTTCCAGAAGACACAGATGGGCTTGGAGCGCTCCTGGGTTTCCAACAGCCGGAACTGGAGGGTGACAGGCTTGGCCAGCACCTGGGGGGTCCCCGTGCCCACCATGCCATCCGTGCCCGCCATGTGCACGCTGATGCTCAGCACCGGTGTGTTGATGACGGGGCGCTTGGGCACCCTGGGAGGCATTTGGGTCAGGAAGCCCACTCAGAGCACCCCAAAACCCACCTTGGTGCCACTACACAGACACTGTGAGGGCACACTTTTCTCCCCTGTGCCCCCTTTTTTGGGCACCCCATGGGCACCATCCTTGGACATCCCTTGAGCCACCTCCCCAACCATCTGCCCCCATCCTTGGGCACTCTCTGTGCCCCCCAACCTTGGGCACCCCATGTGTCCCCTTTCCCCTCCCCTCCCCTGGGATCCCTCTGGACACCCCTGTCCCCATCTCCCTATATCCCCCAGATGCTTGGCTTTGCCCTGACACCCCATGTGCCACCCCCAGCCCCCCAAGCCCCCATCCCCAGTGGCACCGGAGGCTGCGCTTGTCGGTGTCGAAGTGCTGGGGCAGGAGACCGGCCAGGGTGCGGTAGATGATGACGCTGGCGATGGCCTGGCCCTCACCCAGGGACGGATGGCGTTTGTGCCGGGTCACCACAGGCATCCCTGCCTCCTCCTCCTCCTCTTCACCTGCTTCATCCTCCTCCTCCTGCCCACCAGTCCCCTGTGGTGCCTGCCCATGCCCGGTTGAGGGGCCTGGGGGCCATGGGCAGGGTGTGGCATGGTGCTCTGAGATGTCATTGGGGTTCCCATGGCCACCCAGGAGTCCCCAGCACTGCCAGTCCCATGACCACAAGGTTCCCCCAACACTTCCAGCTCCAGGGGTCCCTATGTCCACACCAGGGTCCCCAACCCTGTCAGCTCCATGACCACAAGGTCCCCATGGTCACACTTGTGTCCCCAACCCTGCCCACTGCTATGACCACATCAGGATCTCTGATGCCACTCTGGGGTCCTGGTCCTTGCAACCTTACCGGGGTCCCCAGCCATGCCAGTATGATCCTGGGGTCCCAAACCTGCCACCCTCATGGCCACACTACGGTCCCCATGGTGGCACTGAGATTCCCAACCCTGTCAGCCCATGGGCATTTTGGGGTTCCCCCATCCCTGCCAGCCCTCAGCCAGGGTCCCCAGCTATGACATGTCCCCATGACCAAATGGGGGGCCCCCCAAGCCCTGCCAGCCCCATGGATACAAGTTGGTCTTCAACCTTGCCCCCTGTCCTCCTATGCCCTGGACTCACGCCTGTCCTCGGGAGGCTGGAATATGCTGTCAGGCAGGATGACAGTCGTCTCCAGGTCTGGGAGTTTCTCCCCCCGCAGCGCCTCATACCGTGGCAGGTGGGCACCCGCAAAGCTGCTCTTGTCCAGCCGCACCACCGACACCACTGAGGCACCATGTCAGCCATGGCACGGCATGGCATGGCACCCACCAGCTCTGAGGCACACACACCCCAGCACCCACTGATCCCAGGGCATACCAACCCCAGCATTCACTGATCCCAGGGCACACCAACCTCAGACACACCAACGCCAGCACCCACCAATCCTGGCACCCACTGGCCCTGGGGAACACAGACCTTGGCACCCACTGACCCCAGGGCACACCAACTTCTGCATTCACTAATCCCAGGGCACACCAAGCCTGGCACAAACCAGCTCCAGCACCCACCAACCCTGGGGCACACCCACCCCTGCACTCACCAACCCCTGGCACCCACCAACCCCAGGACACACAGAACACAACACCCTCTGCACCCAGCACCTACTGACCCCAGGACACACAGACCGCAGCCCATGTCCCCAGAGACACACTGCCGCAGCCCATGTCCCTCTAGACACACCCATGTTCCCCAGGGCACATTTCCAAGGCACACAAATGTCCATGTCCCCAGCACATGTTCCCAGGTACATGTCAGACATGCATGCATGCTCCCAGCACACGTATCCTTGTGCACACACATACTCCAGATATATAAGTGTCTGTATCCCCAGACACGTGTCCATGTCCCCAACACACCCACATCCCCTGAGCGCACACACGTCCCCGAGCACACACATGTCCATGTTCCCAGCACATACATCCCCCAGGCACATCCATGCCCATGTTCCCAGCACCACAGCAAGGGCACATGTGTGTCCCCAGGCACACACATGTTCCCAACATGTCCATGTTCCCAGGCAGATACCCCCTCACAGCCCTCCAGCCCCACATATCCCCACTGACCGATGTTAGGGGTGACAATGGTGAAGGGGCTGAGGTAAGTCTGGGGCATATTCCGTGCCAGGGCTTGTGCATACTCCTCGAAGTGCCGCAGCAGCTGGGCTGTGCCACCCTCCGTCTGCTGGATCAGCTCCCAGTGTTGCTTGTTCCCCATGTCCAGCAGTGCACTGCCCACCCGCAGCAGGTTCTGGGGGCAAGGCAGCAGTAGTGGCAATGGAAACTGGCACTCTAGGGTCTGGGCAGGGGGTCCTTAACCTCTCCTGCAGGAATCTATGGCTGGGGCACTCTGGCACTGACAGTGGGGAATGGGGGTGCTGTACCCCCACAGAGCTGAGGGTGCACTCTGAGCCACACCAACACCCACTGCTCAGGGATGCCCACTGCCCTGGCAGCAGACCTCCTACACTAACATTCCTCTCTAGGTGGGTGGCCATCACCCTGGTGCATGGGCTCCCTCACCAATACCCTTCCCAGGGGGGTACCATCCACCCTGGCAGCCAGGTTCCTGTAGCAACACCTTCCCCCTTCCCATGCAGGTGCCCATCATCCCAGTGTTTGACCTTCTGCCCCAATACGACCCTCCTCACAAGAGTCTCCATAATTCCAAACTCTTTTCTTTCTCCCTCAACCTCCCTCCCCAGTGCCCATCACCTGGATATCTGCTCTCTTGTCCCAGTATCCCTCCCCACAAGGGTGCCCATCACTCTGGTGTGTGGGCTCCTGCACCCACATCCCTGTCTACGAGGATGCCCACTGCCATCGTCCCCTTCCCAGGCACGTGCCTATCCACCTAGCATCCAGCTTCATGCACCAACACCTCTCACACATACATCAGTGCCCATCACCCTGGCATCTGCTATTCTGCCCCCATAGGTGGGGACCTATCACTTTGGTGTCCAACCTTCTGCCCCAATCCCCCTTCCCACGAGAGTGCCCATCACCCCGGTGCCTGGGCTCATGCACCCACATCCCTCCCCATGGGGGTGCTCATCATCCTCTTTTCCACTTCGCACATTCCCCCTCCGGGCATGTCCCCATCCCTGTGACCTCATGCCCACCTCGGTGAAGTGCACATCCTGGGTGGCAGCGAGGCGGAAGCCATGCTGGCGGCTCTCATGGTGCAGCAGGGCCCCTGCCAGCCGGTATGCCAAGTGCACGTCACTGCCGAAGTACCCGCGGGCCTCACGCATCGCTTCACGCAGTGCCAGTGCTACGCGCTGTGACTGCCCTGCATCCCACCGTGACTCATTGCCCACCAGCTGCTCCGCCTTGGCAGGAACACACACCGAGTCAGAGGAGCCCCAGTGCCACTGTCACATGGCTGTCACTGGTGTTCCCCCAGCTCACCCACGGGCGAAGGGCAGCAAAGGCCAGTGCGCTGCAGTTGAAGAGGTTGGGGGGCAGCCAGCCCTTGTGCTCGTCACAGTGGCGCAGTGCCGTGCCTGTGGGATGGGGACACTGAGCGCATCATGGGGACAACGGGGCAGCCTCACCTCACAGCATGCCACAGTGCTGCCAGTGTAACACTCCTGTTCCACTCTTGCAGTGACACCAGAGTGGCGCCCCCAGCCATGTCCCAGTGGTGCCATGCCCTGACCCAGCTGGGCCACCACAATGTCACACTCCTGTGCCACACCCCCAGTGGCACCACCATGACAGCCACCAGTCCTGTCCCAGTGATGGCACCAGTGTCACACTCTCTGCAGTGGCACCACAGTGGCAGCCCCAGCCTCATCTCAACAAGTCCACACTCGTGTCACCCCCATTCCAAGGTGTCACCATCCATAACCCATCCTATCAGTGCCACCACAGTGTCACCTTCTGTACCAACCTAGTAATGCCACTACAGTATCACTCTCCTGCCTAATCCCAGTGATGCCCCATGGTCCCACCCCACCCCAGCTCCATCCAACTGGTGCCACCACCATGACACACCCCAGCACTGTCTCACTGGTGTCAACATCCCATCCCAGCAGTGCCACCACCATATCACCGCTCTGAAGTGACACCATGGTGTGCTCTCTCCCCACCGTGTCTCATCAGTGCAATCACAGTGTCACCTCCGTGTAGTACCCAAGCGATGCTACTGTGGTGTCAACCCCTCTCAGCCCCATCCCAGTGATTCCACCACTGTGTCATCCCCAGCCCCAGTGTGCCCAGTGACAGCCCTGCCCTGTCCCCATGTCCCCACATACCAACAGAGCCTTTAGGGCAGGGGGCTGCAGCTGGCAGCCCAAACCGAGTGCGAGGCCACCAGATGCCAGCCTCAATGGCCCGGGGACAGCTGTCGTAGTTCACTGTGGGACACAACAGGGCATCGAAATGGGGGATGCAGGGTGACACAGTGTGACAGTAGGGTGGCAGTGGCACTTGGTCACTGGAACCCAGGATGATACAGGCTAACAGCAGGGTGACAGCAGTGGCAGAGCAGGGTGACAAAAGGATAACACAGGGTGAAAGTAGGGTGATGTAGTGGCACAGAGTGATAGCAGTGTGACAGCAGCGTGACACAGGGTGACAGTGGGGTGACACAAGGTGTCAATGGGATTCCAGGAACAACCAAGGTGTTGGTGGAACTCAGTTGCCAGCAGCCAGGGTGACAAGCAGGTGACAGCAGGTGACACAAAGTGACAATGAGGTGATGCAGGGGACCACAGGGTGACAGCAGGGTGACAGTAGCACCAGTCACTGGCACTCAGTGTCACAAGGTTGCAACAGGGCAGAGTAGGGTGACACGGGGTGATACAGGGTGACAATGGCACTCACTGGCACCCAAGGTGACAGCTGTGGCAGAGCAGGGGGACATCAGAATGGCACAGGATGGTGTAGGGTGATACAGGATGACAGAAGGATGACACTAGTGTGACAGAGAGTGACTGTGGGGTGACACAAGGTGACACAGTGTGACAATGGCATCAGCAGGGTGACAGCAGAGGGGCAGTAGTACCCAGTCATGCCACTCAGGGTGACACAGGGTGACACAAAGTGACACAAGGTGACAGAGTAATGGAGGGTGACAGCAGGGTGATGGTGGGCACTCAGAGTGGCACAGGGTGACACAAGTTGACAGTCCCCCACCTTCGCAGCCGCTGGCCGTCACCTCAGCGAAGGGGTTGTCACAGCGGTCACAGTGGCGGCCGATGACACCAGCTTTGCAGGGACACTGTCCAGTGTTGGCATCGCAGCGGCGTGACAGTGACCCAGTGGGGTAACACTCACAGGGGTGGCATGTGTCCCCTCCTGGCGGGCGGTAGTGGTTGTCCTGGGGGGACACAGGGTCACTGCAGGCATGTGGATGGGCTGACAGGAGGTGACAGGGAGGTGGCAGGGAGGTGACTGGGGGGTTGTCAGGGGCATGATGGGGGGTGACAGGAAGATGGCAGGGGTTGGCAGGGGAAGTGACAAGGGCTGGCAGGTCCCACCTTGCAACGACACTCGCCCGTGGTCTTGTTGCAGTCTGGGTCGAAGCCGTGGGTGACATCGCAGCTGCAGGGGCCACATGTGGGGTGTCCCCACCACCCCCGGGGGCATGGCTGCGCCTCCCTGGGGACACTGGAGTTGGCACTTGGGCACCATGCCAGGATACCCCCACAATGCCACTTCTACACTCACATGGCTCCTTGTACACCCACACTCTCCCTTGCATGCCCACATGGCCACTTGTACCCTCACAGTGCCACGTGTACCCCTACAGTGCCCCTTGCATCCCCACTGTGCCACTGCTACACCCACAGTACCACTTTCATTCACAGTAATCCCTGCACACCCACCACAGCTCTTGCACATGCACTATGCCTCCTGCACACCCACCCTGCTCCATATGCCCACCCCATTCCCTGTCCCTGATGTCCCTCGCAGCAGCCCCCTCCCCCGAGGTGCTGTGCCCCCCCGGCAAACTCATGTGCCCCACAGTGTCACCAACCGGTGCTGGCAGAGGGTCCCGAAGGTGCCCGGGGGACAGTGACAGGCATAGCCAGGGGCCATGCCTGGGCGGCGGGTACAGGTGCCCGGAGGCTCGCAAGGGTCCAGGGCACAGGCACTGACACAGCTGTCACCAAAGTACCCTGGGCAGAGGACAGGGTTGGGGACAACAACGGGGGACAGTGATGGGGGACAGGGATGGGGGTGAGGGGCAGTGCCCAGGGGTGACAGTGATAAGTGGCAGTGGCAATGGAGGGTGGCAGCGCCTTGGGGACAGTGATGGGGGTGCAAGTGCCTTGGGGACAGTGAAAGAGGGGAATAGTGGTAGTACTCAGGGAACAGGGATGAGGTTAGGCAGTACCTGGGGACAAGGCTGGCAGTGCCCAGGGAGGGTGGCCATGCCTTAGGAACACTGCCAGGGGTGGCAGTGTCCAGGTGACAGTGACAGGGGAGTGGCACTGCTCTGGTGACAGGGATGGAGTGGTGGTGCCCAGAAAGGGTAGTGTAGTTGGGGCAATATGTCACAGAGTGGCAGTGTCGGGGATGGCAGTGTCTCAGGGCTGTCAGGAGGTGCTGGGTGGTCTCCACTCATGGGGTGGCAGTGGGGGATGTTCAGGGGTGGCAGTGTCTCAGGGGCTGTTGGGACTTGTCAGTTGTTCCAGGGGGTCTCTGCTTAGCAGGATAGCAGTAGGGGGTGTCACAGGGGTGTCTCAGTGGTGTCAGTGTCCCACAGGGTATCAGGAGATGTTAGGGGTTGTCAGGGTCTCCATTCAAAGGCATATAAATGGGGGGGTGTCACAGATATGTCACAGGGGTGTCAACATGCTGGGGGTGTCAGGCTGTGTCAGAAGAGTGTTGGGGAGTGTTACAGGGCTGCTGGGGGGGTCTCAGGGTGTCCCTGTTCACTGGGGTGGCAGAGGGGGGTGTCACCATTCCCCCAAGACCCCACAAGAACTCCCTGCACAGTGTCACCATCAGTGTAATCTCACCATCACATGGGACCCACAGGTCATCCTAAAACCCCCTGCCCAACTGTCATCCCTACCTCCGTGTCCCTTGCCACAACACAGGACACCCCAGGACAACCTGGCCTACCCTGCAGTGTCACACCCTTCACAATTTCCGCCACCATGACACCAGACCCACTGTGCCACCCTGAACCCCATGCATCCTGTCACCTGTCATCGTACCTCAGCACCAAGCTCAGCACCACCTGGTGACACCCCTTTGTCATCAGCAGTGACCCCTCATTGACCTGGGACACCCCTCCACACCACCCCAACTTCCCTGTGTGGGGTCACCTGTCAGTGACCTCGGTGATGCCCCAGCCACCATGACCCCTCCTGCCCCAGTGCCACGCCCAGCTTCAGTGTCCCTCACTACTACCCAGGACCTTTTGTGTCATCACATTCAGTCTGTCCCACATATGACACCCTGAAGTCTGCACCAGGACCAGCTGCATGACGCCAGTCCACGTCCCCGGTCGCATCCCCTCTCAGTGCTTCAGCAGCCCCAACACCAGCCAGTACCCCCTGTACCACCCATGACCTCCCCAGTCATACCCCTATCCCCACGGCCATGTCCCCATCCTGCTCAGGCCCTGGGGTGATGTCCCTGCACCCCACGTCACTCTGCCCATGTGTATCCAGTGCACCTCCAATGTACACCTGCCTGCACAGCCTATGTCTCCTTGTCCTGTGCCAACTCCCTGTAACCACATCCCTGTGCCCTTCTCCATCCTGCCCATTCCCCATGTCCTGTGCTATGTCCCCAAACCCTGCGACACGTCCCTGTGTCTCCCACCCATTCTGCCCACGTCCCCACTTCTTTGTGTCATGTTCCCAAACTCCATGCCCCATCCCTGTGCCCATGTCCCAATGTCCCTGTGCTGCCCTTCATCATGCCCACATCCCCACTCCCCATGCCATGTCCCNACATTCACCTGCACCGCCTGTGCCAGGCTCAGGGCACCCGCAGTCACCACAGGGTCCCCAACATGCAGGCCCTGCAGGGTCACCCATCAGTGTCCTCATTGAGACCCCCCCCAA
>WBMY01017089.1:34238-44287 GCA_013397315.1 Donacobius atricapilla
ACCCCATCCATTCCCCCATCCCTGGCATCTCTTCACCCCACTCCCAGGTGACACAGCCTTGTCTGTGCCACCCACTCCAGCTTGATGGCCCTGGCAACCCTCACCGCCCACCCCACAACCAAGGGACACAGAATGCCCTCTACCATGGGCACAGGTCCACCCCATCCAGCCCCATGAGCCTGGCACCCTCTCCCCACACTCATAGGATACAGCACTGCCCAGACCTGGGCCCTCAGCCAGCCACCAAGCCCCAGCAACCCCTACTCTATACCCCACACCCTGGGGACACAACCCCATGGCCCTGGCAACCCTCAACTCAAACCTACACCCCCTGACTTCCTATCCCACACCCAGGGGGCACAGAACTCCCACCTCAGCCTGTTCAGTGGACCTCTCTCCATCCCCATGGCCCTGGCACCCCCTCACTCCCTCCCCACACTCAGGGGGACAGCTCTGCCCTGTGTTCCCTGGACCCACATCCAGCCCCATTACCCTGGCACCCCCTCCCTACACCCAGGGGGCACAGCCCCCTGGTACCCCTGAACCAACACTTGCACTCCCTAAGTTCCCATCCCACACCCAGGGAGTACAGCATGCCCCCTGGACTCCCATCCATCCCTCCAGCCCTGGAACCCCCTCCCATCATTCAGGGAACATAGCCCCACTGCTCAGGTACCCCTTAACCCTACAGCCCATCTCCCTCTGCTCAAAGAAGTACAGCCCCCCCAGCCCCTGCCCAGTCTCCCAGCCCCAGAGCCCACCAGGCAGGGTGCCGTTGTTAGCAATGAAGGCTGCCATGTCCACGGGGCGCTGGTCAATGTGGAGGTGACGCATGCACCCCACAAAGTGCCGGCTGCGGATTGGGAAACTCTCGGGCAGCGTTGGGACCCCCCCCAGCAGCAGTGGCCCCGTCAGGTCCAGTGACCTGCAGAGCCCACCATCACCTCGGGGACTCAAGAGACCCCAGAGGGACCCCAAAACCCATGGGGACTGCAAGGGAACCCCAAGGGACATGCAGCCACCTCCCATCCCATGCGAATCACAAGGAAACCCCAAAGAACACCCACTCAGACCAAAACCTACAGGGACATGAGGGACCGCCCAAGGGGTGTTCACCCATAGGGAACTCAACAGACCCCCAAGGGACTCCCCACTCCCCCCAATGCATGGAGACCCCAAGAGAACCCCCACAACCAATGGGGACCTCCAGTGACCACCCCATCCATAGGGATCCGTGACCCCCAAGGGACCTCTCACCAGTGAGGACTCCAAAGGTACCTCACCCATAGGAACTGTTCACCTCCAAGGGACCCCTCTACGGATACCCCAAGGGACCCCCACCCGTGGGATCCCCAGGGCCCCCTCACTTCTTGCTGCCAGTCTGGGTGCCCTGGGCAGCGCAGGAGTAGTTGCCGAGGCGGGGACCAAAGCGCAGGGCCATGGCTGTGTCACAGTCGTCCACAGTCACCACAGCCACCTTCTGCTCTGAGGGGCCTTGTGGGACCCCTGAGCGCCCCACAACTGGCTGGGGGGCCCCATATCAGGCAGGGGGCTCAGGACCCCCATCCTGCAGCCTTTGTCCTGATCCTTATCCTCCCACTGCCCTCTGGCCCCTCAACCCTCACCATGTNGTTGAGGGCCCCTTGGGGTCCTCATGCATGGCGGAAGCTCTTGAGAGTCCCTTGGAGTCCCAAATCTCCTCTCTATTCTCCTCATCCCTCCAACACACCCTTCCTCTCCACTCCTTCCTCTTCCTCCATTTCCTGTCTCCCATCTCTTGGGACCCCCATGGGTAGGCACATCCCTTAGGGGTCTTTTAGGTAACCCAAACACCCTTCCCGATCCCCCCCATGTCTCCATTCCCTCACCCTTCCCCTCCATCTTCCCTTCCTCTGTCTGCCCCAAACACTCCCCACCTACTGTGCCCCTCCATGCCCCTCATTCCCCTACCTTGTTGTAGTAGTGCAGCTGCACCCGGTGCCACTGCCCATCGCTGACACCTCCTGGCACGAAGGGTGACACCGTGGTGGTGGTCTCACCTGTGGGCACAGTGTCAGGGCAACACAGCCAGGGGCAAGGAGGGGTGGCGGTACCAGGGATGGGATGCCCAGGATGCAGAGCCAGGGATGCAGTGCTGGGGATATGAGGCAGGGGATGCAATGCTAGCAATGTGATGCCCAGGATGCAGTGCCAGGGATGCAGTGTCAGGGATGGGATGCTGAGGATGGAGTGTCAGGCAGTGCCAAGAATTGGCAGGCCAGGGATGCAGTGAGGAATGCAACAAGAGATGCAGTGCCAGGAATGAGATGCCCAGGATGCAGTGCCAGGCAGTGCCAGGATGGGATGTCTGGGATAAAGTGAGGGATGCAGTGAAGAATACAGTGCCCACAAGGGTGCCAGGTTGCAATGCCAGGGTGTGGCAGGGTCAGTGCATACCTGCTGAGAAGGTGAGCTGCAGCTGCTCATCCACAATCTCCAGTGCCACAAAATCATGCCGCTCATTGAAGCGCCCATTATACAGCAGGAGCCCATCCCGCTCCTGTGTGGCAAACCTGGGGAACACAAGTGCCAGGAGTGCCCCAATACCCCCGCGGTCCCACCATGCCTCCCTGGCACTCCCCAACACCCTCTGACCGTCATGCCCCTGAGGCACACCCCTCATGCCCTGCCCCATGACTTTGTACCCACTATGAGATGCTGGTACCCATCAGCCCCTGCCCTCACGAGGTGCTCCTCACCCCACTGCCCCCCATGCCGAGCAGTAACCTACACCCTTTGCTCCCACCCTGTGCCCTCAGGGTGCCCATCACCCCACACCCACCACCCCACACCCCAAATGATGCCAATGGGGGCACCCACTCACCCACCCAGTGCCCACGAGACACCCATCACTTCACACCCCATCACCTCATCTCATGCCAATGGGGCAACCATCACCATCTACCCCACACCCCATGTGACACCCAGAAGGGCACACATCACCCCGCACCTCCCCAGATTCCCCCAGGCTCACGTGAGGCCAAGGGTGAAGTGGAAGCGCTGGCGGAGCCCACGAAAAGTGAGGAAGGAGCGCGGGGGGAAGCTGCGGGTGCTCATGGTGCAGAAGGGCTTCTCATAGTGCCCAGGGGGGCACTGGCACCGGAATCCCCCCACCAGCAGGTTCAGACAGGTGCCCCCATTCCGGCAGACCCCCGGGGTGCAGCGGCCCCCCCGGGCACTCAGCTCACAGTGCTCCCCTGTGTGACATCCAGAACCCCAAAACTGGGGTGAGGAGTCCCATCTCCCCCCACACCTCCCCATTAAACCCAGAGTGCGCCCCCCCCAGGTGCTCAGCTTGCAGGGCTCCCCTGTGTGATACCCTGATGCCACCAGCATCACAAAAATGGGGGGTGGGGGTCCTCTCTCTACCCCACCCCCCAGTAACCCCTGAATTCTCCCTCCAGGCACTCACAGGACTCCCCAGTATGACACCAAGCACCCTAAGTGGGAAGGTGGGGATCGCCTCTCCTTCCCTCCCAGCATCTTTATCCCCAGCTCTATCACCATGGCAATCACCTCCCATTGCCATGGAAACCCAGAGACACCCCCTCCTCTCACATCCCCTCCCCCACCTGGCTGGCGCCCCCCACAAGGGGGTCCCGTGGGGGCTGGAGTCCCAGGGTGGGGGTAAGGGGGTATGGCCCTAGGGCCACCAGTCTACTGGCAGAAGGAGGGAGGCAAGGAGGGACAGAGGCCTGAAAAGGAGTGGATGAGGAAAGATGAGGATGGACACTATGAGGACGGGCCGGCCAGTAGGTCTAACCAGTGAAGTCTTCATGGCACTCGCAGGTGTATCCGCCCTCACGGCTCCGGCACCGCCCGTTGCTGCCGCAGGGGCTGGAGTAGCAGAGGTCGATCTCGGTCTCGCAGTAGTCGCCGGTGAAGCCAGGCGGGCAGCGGCACCGCAGGCCTGTGACGGGGTGGATGGGCCGGAAAAGGATGGTGTCGGAGGCGAGGAAGGGCGCGGAGCTGTCGAACTGCAGGACGGAGACGCAGCGCATGTAGTTCTCACAGGGTTCGCGCAGACACACGTTGTCATCAAAGGGCAGGACGTGCTGGGCCGTGGTGGCCGCCAGGAGCGACCGGTTAAGGTACAGCCGCTCCTGCAGCTCCTCCGACGAGAAGAACCGCGACGCGCCTGGCACTGCCGCCGGCAGCAGTGCAGAGAGGCTGACATTGAGGATCCGCGCCGGCCCCACATCTGTGTCTGTCTGGATGTTGAAGAGGACGACGCGGTGGCGGGGGGTGGCCAGGACAGCAGCCACCCCCTCCAGGAAGCGGCTGAGCAGAGGGGACAAGAAGCGCTCCTGGGACATGTCAGCCAAACGCAGGGTGATGCTGTTGCTGAGCATCTCATCTGTGATCACTGTCACCCGCAGCGTGCACTGTGCTGTTGCACTGTGAACACCATCTGCGGACAAAGGTGGGACACAGGAGGGGGTCAGTGACAGCAGTGGATGACTCTGGTAAAGGATGGTGGGATGGGAATAGTGCTGGATATGGGACAACCAACCGAATCACCTGCTGTTGTATGGGGACGGTGCTATGGGGGCTTGACCTGCTTGGCCACCATAGAATGGGGACAGCGCTGGCCATGAAACGCTTAACTTATGTAACCACTGTAGAACAGGGATAATACTGGCTATGAGGTGGCCATCCCACTTGACCAGCATGGAATGGGGACAGTCAGGTGGGGACAGTGCAGGCTATGGGAGACCTTTCCTGCACAGCCACCAAGGAATGGAGACAGTGATGGTTATAGGCCTGGTGCTGGTTTTGGGGTGCCTATCCCACCTGGCCATCACAGGGTAGGGACAGCAGGATGGGGATGGTATTGGCAATGGGGCTGGAACCGGTTACAAGGCTCCTGTCCCACCTGGCCACTATTGAATGGGGATAGTGCTGGTTATGGCTGGTGCTGGTTGTAGGCACCCATTCCACTTGGTGACAATGGAATGGGGACAGTGTGGTTCATGGGGTGCCTATCCTGCTTGGACACTGTGGGGTGGGGGCATCTGAATGGGGTTGGTGGTTGGTTATGAGGCTGGTGCTGGTTATGGGGCTGGTGTTGGTTGTGAAGCTGACACTGGGGAGGGAGCAAAATCTCTGCTAAGCAGTAGGGCAACCACCTTTCTCCTCCTCCTCTTTGTCCTCCCCTGGCGAAGGGCAGCAGGATGCAGGACAGATGGGGAGCAGGCAGACAGATGGATGAAGGGAGCATGGGGACAGGTGGGGGGCCAAGCAGGCAGAAGGGGGTGCCGCANCACCCTTTGTGCCCTGGGCCCCCTGCTTTTGTGTGCCCAGGGCATGGACCCCAGCCAGGGGAAGCTGGAGGGTGATGGGGGCCATGTGGCTGGGGACAATAGACATCAGGCATGGCCTGTGGCCCAGTTTCCCCCTGACCTGGGAGTGACCAATGAGATTTTCCCCCACCTTGGTGTGACCCCCATCTCCCAGAAGCACCTCCTGGACACCCCACTGCCCAAACAGTGCTGACAACTGATGGCACAACACCCTTTATCTTGTGACCTGCCCCCCCCCATTGAGTTTGGGGACCTCCCAGTGGAGGTCAGGGTGCTACCCCAAATACACCAGGCCCTGTGTCTCCTGCCCTGCATTCATCAAGTGGAGTCTCCTGGAAACACAAATATTGCAGTGTCAGGACTCCCTCAATACTGCACTGCACCCTGTGCCTTCACAGATTCACCCATCAGATCCCCCATAACAAGCCCCCAAGGGTACCAGGACCCCACTGGCCCACACCAGCCTCTTCTCCCCAAATACTTGCGGTGCCTCCTGCCCCATCCTACTCAGTGACATACAGGGAAGTGTCAGGACCACCTCTAGACAGCTCAAGGGGGTGGGGAAAGCAAAGAGGGTGCTAGGGACCCCAATAGCCTCTAGCTTGGATGTCTGGGGTGTGAGGGAGGCACAGCATCCCATTATCCCCCCTCCCCTCAATCTGGAGGGTGGAGGCAACCAGGATGGGGTAGTGGAACTCCAAAACACCACAGTGGGGTGGTGGGACCCTACAACACATCATCCCTTCTGATCTGGAGGGTGAGAGCAGCCAAAACAGGTTAGTGAGACGCCATAACACCTTGCCTTCATGCAAAAATAGATGTCAATGTTGCCACAAACCTCACATGCCTCCCCCCGCAAGGTGCCCTCCATGGGTGGGGGTCTTACCAGAGACAGACACTCTCATGACGGCCTCAAGTGGGCGGTTGTTGTCCAGGGCTGGGCTGAGGCGCAGGTCCCCACTGTGTGGGTCCAGCAGCACGAGGTTGAGCTCATTGCCCTGCTCAAATGCATAAGTGAGGTGGTCGGAGACATCAGGGTCATGGGCAGGAATGCGGCCAATGACACCCCCAGGGAAGCTGCCAGAGCGGTTGGTGATGTAGTTGTTGAAGAGGATCTCGAAGTTCTTGAGCTGGGGACTGTTGTCATTGGTGTCACGCAGGCGCACATGGATAGTGGCTCGACTGACCAGTGGTGCCGAGGTTGCCTGGACCACCATGATGTATTCGGCCTTGGTCTCATAGTCCAGGTCAGCCAGGGCGGTGAGCTCTCCAGAGAAGATATCCAGCTGGAAGACCTCAGGGATGTTGCCCTCCACAATCTGGTACATGATCTGGGCATTGGTGCCCTCATCAGGGTCGGTGGCAGTGATCCGGGCCACCACCAGCCCAATGGGGCTGTTCTCCTCCACAAAGATGTCAAACTCATCCTGCTCAAACACAGGTGGGTTGTCGTTGACATCCAACACTGTCACCTGGATCTCCACTGGCGTCCTCCGGGCTGGGACTCCCTTATCCACAGCGAATGCCCGCAAGGAATACAGCGGCACATTCTCCCGGTCCAGACGGCGCAAGGTGCGGACAATCCCCGAGGTGGACTCAATGATGAAGTCGCCATCACCATCATCGCCCCCTTGGAAGGTGTAGAAGACCCTGCCATTGAGCCCAGAGTCACGGTCAGTTGCGGAGACCTGGAGGACGCTGGTGAAGGTGGGGACATCCTCGTAGATGGATCCCTGGTAGGAATGACGGAGGAACTGGGGTGCGTTGTCATTGACATCACTCACCAGAATTTCCAGGTAAGTTGTGTCAGATTTCTGTGGGATACCATTGTCCTGCGCCGTGATGGCCAAGGTGTAGGACACCTGGTCCTCATAATCAAGCTCCATCAGGGTGGTGACAGCACCAGTCTCAGCAGCAATGCTGAACTGGGGGATGCTGTCCTCCATCAGGTAGGTGATGCGGGCATTCTCCCCTGTGTCCTCGTCTGTGGCGCTGATGACCACCACTGTTGTGCCTACTGGCCTGTCCTCATTGATGTTGACAGTGTAGTGGGAGCTCTGGAAGACAGGGCGATGGGTGTTGGCATCGGTGACATTGACAACCACCTGGGCAGTGTCCTGGCGAGTGCCATCGGAGGCAGCAATGGTGAGCAGGTACTGCCGCTCCAGTTTGTAGTCCAGGGGCAGGGCAAGGGAGATGAGCCCACCACCGCTCTGGCTGGTGATGGAGAACCGGTTGCGGGTGTTGCCACTGGAGATCTGGTATGTGATGATGCTGTTAGCATCACGGTCGACAGCAGAGACAGTCAGGACACTGGTGCCCACTGCTGCGTCCTCATTCAGGCGGGTGCTGTACTCCCGCTGGGTGAACTCAGGGCTGTTGTCATTGACATCCAGGATGGTGACACTGACACTGGCCATGGAGGCCTTTGGGGGGGTGCCCTGGTCCTGCGCCTCCACCCTGAAACTGTAGAAGTCAACCACCTCCCGGTCCAGCTCAGAGGCCACCACAATCCACCCAGTGCTGTTGTTGATGGCAAAGGGGAAGCTGGTGCCAGTCCCCATCAGGCTGTAAACTAACCGGCTGTTATCACCAGAATCAGCATCAATGGCTTGTACATGGATGACAGAGTAGCCTACGGGGACATTCTCCAGTACAGTGGCCTGGAAGGGCGTGCTGACAAAGATGGGTGCATTGTCATTGACATCCAACACCTGGATGGTAACCAAACCACTGATGTTGGAAAGAGGTGGGCGGCCACCATCCTGTGCCCGAATCCGCAGGGTGAACTCCTTGGTGACCTCATAGTCCAAGGGGGTAACGACATCCAGCATGCCTGTCTGCGCATCAATGTAGAAGTGCCCACGGGTATTTCCGCTGACAATGCTGTAGTGCACCAGTGCATTGCTGCCTTTGTCACGGTCAGTGGCCGTCACCTGCAGAACTGCCACATTGGGCACCATGTCCTCGGGGACCTGTGCCACGTAACGCCGCTCGCTGAACTGTGGCGCATTGTCATTGTCATCTTCCACAGTGATGTGGACAGTGGCTGTGGCACTCCGGGGACTGGGATCCTGGCCCTGGTCTGTGGCCTCCACCAACAGCTCAAAGGCATCCACCACTTCCCGGTCCACAGGGCCACGGGTGCGGATGACGCCTGAGCGGGAATCAATCTCAAAGACCTTGTTGGCATCACCAGTATTGAGGAGGCGGTAGAGGATGTTGGCATTGGGACCAGTGTCACCATCAGTGGCCCGCACTGTCAATACCTCGTAGCCCACCTCCAGATTCTCTCGCACACTCTCCCAGTATTCTGGCTGTTCAAAGGCAGGGTCGTGGTCATTGGCGTCGCTCACCATCACCGTCAGTGTGGCCATGGCACTGCGCCGGGGTGTCCCATGATCAACTGCTGTCACGCGGAACACATGAGTGCTCTTGCTCTCACGGTCCAGCAGTGCAGTGGTGCTAATGGCACCAGTGACAGGGTCCACAGCGAAGAGGGCATCAGAGCGGCTGTCGAAAAGTGCAGCCATGGCATAGTGCAGCCGGCCTGGCTCTCCCTCATCAGGGTCCAGTGCTGTCACTTGTGTCACTGGTGTGCCTGCTGGCCGGTTCTCCTCCACTGTAGCCTGGTAGCTGGAGGGCTGGAACTGCGGTGCTGTGTTGGGGCTGCGGCAGGGACGGTGGTGAGGTATGGGGGGCCTGGGGACCACGGTGGTCTGGGACTCCCCAATGTCCCCAGTGTCCATTGCATACCCCATGACACTGGTCTCCCTGGGGATGTTGGTGTTCTCAGCATGTCCAGTGTCCATAGTGTTCCTGGTGTCACTGGGGACTTTCCCGATCTCCCCATTATGTTCAGTATCTCTGGTGCTCCCAGTATCCCTGTGGACTTCGCTAGTGCTTCCAGCATCTCTGGAGACTCTCCCAGTCTCTCCAGTGAGTCCAGAATTCCTGGTGCCCCTGAGGACTGGAGTGCTCCCAGTGCCCCCAACACCCCCAGTGCTCAGCACATTCCCAGAGTTCCTGGTGTCCGTGGGGATGTTGGTGTCCCCGGTGTGTCCAGTATTCCTCATGCTCCTGGTGTCCCTGAGGACTTGGGTGCTCCCAGTGTCTCCAGTTCCTCCAGTAACCCCGATGCCTCCACTATCCCGGGTGCCTCCAGCGTACCTGGTGCTTCCAACACCCCCACTGCCTCCAGCGTCCCCAGTGCCTCCAGGCTTCCAGGTGTCTCCAACATTCACAGTGCCTCCAGTGTCCCCGGTAACCCTGGTGCCGCCAATACCTGGAGACCCCGTAATGCCGCCGCCACTGTTCCCACTGAAAGAGCCAGTGCCTGGTGCAGTCCCATCGCTGCTACCCGAGGCCGGTGCGGGCCCAGCGCTGTCGCCGCTGTTCCCGGTGCTCGGCGGGGACCGCACACCGCCGCTGTCCCCGGTGCCGCCGCGAAGCTGGAGTGGCTCCGGGAACGCGCTGGACGGACGGGTGCGGGTGCTGGCGCCGACGCCGGTGCTGATGTCGGTGGGAGTGCTGGAGCCGACGCCGGTGGCGATGGCCGGTCCCGATGCGGGCAGCGGCAGCAACAGCAACAGCGGCAGCAGCGGGAGTGTAGCCCGGCAGGTGGGCGGCGGGCCCATGGCCGGTGCCGGTGCCGGTGCCGGTGCCGGTGCCCGCAGCGACCCGCGCCGCCGCCTGCGCCCCGCCCTC
>WBMY01017098.1:0-43766 GCA_013397315.1 Donacobius atricapilla
GATGGGTGTCTGATCCTGGTGGGCACTGCACTGGCATGGGGTGGGAAACACAAGGAATGGGAGATCTGGGACCCTGCCAGGAGGAGAGGGAGGGCTGGGCTTGGCTGCAGGTCAGGGTCGGACCCCAGTGGCCTGGCTCTAACTCCTCTGCTCCGCAGCACTGCCCAGGTGCTCAGCCTGAGAGATGTCACTTCTTCTTTCCCCTGCCCTTGGACAGGTCACTCCTTTGGCGTGACCTGCTGTGGGTTCTGGTTTGATTTTCCCTCCCAGTCATTTTGATTTCAGTGTAGCTCCCCATGCACTGGCAATGAGCACAAGGAGAGTGCCAGGCTGCAGCCCCCACCCAGGATGTGGTGGGACCCTGATTCAGCAGGAGCTGGGGTTGAGCACCCAGGACCCCCTCTGGAACCAAGCTTCAGCCCTGCAGGTTTATTTTGCAGGAGGGGAACTCAGCCTGACATTAACTCCCCTCTCTTAAACACGGGCCAGTTCCTCTCTGACTCTGGGAGGCATTTGGATTTCCTGGCAGGGTCACTTTTGTCTCCATTTAAGATGCTATTGTCTAGTCTACTGTTGAATTTTGTGTGATTTTGAAAATCCGATTTATCTTTTTGCCTTTAGGAAAGAAACAGACTAAACTAACCCTTAAAAACTACAAAATTTATTTTTCAAATGCAAAAGACATTTTAATTACCCCTGCTGCCATTATCTATTCCAGGCAGCTTTAAGCATTTCCCAGATAACCTCCTATTAATCAGCCCCAGCTGAGCCTGGAGTACATTTCATGTGTAGGTACAGCCTGGAGGTGGGAAAAGAGGAATTATAATAAATTAATAGATAAGCAATCACAATTAATGCCACTTTCCTGAAATAACAGTTATATCATGGGAAAGATATTTTAATCTGTCATTCCTTAAGGCAATGTTTTCCTAGCTTGCAATGCCTGTGCTTCAGCTTCCCCAGTACGAGACCCATGGGGTGCTAATGAATTAGTCTATTATGTTATACTGAATGTTTCTAAAAGGTCCCCAGTCAATACTGAGCACAGTGTATCAACACTTGGCATGAAATGCTTCAACATTTTGCTAGGCAGCACGACTACAGTTCACTGATTCCAGCATGAGGAGCCCCATCAGCCTTTTGCACCACAGGAGGAGGAGGAGGAGCAGGAGGAGGATCTCTGACGAGCGCGGGTCTCTATCACATGCAGATTTTCCACGCAAAGCCCCTGCTGGGAGAACCCCAGAACTCCCCTCTCGTGGGGTGTCAGTCTGTAAAATGGGGCTTTGCAGCCACAGCCAAGCCCTGCCAGGTGCCAGGGCAGAGCTGTGTGAGGTGTGGAGACACCTCACCCACGGGATGCCCTTCCTGGACCTCCTTTCCAGCCTCCCTCTGAGGGTGTGGGGCGCACAGAGGATCAGTCCTCAGCATTGCTGCCACCACCGAGGAGCCCAAGCTCGGCAAACTGGGGAAGGGGGAGAGCGTCACAGGAACACTGAGAGTAAAATAAAGGGTGGAGGGGAGAATTAATCTGCAGTACAGGAAATAATGAGTGAAAGGGAATGGAGATGAGGTGGAAAATAGAACCAGATGTTTCGATTTGTGGCTGTGCAGGAGCAGAAAATCCACAAGAAACTGATCTGATGATTCCCATCCACACCTCCCCACGGCCTGACACTCAGCTGGTATTCTGAATTATCCTCTGATTCCAGGAGGCGATAAATCAGGCTGCAGCTGAGATTTAAACTGGAACCAAGGAGAGGGGCTGATGGAAGGTTGGTTTCCATAGGAACTTGGTGAAAGGAAGGGTCAGTGGGGAGCAGCAGGGCGAGGGCAGCACCCAAAATACCAGTGGGACCTGAGAGATGGCCACAGCTGGTGGTTTGACAGATGGGCAACAGAGACCATGGGTCTAGAGCTCAGGGGATTTGCTTTGTCACACCTGGTCACATTCTGAGGGGAAATCATTGGCTTTTGCAACCAAAAATTATTTCCTCACAACAGTTTCTGGAATACAAACTGAAGTGTTTGATCAAAAATGAATCTTGAAAAAACAGAGCCATTCCAGCAGGTCAGGCCCAGAACTGCTGTCACCCCTCCCAGCCAGAGACATGAGCACCTGTCTGAGGTCAAACCGCTGTATTTGCCCTTAGCTCCCTTAAGCCATTTAAAAGTCAACATTGTGGCCTGGTTTTCACAGTGCCCTTTAACAGAATGTCCAGGTTCACACTTGCTATTTTTCAGGGTTAAAAAACAACCCAAAAACCCAGGTCCTGACTGCCATTGCAGGGTGATTAATGATTTGGTCCCTGCTGCACCTGCAGGTTTGAACACTGCATCCATCAGCAGTGAGCCCTGGGGCCGCAGAGGCTGGGGCAAGGCTTACGGAAAAGATCAAACCCCCAAAGCTTATTAAAGCAAAACAGCCATAAGAACCCTTCCTCCCCCGTGGAGAACGAGGTCTCAGTTGCTGGCAAGCGCTGCTGCAGTTCTGCTTTGCTTAGGGCAGCACGTGTGGGACTCCACCAGCCCCCTGTGGGCAGACAGGTGCTGCAGCTGGGTGCCCCCTCAGCGCAGCTGTGTCCCGCCAGCACAGCCCCATCGCACAGCACAGAGCAGCCCCAGCACAGCCACAGCATCTCCTCCCATGCTGAACCTCTTTTTGACAAGCCCTTGTGAGAGCAGTGAATGTCACACATTCACCCCCGCTCTCCATCGCAGAGGACTTGTGGTGTTGCCTCTCCGCCTCCCCACATTTATACTGCCATGAAACACTGGCAGAAATTGTTCAGGATAAACGCTGGGGAAGTATGTCCCACCCAACAAATGGTTCCCATTAACCAAGCCCCCCCTGGCTGCCATCTCACCACACCCCCTCACTCACCCCTCAGGTGAACAGATCAGCCTCCCCATGCTCCTGACGCGCTGCCTAACCCCAAACTCGCTCCTGAGCACTGAAGCTGATATTCAGACATGTGGGAAGCCAAGACCTGCGCCACAGCAGTGCTCCCGCCGTGCCCCCCAGCACCCCCAGTGCCCCTGGCTGCCTGCTGCACGATGCTCGCAGGCTGGCAGCCAGCAGAGCTGAGCACTGCCTGGCTCTGGTTTTCGCATCCTATAAAGGGCACCCTCATTCATCTGCAGACTGTGTAGGCTGGTCGGAATGTCAAGAAATGCGTCTTAGTTCCTCTTTGATAGTCTGCAAATTGGTGTTTTGCATTCAGAGTGACTCTGTCATCCGCAGCACCCTGTGGGCCTCGGCACTGCCAGCAAATCCTCCGTGGAAAGATCCATGGGAGCTTCAGACACAGAAACTCTGCCTTATCCCCCCTCCCTGGGTCGCAAGTCTCTTTTCTCAGGGTCACAAGCAGTGATTCTGTTTTTCTCCCGACAATCCACTCGCCTCTTTCCTGCTGAGAGCAAGTTCTTTGGCTCTTTGGTAGGAGTTCCCTTCTGCTGCGTGTGGGGGAACCTGCACATACGGCGCCCAAATTCCACCAACACCTACGGGCCTCAGCAGGCAGCGACTGACGGCAGCAGACAGCACAATCCTCTGAATTCCTGAGGGATATGTACTCCCTCCCACCTTCTGTGCGCTCTGCTGTCTCCAAACACAGACACGAACCGACGCAGAAAACTCAAAACAAAACAAAGCAAAACGTTTAACCCGGTTTCTCTCTTTTAAGGATCTTTATGCATTAGACCTAGAACCATATCGCTACTCTGGGGTGAACCTGACTGGCTTCCGGATCCTCAACGTGGAGAACCCGCACGTGTCCTCCATCATTGAGAAGTGGTCCATGGAGCGGCTGCAGTCAGCGCCCAAGGCAGAGCTGGGGCTCCTCGACGGCGTGATGATGGTACGGGCAGCTCAAACAGGGCTCTGGGCTCTGGGGAGCAGGGCAGGCTGGTAAGGAAGGCAGGAACAGTCAGCAAGGCCTAAATGTGCCACTAATAACTCATCCCAGGTATCCTCCCCGAGGTACTTCCTTGTGTTCTTTAACAACTGCCCTAGCACAGTCAGGACTGTGATTCCAGGTCTGGTCCGGCTGGGCAGAGCAGAGCGAAAATAGAAGGGCAGAAATGATGGAGTTGCCTGAAAATAAAACTTTAATGGTGGTAAAAAAACAAACACAGAGACTGCACGGTCCGGAGAACAACATCCAAAGACCTGGGAGCGTGGCTAACTTAACAATATATAAGGTTATCTGGGGGCAGAGGTCCAGTAACGTGGATAGGGGATAGGGGCATGACTTTATATGTCAAAGGTCCTGAACCAACGGAGAACCAGAACCAGAGACCTGACTTGTTTTGCAATGATGCCATTAGCATCCAAATTTCCATATCCCCCCTCCCACGGTCTCAGGTTTATGGGTTCTGCATAAGCTCCTGGGCTGAGCTGTCATCCATCCCAGCTAGCTGGGTTGCCACACTGCCCCTCAAAGCCTGCGGTGAAGCCCAGACCCCAATGCTGCGGCAACGCTCCTGCTCAGGCCCAGCTGCCAACAGATCTGCCACCAGACAAGGCAGGCAGCCAGGACATCCCAAAGGGCTCCAGCTGCCCCCGGGAGCAGCGGGACAGCGGCTCCCAGGGCTGGGAGCACGGCACACGGCCAGGCTGGGCCAGGCACTTTGCCGAGATGGAGGCAGGAGGAAAGCGCCAAAGCAGTGCCCAGAGATGGGCTGAGCTGCAGCTTTGATGACTCCTTTTAGGGTCTGATGGCAGCTCTGCTCTGCTGAGTTGCTGCTCAGAAGGTACAGCACCTGCTCGCCCATCTGTCCTCCCCGCGAGGCTGCCTCCGACCCCCAGAATTGCTGACTGCCTCCCTCCTTCCCTCTCCCTTTAGAGGTGCCAGATCCAGCCCCGCAAAGTGCCAAAGTCTCCCAGAGTTTCACCTTGAAATGGCTCCTCAGATCCCTCCTGCTGTGTTTGTTATGGGAGAGGCTCCCACTCTCCTGCAGGCTGCCCACAGCTGAGCCCTCGGGCGCCTGCAGCAGAGCTCGGTCCCCTCTGCCTCTCCCCCCAGCCCCTCTTTGCTTTCTCACAGGGATCCTGCCTTTGATTCCTGTTTGCCAGGTGTCTATCCAGTGGTGCCCGGGACTCAGCTGGGCATTACAGTCTGTAATCCACCATGAAATTGCATGGACATGTCCTTTCCCCCTTTTCTCCAGCCCAAACTCACAAACCTGTCCCTGCTGTGGTCCATGCCCGCCCACGGATGCAGGTGGGGCTCCTGCTCTTCATGCTTGGCTGCTGAGGGAAGGGAAGGTCACAGGGATGGCTGCCAAGGCTGGAGGATTTTCTCCATGGCTACATCCTGGTAGATGTTTGCTCAGTTATTTGCTGTATTATTTTGTTTTATTGCGGCTTATTGCGCTGCTGCTACACTCACATCTGTTTCGTGGCTCTGTGAAGCCAGCAAATAATGTATTTTCACTAGGAGGTCTTACCACATCAGAGTGAAAGATAAATCCAATTCTCTTGATCAGTGTTTGGATGTGAGATGGGGCACCTCAAATTGAATCTAAAATCATCACATTATATGGGGAAAAAAAAAGTTCTCCCTAGTTCAGATCACTGAAATGCTAGAATATGTTACAAAGCCATGAGGTCCTGATTTTGGTGACAGCTTGTGTCATTTTTGGAAAACTGTGTGCCCACAAACATCTCTGTTTCTTATTTTCCCGTGTATAAAATAGTGTGGAAAATATGCTCTCCTATAGGGTTGTTTTTTTTTTTTAACACTCAGACAAAACAGACTCAAAAAGAAAACTCTGTTACTACCTTCCACATTTAGAAGTCCTTGCCTCCCTCTTTGACACCACAGCAGGAAATGTGCAAGAAACAACCCCAACAGCCTCTCGCAGAAAAACGACACTTCCAGAATCACTGATTTCAGGCAGAACCCCCAAGCTTTCTGTCTAAAGAGCTGAGGAACCACCAAGCAGGGAACACGGACAGAGAAACCCTGGGGCTGGCGTGTCATGAGCCATCCTGAGGCTCATAAATGTACCCGTCTCTGAGGGGGTCCTGCACTTCTCAGAATGGCTTAATTTTTCGAGACGGCTCTTCAGGTGTGTTTTGCAAAGCAAAAGGTTTAATAAAGACAAAAGAACAAACAGTACAGAAACAAAAGCAAAAGCTGAGCATGGGTGTCAGAGAAGCCCCTGACACCTTGCTAAAACACCCCAAAAAGCACTTGAGCTTCTTTGTGCTCATCCTTAAGTACTGAATGGCCTAGGAGGGTTCTGTTGGCAAAGTGCCGATAGAAACAGCTGCAGGCTTTGAGAAACATCCCAAAGGTCCAACCAGTTCCCCTCTGCGGTCACCGGACCTATTACAATGAGAAAGGCACGGAAAATTCTAGCTTAACTCCTTACATGCTCAAAGGTAAAACAAAACTTTTTTTCCTTAAACAGAATCACCTGCTTGGGTGTGGGAGTGCATTACTACACTGGCGGGGTGTAGCCCTGGTTTTTCAGCCTGAGATGTTTTGATTTCTAAAACTCAGTTCTCACAGAACTTTCTGTAAACAAAAGGGATGTTTTTGCTAACTCTGTCTTGTTTTCATTCCTCTTTGGAGGTGGAGACAATCTGATGTCTCCCCGTGTTGGCCAATGTGATTGAATGGGTGTTACTTCCAGCACCAATCAGTTTAGCTCTAGCGACCCGGTATATAAAGCGGTGAAATTTTTAATAAACTCAGTCTTCAGCCTTCTGACAAACTCTGAGGTCGTACGGTCTGATTTGTGTCCTACGGCGACGGGCGGGGGGTGACCCAGAGCGGGTCCCACCCTGTCCCTGCGGCTCCCCAGGGCCACCAACGCTGTCCCCATTCCCTTTAGACAGACGCTGCCCTGCTGTACGACGCCGTGCACGTGGTGTCCGTGTGCTACCAGCGCGCGCCGCAGATGACCGTCAACTCCCTGCAGTGCCACCGCCACAAGGCCTGGAGGTTCGGCGGCCGCTTCATGAACTTCATCAAAGAGGTAAAAGCCTCATTTTCTCTCTTCTTTCTTTCTTTTTTTTTCTTTTTTTTTTTTTTACCATATGTGGTGGTTCTGGCTTCTTTTTTCTCCACCAAGTTCGGGATTAATACATGGGAGTCGCAGTTCGTGTTTGGACTTGGGTGTTTATTATTTCTTATCTATTTACAGACTCGTGAGCTGTGAGCTCTAACTAGCAAATTAGAAAATGAAGGTAAAATGGAGAGCTTCTAACTCTTTCCAAGGTTATTTAAGTGATAATTACCCAATAACAAGATGATGCCTATATTATTTATACTTTTGACCCAATAATGACCACCCAAGGCCCTCAGTGTGGACCTTTTTCACTCAATTAGAAAAAAAACACCCAAACACATGAAGAAGAAAGAGGAAGGTGAAGAAGAAGGACTTAGACAACACCCCAAATCCTCCATCTTGCTCCATACATTACTATGTACTAAAATCTCAAATCTAAGTTTTTCACCCTGTGAGATCACACAATACTATTCAAACTACACAGCCACAACCCCGGTGCCGTCACTCAATTTTGGAAACCTGTTCCATGGCCTTAAGTCAAATGCAGAGCCTACCTGAGGCTCAATGCCCCTCAGTACAGAAAGCCTCCATGATTCCAACAACCAAAAACGCACCCTGGGAGGAGCAGGTGCCCAGGGGCAGGTGGTGGAGGCTTGGCAGGTCCGAGGTGAGGAAACATCCCCTTCCATGGGCAGGTACACCTGGATAGAAGCACAGACACGCACCAGGCTGCCGAGTGCACACAGAAGGGGAAAATCCCACCTCTGCTTCCAAAATTACACCTGTGCAGCCAAGCCAAAACATCCCTGAGGAGCTGAGACTTCCCATGTGTCCCTGAGACCGGCTCTGGCCCCTCCAAGCGCTCTCTCCGATGTCATCCCATACCTGAGCAACATCCATTTGTCTCCTATTGAAGTTCTTGGGGACCACAAGGGGCACTCAGTGCCTCTGAACCCCAGGGCCGAGCTGGGGTTGTCCCTGCCTGAGAGCCGGGGAATGGCAGTGGCTGAGGGGGGGTTGAGCAGGTGGGGGCCAGGGAGTGATGGGGCAGATTGTCTCCCCCTGTGATTTCAGGCATCATCATTTCTCTGTTCAGCCCATGGAGTTGTTGGCTCAAGGCCCCGAGCTGGCTCAGAGAGGCTGTCAGGGGCAGTGGGCACTCCAAGGGAGCACAGCACAGGGGCCAGCCCTCCCAGTGCGCCCCAGCATCCCCCTGCACCCACAGCACAGGGACCAGCCCTCCCAGTGCGCCCCAGCACCCACAGCACAGGGATCAGCCCTCCCAGTGAGCCCCAGCACCCACGGCACAGGGGCCAGCCCTCCCAGTGAGCCCCAGCACACCCCCCTGCACCCACAGCACAGGGACCAGCCCTCCCAGTGAGCCCCAGCACACCCCTGCATGCACACCTCGGGTTTTGCTCTGTCTGCCAGATGTCCTTCCCAAGGAAAAATGAAAGCAGAGCTACAGGGAGACACTGCAAACCCTGCCAAAGCTGTCTGTGTGACAAACCTCTACTTGCCCCGGCTCCCTGGGCTCTTCCCAGGGCAAGTCATGGAAGAGCCATGTTTAAAGTTGGCTGTAAATTCCCCAGAAGTTTTCAAACAGAAGTGCAGAGCACACTGTTAGCTGTTACTGTGCTCTGCGCTGCTGTGTCACCTGCTGGCCCCAGCAGATCCACCCCTGACGTGACTCTGTGCCCCCCTGGCACTGCCCGAGCTGCACGGAGCACAAGGCTCCATGGCAGGAGAGCAGGACAGTGATTCCCATTGCAGACAGAGAATGGACTTTTCTCTCAATCTGCACTGAGAACTGAATTCCTCCCCTCTGTGCCTCTCTCCTTCCTCATGCTTTGTTCCCTTCTGCAGAGCACCGCTCCAGCTGGTTGCCAAAGCAGAGTGTAAATAATTTGTTTGGTTGGCTCCTTCTGCACATCACCCTGTGCCTCACACTCCAGCGCCTCTGCCTGTTGTTTTCCTCTGTCAGCACCGTGTTAGCCCGGTGCAGGGATCAGCTTCCTCCGTGCTGCAGCCAGAACAGAGGAATTGCTCTCTCCAAACTCCTGTAAACTCAGAGCAGCACTGGGAGGATGAGCTGTCCCTCCAGACCAGGAGCTGTGCAGCCCCTCAGTGCTCCCACTGGTGCCTTAGGATTTTGGCTTTTATATTTTTCATGTATTTGTCACCCTGCAACTCTTTAGTGTACAACTCTAAACTCCATACACAGTGTGAGCTGCTGCTTCCCCATTTTGGTCAGACACAACAATTCCTCTCCAGGCCTGGCAATCAAGGACCCCTCACTGCCTCAGGCCCTGAGAGATGGAAACAGAAGTGAGTTGGGGGCAGCAAACATGGGGTGAATGACTTCATTACCTGGAGCTGTATTTGGAAGATAAAGCCCCAATCTGCAAATGGACCAAATTTGCAGAAGTGTGAAAACCCTGACCTGTTGTACATTTTGGGTGTAGCCCCTTGAGGGGGCTTCATCTGCCCTAAATGTACCTGAAGGCCCTCCAATAAATAGAACTGCTTTTTATTCCCTTAATTTTGTCCAGCCTCTGTTTTTAGGTAGCCCCAAAAGGCATCACCGCCGCAGCCCCGCGGGAGCTGCAGGGCTCAGCACGCTGCTGTGTTTGCTCCAGCTGGGCACGTCAAACATTCCGTGTTTTCCCCGGCTCCCGGGGGGCTCCGAGGGCTGCACGTCCCACAGGCAAACCACCTGCACGCCCAAATGAGCAAACACGAGCCTCCCCAGGACTCCAGGGTGGCGAGGCTGGGAGCGGGCTGTCACTGCTCCTCAGGAATTAATGAGGGAGAGCCAGAGGAGCATATTTACAGGGAGAAATGCCAGTTCTTCCCCCTGAGAATACATTATGCCACCTTGATGGCGCTGGAATATTTCAAGCTCCCCCACCCATAAAGGAAACTCATTTCGCAGTGAGCAGCCTGCAGGGAGCTGCTCAGGGGAGAGAGCCCGAGGCTCAGCTCCCCACTGCCGGGATGGGATCGCCAAGCAGCAGGCTGTGCCAGCAGCCTGGCGTTCCTGCAGGAGCATCCTCCTCGGGACAGTGCTGCAGCACATCCAGCACTGTCCCCAGGCATCAGGCACCTCGCTGTCCCGCAGCTCCTGCCCTGCTGGCGCACAGCACCTGGCTCTGGGGGTTCTAGCACCTCCTAAATCCAAGGGATTCATTCTAGCGGTGCTGCAAAGTGAACAGTGGGAAAGAAATCGAATTAGAGGTTTTGGTTTTTTGTGGAATCGAATTGAGGCATCTTTACCCCAGGCTCCTGCTCCTGGTCCCAGTCAGACCAGGCTGTTCAGGACCTCAGTCAGCCAAGCACTGAAAAATCTCTGGGGATGGGATGTTCCCAGTCCCAGTGAGCACCTGCCCTGTCCTTATGCTGCCAAAAACTGAAGCAGGGCACCAGCCATGCCCCTGGACTCCTGTGCCTGTTTCCAAACCTCAGATCTTGCTTGCATGAACACATTCTTGGCCTCTTCTGCTCCACTTTCCCTCTGGAAGGACAGAGGGAAGCATTCCAGACATTTAAGCTCCCACACACCTTGGAAGCACCAGCAAGTTCGTGCACCAAGGGATTTCTCCTGGCTGGAGCTGTCCCAGAGCTGGCCCCCTGCAGCCGGCATTTATCAGCACTACAAGGATAAAGGCAGCACACAAGGATGCCGTGATAAATGCAACTCGTTTTCTACTGAGTCATCACGTCCTGCAACAGCTGGTGAACACAAAAGGTGCAAACAGAAATTGTAGCAAGGACTGCAAGAGAGTTAAGGAAATCTCCAGCTCTGTCTGCAGACTGAGCAGCGACGGAGGGATTATTAATTAATCAGGCTCTTTAGGGACAAAGAACCAGCATAAGGACTAATTAAAAGAACATACAGTGGAGGGCAAAAGATTATTTATGATACTAAAGTAACAGCCCTGCTACTTTTTCTCCCTTCCACAGGCCCAATGGGAAGGATTAACGGGACGAATCGTCTTCAATAAAACCAGTGGTTTACGGACAGATTTTGATTTGGATATCATCAGTCTCAAAGAAGACGGCCTTGAAAAGGTAGGCAGGGTTTGTTTTATCTGCATGTGGCTGAGGATAATGCTGGTGCTCAGCAACAGAGAAATGGTTGGTGTTGCATTGATTCCAGGTTTCTGGGGTTTCTATAAAAGGATATTGACTTTGTGGGATTTCTCAGATCCTTTTCCATGCTCAACCATGACTCACTCGCCCTGAAGCCAGTGCGTGGGATTACAGATTGCAGAAGTGCTTGTGGCACTTTCCTGGGATAGCGAAGGCAAAAGAAACTTTCTGAGCATCCATTAACCCCTCCTGGCCCAAGCAGCAGGAATTACGCCTGTCCCACTCCCTCCTGCTGGCCTGGCTCACAAACCCTCAGGTTTCTCTGGGGAGACCAAACCTCTGGACATCATCGCCTGGAGTCATTTCCCACTCTGAAATTTCCCAAGGCTTGGGAACTGCCCCAGTTTGTTACAGCCTAGAATTCACAGAGGGTGCACTGGGTATTTTGTTTATTATCTAAGGGACAATACGGAAAAAAAAGAAGAGTGGCCCTGCTTGCCTGGCTGGGGATGTCAGGAGGGTCGAGGGCATGAAGGCTGCAGCCTTGGGTCCTCCAAATTAGTGCAGATCTCCTCTGGGCACAGTAAAACCATGCTGATGTGCAAATCTGATCCCAGGTGCGCCTGGGGACTTAATTTTCTTCTCTTCAATTACTTAAAAAAACCCAAACTTAAAATGAAAAGGCAACACGCACAGCCTTAAAGCCCTTAGAATGCAGGTTTCAAGGTGAGTTCAGCTGCTGACAAACAGAGCAGCAAGTGGCCGGAGCTGTGGCACAGGGAGCTGGGATTTCCCAGAAATTCCATGATTCTGATCACTCCGTGAGCAGCTCTTTGTGCGTGTTCTGCTACAGGTGTCTATCACCTGTACAGGAGGAATTTGGCAGGGCAGCGAGGCCCTTTCTAGAGCAGAGTCTGCTTTCCGACAGGTACCAGGTGCCTGTGGCAGACGGGCACGGCGCTGGCTCTGTCCCTCTGGGCAGGGTGACAGGTTCTGAGCCCCAGGGACCCCCGGCTTGGCAGCAGGGAGGGATTTCAATTACCCGTGCACGGCCTGAGAGCGCAGGCGACTTGTCCAGGGAATTAATCACTCAGCTGGAGGCAGCCCCAGGGCTGGATCAACCCTCCCTTTGGAGGGGACGGATCCTGCACCGTGAGGCTCCCAGGACCCTCCAGCCCATCCTCCTTCCTCACTGTTTGTTTTTCCTGGGCACTGAAATGAATGGCTGCCACGCTTCCCCACCACGGCAGCAGCTCTGTGCCTCAGGTAGCACAGCTCAAGGTCACCACTGCCTCCTCCTGCTGGGGAGCTTTTGGTGTCAAGTACAGAATAAAGGAAACATCTCAAATCAACCCAGTGACCTTCAGTCTCGCTGTGGTTGAGGAAGGGGGCAGGACAGAGCTGGGGAAGATGCCGGTGCCTCGCAAGAACCGAGCAGCAGCTGACTTTTGTAGCCTTATTTTTTTGCAAAATGTTTTGTTTATAGAGCCTAACCCCAAAACAACAAGACGTCTTTTTGAAGTCCAGCAGCACTGACACACTGCTGGAGAGCTGCGTTGGGCGGGTAATAGAAAACGTGCCAGCCTTTGATACCACATGAATCCAAATGTTTAAGCACAGCTGCAGTATCACCTGTCAAACCAAGAGCCCTCAGGTGTGCTGAGCAGAGCTGGCACCAGCTGGAGTTATTGCAGTTCTCTGTCACATCAAGCCCACTGGAAGCTGCCAAACCTCGACGTGTCCCCTGCACACCCCATCAGCTTTTGTCTCCAATAATTCAGAGATTTCACAGTTCCCACCATTATTCTTCTGAAAGCTTCGTGTCAGCTCCAGAGGGGTTTTAAAGTATCGATGTCAAATCTCTGTTGAAGCCGGAATTCTGTCAATAGTTAATCTGAAGTAACAAAACGCCAAACTACAAACAAATCCCAGCTTGGATTGTGCATTATGTATCACAGCTTATGTTTGTTGAGCTTTAGGATTGAACCCCTGATCCTCATACCTCCTGGATGTTCCAGGGATTACAGGAGTATTACCAAATCCTAATTACATATAGTTTGACTATCTGACTCACACAGTCCTCTTAAAGCACTTTTTCCTTTTTCTTCCTTTTTTAATATTTTAAACTGATTAATTCAGTCTTAAGTGCCATGCATTTAATTTTCTTAAAGAAAACGTGGCAAGGCAGAAGTGACTGAGGCTGCAGTGCAGCAAACTGAGGCCTCTTGGACTTGCTTTTTTCCCATCCACAATAATAATAATTTTTGACATTGCAGCTGTTGTGTGATCCAAGGCAGAGATGGGGGATGGCTTCGGTTTCACCTGAAATATTTAAAACCTTTCACAGAGTTCATGGAAACTCTTCTAGAATTTATGACAATTTTTTTTTTGCCAGGCAGCATTGCTCATTACAAAGTCTCTTTTTGGGGATGCAGTAAAACCAACTTCTCCCCTTGGACTGCCGAAGAGGCTGAAGAATCTTAAAAACAGCAATAAATAAAAGATGGGAAGCTGCTGGCTCCCCAGTGGATTGAGCTTGGCTGCCTTTGGCTTCTCTCCGAGTCCCACCTTGCAGTTTGACCCTACAGATGGATCGTTCTGTTCCCATTTCCAGGTGGGATTTGGTTTTTTTCTCACTGTCAGGCTGGCTCCGTGGCCACCCTGCTCCATTTGCTGGCAGCACTCCCATATTCCTCCAGCTTTCCTGACATTTTATCTCACTGTCACAATCCTTTAGTCACTCCTGCCTTCAAAGTTTGTCCCAAAGCCTCCCCTGCACCGTGGAGATCAGGTTAACAGGCTTAGCCTTGCCCAGATGACTTCCTTAAATAGAGACATGTTTTGCCATTTCTGGATCAATAGACCTCATTAAAGTCTAATAATTTATTAAATTTGACAGCTTGAGAAAACAGAGCACCTGAAATAGAGCTGATGTGCCTGTGCCATGCCTGGGAAGGGCTGCTGCCACCCCCTCCTCCAGGTTTGCAGCCAGGGCTGAGACCCCCCCATTGCAGGGATTTTCCAAGGGGGCCCCAGGGCCCTGCCAAGAGATGTGTCAGAAAACTCCAGCTGATTTGCCACGGCACAGAGAGCAGGAATGGTCCCCACTGGGGAACTGCAAAGCCGGTCCAGCCGTTTTTAATCCTCCCCACCAAAGCAAATTGGTGGGGAAATGGAAAAGAAAGAAAATGGACTCAGGTTTGCGGTTATTTTTCTTTTGTTGTGCTTTATGCTTGCCCAGATTTGACTCTTTAGTGTGGTTTGTTGCTCTATGAGACGCCTTTGCAAATTGTTCGTTCATTCAGCCCCTAAATTCCAGTCCCCACGGTCTTCATCCACTGCAGCAGCACAGGGACTGTGGAACATGTGCCATTGGACTGACCTGCAGCTGAAGGGTTAATACATGGCAGTTCCAGTTTTGCTGCTGTTAATACACGGTAATTCCAGTTTTGCTGCTGTTTGCTGCAGACATGAGGAGAAAGTTCCCTTTTCCAGGCCAGAAGGATGCCGAGAGCAAGTGAGGAATGCAAGATGGGGATTAAGGGATGCAGGTAGGGATTGAGGAATTCGAGCTGGGGATTCACTGTGTTGCTTTGCTTCCTTTCAGGTTGGAGCATGGAGCCCTTCTGATGGTTTGAACATCACAGAAATCTCCAAAGGACGAGGGCCCAACGTCACGGACTCGCTGAGCAACAGATCCCTGATTGTCACCACGGTGCTGGTAGGAGACTGCCAGCCTGTCATTGTCCTTCCCCACAAATCCCAGGGATATCCCAGGGATATCCAGCATCTCTGAAAGCTCACAGCACCCAGTGCAGACCTGCCGGCAGGGCTCATGGGGCACCCAGTGCCTGTGTCCCTGCACGGAGGTGACTCCAACGTCCCCGATGCCAGCACCCCTGAGCAGGCTGCCAGCCCCAGCGAGGCGGCACAGGCCCGTGGGACCCGCAGGTGCTGCTCCAGGCTGAGCTCCTCCACTTCAGCTGCCCAGCCCTGTCCCTGTCCCCCCGGGTGCTCCTCCTGCCCAGGAAACTGCTGCTCATCCTGGCTGAGCTCTTCTGCTTCCTCTGCCCGGCCAGGTCCCTGTCCCTCGTCTATCCCTTCCCTAAAGGATGTGACTTGATACAGTGTGGATTTGTATCATAGAAGGAATGGCACCAAGGTGCCCAGAGAGGAACAGGAAGGGGACACTTGGTCTAGGGCAGAAGCGGTGCTGGAGCCAAAGGTCTTGCATCCCTCAGGAAAGGGTTCGCACGGTGGAAGCAGAGCATGAGCCAAAGACAGATGCTGTGGCAGATTTCCTTGCAAATCAGCCACTCCTCCTAACGACCTTCCCATCCAGCACGTGACATTTTTCCCATGAAGCATTTCCATGGCTGTGGGATGGTCTGGGTCTGGGCCCTGGTACCCACCATACCTCAAAGGCCACAGCATAATGCAAAATGATGGAGCCAGGAGGGGACTGTCAGCCATCTGCCTTTGACATGGTTTTTTCAGGCAACATTTCCATCTCGTGCTCTGCGAGCATGTACCAATTACATAAGGCACAGGGTGATATCAGTTCCCATTAATTGTGCCACTCCATGGGCCTGCACACGTGCCACGGGGTTTCCACCTCGGAACCACGGCTGTCCTGGATCCCTGTGCCCAGAGGAGGAGGGAATGTGCTCAGACCTGAGTTCTGCAGTAATTGCACCGCGTATGCTGGAGTCTAAAACATAAAATACAGCCCTAGAGATGTTATTTGCATTTGCAACGCCCCTTTGTAGTTCTGCGCTGCTGTAAATGATGAGAGAAGAGCCATAGGAGGAGCCTTTAAAAGAAAAAGCATGAAAGGTTGTTTTTTCCCCTTTTGCTCATATTGCAGTGACTTGTTGGAAGAGAAATATTACCCCAGCAGCCAGTGCCGCTCTCCCCAAGCAATATGGGAACTGTGAAGTTATGAAATTGAGGGCACCTTCACTGAGAAATCGATTAGCAAACTGAGAGAGCTTGTGAATTGGATGTCTGGCTATTTTCAGTAATAAATTGTGAAATAGTCCGTGAATAAGTGGTTCACAGAGTTCAGAATTACCCCCTAGGAAATGTTTGAGACCTGGAGATACATTACTGAAGCGAGTGGCGTCCTAATGTTCAGTGCTTCGGCTGTTAAATATGTATGTAATCCCTACAGCGCTTCCCAAAATTAATAGTGCTTTATGGCTGCTCTGGAGCCAGCGTATTTATATCACGATCCATAGATTCAGCTGATTCACAAACAAAGCACTAATTCCAGAGCAGGAAGCCGAGGAGGTGGCGGGGGAGTGCAGGATCGAGCCGAGCTGCGCGCGCCGAGTTAAACTCCATGGGTGTGATGTGATCAGTCGGGCCTTGGAACTCTGCAAATGGGGTTCTGTGTGCTGCCACGGCCCCTCCTGACCCTGCTGCTGGGCCAAAGGAGCAGCCCCGGTACCTCTGCGGGAGCACAGAGCCCCAGGGCAGGGCTGGGGGGCAGAGACAAGCACCACCGGCCTCCAGGCTGGCACAGCCCCTCCTCAGAGCACCCCCGGGCAGGGCACCCATGTCCCACCAAACCAGGCGCCCTGACAGGGCTCTAATGAGGGCTCCAGGCCTGCCCTCCCACCTCTTCAAGCCTCCTGTGCCTCAGCAGAATCACAGAGGGCGTTTGCCGGCACAAAGCACAGCTCTCCCTCACCCACCCTCCCTCCCTGGCCACCCCACAGCAAGGGCAGGAGCCCTGCAGACGCCCCCAGTTTGAGCCAGGGACTCACTGTGGGTACCTCACTCTCCTCCTGCCCTCCAGCTCCTGCCTGCTGCCCACCACCTTTCCCCATTGCCATCTGTCCTCCACACGTTTTTCCCTCAGGCTCCCCAGTGTTCCTCGTCCTTGGTGGCTGCCCCAGCCGGAGAGGCACCAAAGGACGCTGGACTTCGCTGTGGCTTCACCTGCTCCAGGGGAGGGATGCACAGGTCCCTGCACTGGTTCCTGTCCCCTGTGCCGGTGCTCAGCTCTGCTCCGGTTCAGACACCCCCAGCTCTCGCAGGCAGCCGCAAGCGCAGCAGACAGCACCGAGTTTCCCTGGGCAGTAGCAGCGCCCCGTGTCCATCAGGCAGTGCCAGTGAGCTGAGTGGGGGGGTTTTGGGGTGGTCCCAGCCACACGCAGCTGAATTTCACCCACCAGCCTCCTGCTGGCTGTGGGGAATGGCAGGAGCCGGGTGCAGGGCTCGGGGCTGAGGTTGTCCTCCCCCTCTTTTACTGTTTCTAACGCTTCATTTTCAGAGCATGAAATGGTTATTTTTCTCCCTGAAATCCTACCAAATGGAAAACAGTTGGCTGCTCAGAAGAGACAAAATTAAATTTTGTGGGGTAAACAAGGTTGCTAATTAGCTGATGCGCTGTGCAAAGTTAATTTATTCCCAACATGTCACAGTGCCAGCCCTGCCCAGAGAGCCGGTGCCTGGCGGCTCGGGCTGACCCACAGAGGTGGCCCTGCCTCCAGCTGACCCTGAACGGGGACGTTTTGCTTTCCCTGTGCAGGAGGAGCCCTTCGTCATGTTCCGTAAGTCCGACACTGCCCTGTTCGGCAATGACCGCTTCGAGGGCTACTGCATCGACCTCCTGAAGGAGCTGGCCATCATCCTGGGCTTCTCCTACGAGATCCGGCTGGTGGAGGACGGCAAATATGGGGCACAGGATGAGAAGGGGCAGTGGAATGGCATGATCAAGGAGCTCATCGACCATGTGAGTGAGCCTGTGGGCGGCTGCCGACGGTTGGCTGTGCCAGGCTGTGCCAGGCTGTCCGTGGAGCTGTCCCTGGGCTGGCTCGTTGGGGTGAGGCAGGTTCCATTTCTTGCTGGCTCAGAATACCCACAACGAGCTCCTGACCCCGCCTGGCTCCTTGTCACACAGGTTGTCAGAAAAGTATCCCCATGTCCGGCTCTTTTAAATATTCATTGGAAATTCCTGAAAATGGCCATTCTCCCAGCACAGAAATGGGCTCTGTGACTCCAGGCACAGCCTTTCCCACAGTGGGACGCAGGCTGGGCATGTGGAGAGGGAAGAGACTTCCCCTGGGCCTGGGGCACACTGGCTGTGTGGGTTGGTAGCATGAACTGCTCTCACCCCCAGGGACAAACATGGACAAGGGCACAGCACAAAGGCAGCCTGGGGAGCCCAGGCACATCCCAGACACAGCTCAGTCTGAAGGAGGTACCCAGACTGCAGGAGCAGGTGTGCGCTGGACAGTTTGATTTTTTATTTTCTGTAAGAGCAACTTATTTTCTAAAAATCTCCTGGGACATGGAGCTCCCTCTGCCACACAGCAGCTGTGCTTCTCCTTCCACGGCCACTTCCAAAAGCCCACTAAACCCCAGGGAACCTGTTGCAGCGGCTTTGCTCCTGCAGCCGCCAGAGCATCACCAAGGCTGGAACCGCCGCTCGCGGCCGGAGGTCGCTCGGTTTGCTAATTAGGTATCTAATGCCTCCAGCACATCCCGTGATCCCAAGGGCTCAGCTATGGAGGTGAGGAAAGCTGGTGTTTTTATGAGCATCTGATTCCCAGAGAAAGCCTCTGGAAGAAAAGCTAAGGACAAAAAGAATCCCTGCTCTCTGCAGCACGGGTAACAGCGCAGGCAGTGCAGAGCGCTCTCCTCCGGGGTATCCTCCCCAAGTGGGGCAGCCCTTGACCACCTCCAGCTCCTGGCTACATTCTGAATTCATGCCCTAAGCAGCAACGGCACAAAAACAATCCCCTGTAGAGCTGCGATGCTCTTATCATTCACGGGATGAGAATGAGTTTGCTGGGTGAGTCACTGTGGTGTGTGGAGAGCCAAGCTCTGGCTGGGGCTGATGAGTGGTTCAGAGGCTGGGCTGGGCTTCCAGATCGGCCTTCTCTGCCCGAAATGACGTTGGACAAGTTGCTTCTGTGCGCTGCTTCTTCCGTCTATAAAATGTAGATGATAATGATTATATCCCTTATAGGGACAAAGTGACACTTAATCAGCTCGTGACAAGCACTGCAGCCCTCGGCTGGCTCGGCCCAGGGAGCAGGAGAGCAGCAAGGGCGGGCAAGGACAGCCCTGGGGAGCAGGGCACGGTCTCAAGGGGGAGCATCCCACCAGCTCCGCAAACCTGCCTCGGCGCTTTTCCTTCGGGAAAACTCCGCGCGGCTCAAAACGCCGATTTTAGAGCCTCTTACACAACAGCCCTGCCGAGTTAGACGAGTGGCCGGGTCCCAGCGGAAGGCGCCGGTGCTTTGCTGCTCCGAGTGATGCGTGTGACACAGATCGGGACTGACACCGAGAGGCGGCGGCGCCTCCCGGGACAGCCCCCGGGACAGATCCCCGGGACAGCCCCCGGAACAGATCCCCGGGACAGATCCCCGGGACAGCCCCCGGGACAGATCCCCGGGACAGATCCCCGGGACAGATCCCCGGGACAGATCCCCAGCACAGCCCCCAGCACAGCCCCCGGGACAGCCCCCGGGACAGATCCCCGGGACAGCCCCCGGGACAGCCCCCCGGGACAGATCCCCGGGACAGATCCCTGGGACAGCCCCCGGGACAGATCCCCGGGACAGATCCCCGGGACAGATCCCTGGGACAGCCCCCGGGACAGATCCCCGGGACAGATCCCCGGGACAGATCCCTGGGACAGCCCCCGGGACAGATCCCCGGGACAGATCCCCGGGACAGATCCCTGGGACAGCCCCCGGGACAGATCCCCGGGACAGATCCCCGGGACAGATCCCTGGGACAGCCCCCGGGACAGATCCCCGGGACAGATCCCCGGGACAGATCCCTGGGACAGCCCCCGGGACAGATCCCCGGGACAGATCCCCGGGACAGATCCCTGGGACAGCCCCCGGGACAGATCCCCGGGACAGATCCCCGGGACAGATCCCTGGGACAGCCCCCGGGACAGATCCCCGGGACAGATCCCCGGGACAGATCCCTGGGACAGCCCCCGGGACAGATCCCCGGGACAGATCCCCGGGACAGATCCCTGGGACAGCCCCCGGGACAGATCCCCGGGACAGATCCCCGGGACAGATCCCTGGGACAGCCCCCGGGACAGATCCCCGGGACAGATCCCCGGGACAAGGCTGCTCTGCCCAGCACCAGCTGCTGGGAACGGGGTCTGGAGCTCACCCAGTGCTGAGAATGGGGTCTGCAGCTCACCCAGTGCTGGGAATGGGGTCTGGAGCTCACTCGCTGCTGGGAGTGGGGTCTGCAGCTCACCCAGCGCTGGGAGTGGGGTCTGGAGCTCACCCAGTGCTGGGAGTGGGGTCTGGAGCTCACCCAGTGCTGGGAGTGGGGTCTGGGGCTCACCCAGTGCTGGGAACAGCTCTGGAGCTCACCCAGTGCTGGGAACAGCTCTGGAGCTCCCACTGCACTGCAGAGCTCTCAAGGAACAGATCCCTCCAAAGGGAATAGAAGCCAGACAGTCGTTCAGCCCAAACCATAACACTCCCAGTGTGCTGCATGATGCCCCAGCGCACCCAGTAGGCTTCAGCCATTCTGAAAACTGACCAGCTAACTGAGATCGACTAGAAGGAGGTTTGGGGAGCAACCTCATTAAATAACACAAAATTCATGGTCAAACCCACATTGTAGTATTCCTATTTAAAAAGCAAATCAGCACACATCAGGAGGAAAGGGTGAAACCTCCTCTTCTTGCGAGTTGTGCTCTTAGCACTGAGATGCAGCTCTGTGCTGGGCATGTGCCGGTGGGGACAGTGCCCAGGTCCCACATGCAGCCATTAGCTCTTTTATCTGCATGTCATTGCTTTTTATAGCAGTGTTTATGTAAAGGCTTAGAAAGTGAAATTGCAACCAGATGGGCCCTTCCTCAGCAGCATCTTTCTGTGGTGAGGGGAAAGGCACAACCCATGGACACTCTGCAACAGGAGAGATCAAGCTTATTTCACACCCAGAAGGAAAAGTGTTAGAGACAGCATTCAAATCAAGTTGCAGTGACGAAAACAGGGCTGCCCACATCCAGAGTTTGATATCTGATCTGGCTTTCCTCTGTGTTCAGCATCTCCTTCTTGTAAACAAATTGGAACCATTCAGGTGGGAGCATAGAGCGGGCAGGAATTTGTGAGGCCCAAATACCCAGGCCAGGATTAATCCAGTGTAAAAAGTCATTGCATTGCTGAAGACCCACTTAGCTGAGGAGATGGAGCCCCCCAGAGCTCTGTGACGCAGGTGGGCTGAGCTGGTGTGGGCTCCCTGACCTGCGCAGAGCAGGGGATGCTCCTGGGATGAAGTGAGAGGCTAAAATGGGGATTATTGTTGCTCAGAGGGCCTGGGAGCTGTGGAAGTGGCAGAGCCTGCGTACCAGGAATCAGCCAACTCAGCCTGAGCTGAGGCTGAAATTTGGAGAGGAGGAGATGGGTAAAGCAAGGGGCACGTGTCCCTTGGGATGGCCTTCACTGGGCTGGAGATGCCCCTCAAGGAGCTGGGTGAGGGTGGCCCGGGTGGGCGCATGACAGCACCTACCTGCAGTGTCTAGGGGACAGGGGTGCTGTCACCAAAGGGGTAAACCCCTAAAAGCTGGCGCCCCAAAGGGGTGCTGTCACCAAAGGGGGTAACCCCCAAAAGCTGGCGCCCCAAAGGGGTGCTGTCACCAAAGGGGTTAACCCCCAAAAGCTGGCGCCCCAAAGGGGTGCTGTCACCAAAGGGGTAAACCCCCAAAAGCTGGTGCCCCAAAGGTAAATTATGTGCCAGGACAGGTGTTTACACAGCGAGCACTCTGGGCTTGATGCAGTCACGAATCCTCCCCCTGCGCTCTCTCTGATCCAGACATGCCTGGCCACAGGCAGGGATGCCTCGGGCTATGATCCTTTGTAAAATCCCTGTGTTTCTAGTCTGGCCTTAAGCATAAACAGGAAAAGCAACAGCAATCAGAGCAGCCCAGCACGACCCTGTCCGACAGGTCCCCAGTAGCAGGTCCAGAGACAACAGCCTCACGCAGCTGCGTGCAACAGCCCTGCCCCGCCGCCTTTCATCTGCTGCTCGTCCTCTGCACAAAAAGTCCCTGTTTTGAGGAGTTCAGCTCATTCCCTGGAGAAGCAGCCTCTCTCCACACCGCAGTCTGCTTATTGTCACCCCTCTGACCATTCCCACAGAGGAGCCTTGATCAGAGGGGCCCTGAGAGCTGAACTCGGGTATTCAGGGCGGTCTGGGGAACTCAGGTGATGCAAAGAAGCTCCTGAGCCCTTTATTCATAACAAACAGGGAACCTGAAAACTGCCAAACCTCCTCCTTTCAGCAACAGTGAACTGCCATTGATGTTTATTCATAGAAATTATTACTGATACAAGCAAAGCTCCACTGCACACCGTGGCCCATCCATTCTGATTTATAAATTCCAGCTGTCTGGCAAAGCAACGCCTGCAAATCTTCCCTATTGTTTGTGAGCAGAATCACATAAAACCAGAAGAATGAGTTGTTCTGGACATTTTGCACAAACTTGTTCACAAATAAAACTTGTCTTCTGCTGCGACAGTGCACATCATATTGCCATTCAATCTGAAACTTCAGGTGGGAATAAAAGAGATGTGGCGAATACTGGGGTTTCTAATGGAAATCCCTGCCAATGGTAACTATAGAGGAGTTGTAATATCCATCCTTAGGGACAATTCCTGACAGCTGATTTAACAATTCCGCAATAAGTGGGCATTTACTGACAGTAAATTCTGGCAGAAATACATATTGCACCACACTGCCAGCTCCCCATTAATGCTCCTGCACTGGTGGATGTTTTATCTCAAGTTTCATGAGCTGGGGCTTCGTTTGGATGTCACTGGGCCAGGGGTAGGGAACAAACAATTTCACTGGATGAAGTGTCCTCTACCTTTTGTTTAGACATTGCAGGACCTCAGTGTTAGGGACAGGATGGAAATGAGCCAGAACAGCTTTTCCTTCTGTGCTCAGATCATTATTGGATGGATTCACAGCTGGGTCATACTCTGGGATCCAGGTGAAGGATCTGTCTATTGGGAGCCCCGAGCTGTCTGTGTGCCTCAGCAGGTGTCCCTGCCCCTGGCTGACCTGCCAGGAATCCATAGCACAGGGCTTGTGAATCACAGTAGTGCCATTCTCACCAGAATCCTCCAGCCTTCACATCCCTCGGGTATAATTAATGGCAGTTCTAACTCTGGAGATCTCTCTTGAAGTGAAGATTATAAAGGCCCCAAGAGCACCTCGTGCCCCTCACTCCTCCCCTTCAGCTCACACCTAGGTTTTTCCTGCCGACATCTGTTCGTAATTGACCCCCAAAATTGAGTAAATCCATTGACAAAAATTATGCCTAAATTAGGACTGAGATTGCAAGAGCAGCTGTCAAGAGCTGGAGACAGACATTTCGCACTGGCCCTGCTCTCCTCGAGCACCCCTGCTCCCAGCGAGCGCTTCCCTGTCCCTGGGCGGGCACTGGGCTCTCCGAGAGCACCCCCACACCTGCCCCAGCAGCAGCCCCTCCTCTCTGAGCCCTGGGCTGCAGGAGAGCCCGGCTGGGCCTGGCCCCCGCATCCCCCTGCCCCGGGACAGCCGGGGCTGCTCTGCTGCAGGGAAAGGTGCAGGAGATGCAGGTGTGAGCCCAGCGGACCGTGGGCACGGAGAGCAGGAGCAGGGCACAGCAGCCAAGCAAGGAGAGTAGGAGGCAGGGGCAGGAGCCAAGGCAGAAGCCCCAGCGCTGGCAGTGGCGAGAGAGAGACCGAGGGATGACAGTGCCAGACCTGGATAACAATTAAATCAGTAAAACACACACTCTATTTCTGTCACTCAGGCAACACACACATGATTAGTTTATGTAAATACCGAACGCAGATTGGCAAAATAAGCACAGAGGCAGCTTATTTTCCTGAATAAATATTTATCTTGGTGCTTATGCTGTTGGTGGGCTCTGCCATGACCGGCCACAGCCCGTGGGTTGGCTCTGGCCAAAGTCAAGCACTGTAGGATTCCCACAGTGACCGTGGCTGAACAAGAGCTGTCCTGACCCACAGGCCACATCTCCCTGGTACCCAAGAACTTGGAGATAAGGCTTGGCATTTTCTGATGAAAGCCAAATATCTCTGCAGCGAATACGATCATCCCTGTGCTGAACGCCCGGTGAACTCACAGCTGTTCCAGCCAAGAGCAGCTGTGACTGGGTGAATGAGGAGATCCAAACCCTTGGAGGTGTGTGGCAGAAGTGTCTGCATTTGATGTGTAGCTGCCTCGGCAGGATTCATCCTTTTGGCCTCAGTTCAGCAGAACACTTAAGAACAAGCACAAGACTTGGAAGACGTGTGAGCTCCAGTAAAACGGAGGTGTAGGCTTAAGTGGTTTTGCTGGACAAGGGTCTTTAAGCCACTTGCACTTGCTCTAATTCCTCATCTTTAATAAAACCCACCTGACTGTGCAACAGCACAAGAGTCAGGCCTGAGTAAAGGAAGCAGCCAGAGTCTGGTAATTGACTGCCCAGTTTGGAATGTCAGAGCACGACAAATCAAAGCTTCACCCTTGGTGGGTTTGATTTAGATCCTCTCTGTCAGCAAACCCTTAATTAGAGGCCACCTTCAGAAAAATCTGCATTGATAAAAAGGCTATGGAAGTGCAGCCCTGTGCTGCCTCTAATTGCTCAGGACACACCCCAGCCCAGGCTCCTGAATCCGTGCTGTCCTGCCTGAATGTGACATTCTCTGCAAGGACACAGGCTTGGGAACGCATCACAGGAGCTGCTGGAGTGACACAGTAAAATTTTATTTCTGCGCTAAAAGCAGTTGGATCCCTGGGCGTCCATGCAGACTTCTCCCTCTTCGTTTTCTGTGGCAAAGCATCAACTCCAGGCCGTTCTTTAGCTCACTCTATCATTCTGACAAATTTGGCCAAGGATCCCTCAGCCCAGCCATTGCCAGTGAGCTCTGACCACAGAACATTTGCTCCCTCCTTCAGAAAAACCCGCGGCCAAATCCTTCAACATCTTCTTCGCTTTTCCCTGGTGATTCAGGACACCCACACAGCAGTGAAGGAGGAGGGGAAATGCTGCATTTCTTTTGCCGTTTCTGCCTTGTGACTGTGGGGAGCACTGAGCCAAAATGCTCAGGTGTGCTGTAAGGCGGTGGGAGCAGCCAAGCTCCAAACCTGCCAGGATGGTCCCAAGGATGCAGAACATCCCCACCTCAGGCTGGGCAGCCACCAATGCCCAGCCACTTCCAGCACGCTGCAGCTTCTGGCCATGTCACCACAACCACAGCTGGCACAATGGGCTGACTGGGAAAATATTGTTCCCATTTTCCACAGGTTTTTACAAATGCCAGTGACTGAAATGGGCTCTTCCTGTACCAGGCTGATGTAAAAATGTATTTCCATCTGGAAAGTGAGAAGGAAAGGAAACCAACCAGGGCGCAGCTGGAGAGCCACATTAGAACAAAAATAATCATTTTTACCCTTGCTACAGAATTCCTGACGGCCTCTGTTCAGGAGCTCTAAGGCTGCATCGTTGGAAGGGGATCCCTTACAGACACATACACACACCTGTGCCTGGACAACAGCTCATGTAGAGACTGTTCCTAAAGTAAAAGACCCAGACTTCTCTATTTATAAATATTGCACTTTCATCACAGATTGGAAAGGTCAAATGAAACCATCAGCACAACCTTTACCCCAGCACAGGCCAGGGATCTGCTCTGGTTCCTTCAGTGAACCCCCAGTTCCTGCTGAAGTACAGTATGTTCCAGCCAGTATTGATTTAAAGTTCATTAATAATGACAAATCTACTGTATCTCTTGGTAATTATCACTCGTGGGTAATTTAGAATTTTAATTTTCAGAACCAGTTGTTAAATAAATCTCGACCAGGCTCCTGGCATGGTTCTGCTCAACTTCAGAGCTGTAATTTATGTGTCTCTTTCCTTGGAAGTTCGCAATCCCAAAGAATGATTTGCAAAGCTCAAGCAAGGCGGGTGATATTGAGGAAACCTTGGATGTATTTACTTGTGGCTTTTAGGAACCTGGATGAATCTTTAGTGAGAGGAACCAACACAGCTCTTAACCAACAGAAGGAGGGTGTATGTAGTCGCTCGCTGAATTAGCACAGAAATTAGTAAATAACAGAAATAATAGAAACAAACACAATCCATACAAGCTGTCAGGATAAAGAATGTGCTCAGCTGAAATTTTTCATGGACCCCTTCAGCAGGAAGGGCTGGAGTCCATCATTTAAGAGTGTTTCCTCAGACAATCTCACCTGCACACCTCCCTCCCTCCCACCCAGCGGGCACCGAGCATTCCTGCCTGAGACTGAGCCTCCCAAGCTCTACGGTGAAATGAGTGAGGGCAAAGAAATGGAACCTTTCACCCCGCACTGCCACAGTACGGCTCCCTGCAGCTCCAACCAGAGTAGCCTTCCTCCACACCCTTCTCTCCTCTTGAAAGGCAGGACAACAACAAATGAGAGGAAGGACAACAACAACAACAAACCGCTGCTGCCAGCAGCAGGGTCTGCACACAGCCTACTCACTGTTGTGGAGTTGTGGCAAGGAGAAAGCACAGCAAAGGGCCACTGACACCGTAGAACTCTGTAAAATCTGATTTTTCTGACCATTTCAGAAGAGGTTGTCGCATTGGGGCAGCAGCTGCAGAGACTGTAATGCCTCCATTTGGTTGTGCTGCATTTTACAGTGAACATTATACACCCAACATCTGTATTTCACAGCAAACACCATATCCCAACATCTGTATTTCACAGCAAACACCATATCCCAACATCTGTATTTCCCTACCCAACATTTGTATTTCACAGCAAATGTGTACCACATGTGCAAAAGGAGGAGGGAACCCCAGGGCTGCACTTTGGGGGGTTTTGTCCTGTTTCTACTGTGTGAGAGCTGTGGTGTCTCCAAGGGGATGGGAACACCTCGGTTTGTAACTCCTCCTGTCTCCCTGCCCGTGTCCCCTCCCTCCGTGCTGTTTGCAGAAAGCTGACCTGGCCGTGGCTCCTCTGACCATCACTCATGTCCGGGAGAAAGCCATCGACTTCTCCAAGCCCTTCATGACCCTGGGGGTCAGCATCCTGTACAGGAAGCCCAACGGGACCAACCCCAGCGTGTTCTCCTTCCTCAACCCTCTGTCTCCTGACATCTGGATGTACATCCTCCTCGCCTACCTGGGGGTCAGCTGTGTGCTCTTTGTCATAGCCAGGTAAGGGGATGCTGGTCCCTGCTGGGAGCAGCAGCATCAAACCCTTGTCACCACTGAGATCCCCTCTGGTCCCTCACCATGGGCTGGCTGCTCACTTTCACAACAGTCACAGCATGAAGGAATTTTAAAACGGACTTTCTTTCATGGTTTCAGGAATTTCTCAGCCTTTCCATTTCGTCAGCGCCTCCAGGTGTATGAGGAGTAGCTCTGCTCTGTGCCACTGTCCATTCATGCTCCTGTTAGGTCACTGCTCACCCCCTTCCCAGCCTCTCCTGCCTCCTGAGCTCACATCTCCCACTCCATTTTCCACTTCTGTCTCTGATCCCTCCACCAGTAAAGCTCACACAAACCCCTCCCCACACCAAAAGAATTGAGAAGCCGTTGCTACGGATCAGACAATGTGTCTGTTTACAACATTAATATGCATCTAATTAGCATGCTTAAATCCTCTATGTTTAAAGGTAGAATTTGCATACATTTACATGTCTTGTTAATTCCATGGGGCCTTTGATGATACACAGTCCTGGATTGCTCTCAATCCATGATCCCACCTTTTCAAATCAAAACAAAGCACTTGTCCCCTCCCGCAGGCTCCTGCCCTCCATGACCACACACAGCCCTTGCTGGAATATTTTGCATGAACATCATGTCCAGGAAAGATTCCTCAGCCCACTCTGCAGTTTGATGCTCATTTCTCGTTATTTCCAGTTGAATTTATACCAGTGGGGATTTCAGAACCCTCCCTGCTGCCTTGGTCTGGGGGTCCATGCAGACCCTCTTCCCCAGGGTCTGCTGTGCTGCACCTTCCTGGGAGCATCCACCAGAAACATTCCTCCACCAGAAACATTCCTCCCTCATCCACTGGTATCAGAGAGTCAAAGAGCAGACACACAACTGGAGCGAGCAGACTCCATTAAGCCTGATGGTGCAACAGATCTTCAGCATCCCTCAGGTCCAGGGGGGCACTTAGAGCAGATTTCCTGTGCTCACCCTGTCATATCCTAATTACACAGAACAGCAGAGTGAGCTGGGTGTGAGTGCTGTGAGCACCTGCAGTGCTCACATTAGGAGCTCGTTTTTTCCAGCTCATAATGGCCAGATCCAGCCCAAATTGTCCAGACCCCACTTTCAAAGCATGTTAAACGTGCCTGGCAAGGCAGGGGATCCTCTGGTCCCTCCTCTGCATGGAGACTGAGCTGGATACTGTGTTTTCCTCTCGGAGGGCATGGAGGGCCGTCCCTGATCCAGACTGCAGCTGCAATTTCCCTCTTCCCTTGTCTTGGCCATGCCTCCTCACCCAAGGTGGCAGAGATAACCAGGTGCTCTCAACAGCACAAGACTCTCCTCTGGGAAAATGGACCCAAGGTAATTATTGATGCCTTGGGTAGGCTGAGCTGGAACAGAGAGTGGACAGAGCTGCAGAATAAAGCAGGGATTTATTGAAAGGTCTTTAGGGTACACCTTGGGCAGGACAGGAGCCTGGCCAGGGCTACACCCAAGGTGGACTCAAAATGGTCACAAAATGAATGGCTGGTCACGAGGCCCTACATTTTTATAAGTTTTGGTTCATTTGCATATTGGGGTTTAATTGTCTAGTTCCAGCTTCAGGTTGTGAGGTCTCATCCTTCTTGTTCCTCCCTCCAGCCCAGCCTTGTTTGTGCTTTTGGGTCTGAAAATTGTCCTTGCTCTCCATTAGGAAAAGGATTTGTTTTGTCTCCCCACTTTGTGAAAGGAGCTTACTGGCACTTAATATGAGCTCAGAACTACACACCTGGGCAGCACAGAATCTGAAAAACATGAAGGCATCACCATGAGGAGAATCCTGTGATGGCTGATAGAAAGCCCTTGGCTGTCTGTCCCTGTCATCCAGGCAGGGCACAGCTGAGTGGGCTCTGCTCCCACAGCCCCGCTGGCTTTGATGGCACCAGGCACCAGACTGCTCGTGTGGCCTGCAGTGACAATTCAAACACAATTTTACATTTATGAGCTTATTTTTCCCAGCTGAAAATGGCCAGATCCAGCCCAAATTGTCCAGATCCCCACTTTCAAAGCATGTTAAATGTGCAAATTGTATCTGCACATGGAACACTGCAGAAAGGCTGAAGGAAATGCTGGGACAGGTGCTGCTGTGAAATCCCTCGGTCATCACTTGGCACAAACAGGGATGTCTGTCCAAGCACGGCAGCATTGCCTGGCCTTGCCTTTGGCTGATGTTGAGGGATGAAAACCTGAAGAACTGTGGCTTTGTCTCAGGCGTTATTCTGAAATGAGCCTCAGCATCTCCCTGCATCACATCCGTTATGATGTAATAAAAAATTTTTCCCTATCAGGCTATCTTTTGGGTTAAATGCAACACATAAAATATTGCAATTATAGTTTCTTGCTCGCATTTTGCTCCTGACATTTCTTCTGTCGTCCTATTCTTTCAAAGAACACTAAGTATTTGGGGTAATTAAAATTCTGCAGGAATTTTCTTTTAACGCCCAGATTCGGAAAGCAAGAGATTTCACAGGGAAAATATTTATTGCATTGGGAAGTAATGGAAACAATATCTGCTTTTGACCCCAGCAAGGCCTCTGAAATCCAATTCTCAGAAGAAAACCACAATCAAAATAGAAAAGCCTTAATTCAGAGACATGAGTCTTCTGAACTAGGCACCAGAGCCCTCTGCTCATGCCATAACCATAGGTCAATGCCACTTAAAACAGACTCAGGAAGTATTTAGAGGCAGGATAAGGATGGATTTGGTCCATCTGTCATTTTAATCCGTTTTCCTTCTCTATTGATGGAGCCCCTGCTCCCAAGCCCCAGCCCCCAGAGAGCCATCAACACTGGCTGTCCCCACAGCCCCCTGGGATGATGTGTCTGGAGGCTGTGGTGCCAGGCTGGCCTGAACTGCCGCCTGTCCTTGGGCTCACACGGCCCCCAAATTACACCAAACCCCTCTGGCTGCATGGCAGGCTGGGTGGGTTTAATCTTCATCCTAACTGCAGCCAGGACTGGGTCGTCCGTTGGAAATTTCTCTGGAGATGCAATTTAGACTCAAAAGTATTTCGTGTCAGATCTCTTAAACTTCTTCAAAATGCTTCCATTCCCCTGCCAAGAAGCCAAAAGAGACAGAAGAATGATCCATTTTTGATGAAATGTTTCTCAGAGCCCACAGTGCATGTGAGGATGAGGGAAGCCAGCCACGGAGAATCCTGAGTTCCCCCATTGATTGGAGCTCTGGCTGGACGGGGTCATGAGCTCCTCTTCCTCCTTCCTTCGTTACCTCTTGCTTCCACTAATGGTTTCTCTTCTCAAGCACAGGAGGCTGTTGCTCCTTTGCAGATTTCTGAATATTTCTCTGTCATTTGAGCTGCACCAATAGGTTTTCGCTCAGACCTTGAAGTTCTCTGGCGTGTCATCTTGCCAGGCTCATTCATCTTACCCATTCCCTTTCTTTTTCATAGTCTTTCATTGGCAGCCCAAAAACGTTTAAATCTAATTCCTCAAATCTGGTTTTATTTGGCAGACAGGACCAAGACACCATCCTTTATCCACCTCTGGTGGGAATCTATAGCAAGTTCCAAGGAATAAGCAGCATAGAAAGCCAGGTCTGAGTTCAGCCTGGTTCTTGTTTCCTTGCCGATTTCCTCTGATTCAGAGAGCAGAGGAGGGGGAGCAGCAAGGACAGCCCAACCATTACCTGGATGAACAAGCAGCGATGTCAGGGTGCAGCCTGAGCAAGACCTGTGGTTCCACACCCCAAACCCAGCCCAGGGAAAGGTCTCTGCTGCAGGAAGGTGAGACAAACCGAGGAAGAAAGGAGAGGGCATTGGACTGTACCTTGAAGGTGGAAAACAGAAGCACAAAGTGGGACAGCAGTGCCCAGGGTAATCTTTTCTAAAGCCACAAGAGCTGAGGGCTGTGCCTTGTCCATCCTCAGCGATGGATTTCCCCAGGGACCCTTCCCATGCTTGGCGCTGCTCCGGGACCACGGCTCTGCACTGACATGTGCCCAGGGCAGGTTTCAGTGCCACGAGGTTCCTGGCACAGAGCTGGGGCCCTTCTCCAAACAAATCCAACTGTCTGAGCCAGGGCACCCCTGGAACTGAGCCACGAACCATCTCCTGGGGTGGTGGCGCATCTGGTGGAGAATTGCAGAGGGAAACATCTCCTGATACAGGCTGTGGGCTGGGCTTTGAGAAGGGGCTGTTGTGAATCTCCAGGGATTCCAGAAGGAAGCGGAGATGATAATTAATGCCTGGTTCAAAAGCAATTATACCAATTATGTTTTTAATTTAATCTCTGCAAAATTTGGGACTCTCAGAAAATGTAAATAAACAGCTCTAAAAATATTAACATCTCTCCTGTTGAGCATCCTCCCCAGATCCTGGCTAAATGAGCTCATTCCCGGCGGTGCTTGCCTGCCAATCTTGGGCAGAATTTGCAGAGATATTCCTGGGAAACTCCCTTAGTCTTGCTCAAGAACTGCAGAGCTACCCATAGAAATACATCCCCACAGGGAAAAAGTTTCTCCCACTACCCACCACAGGGCCAAGTGACACAGAAATCCACAGCAAGCTGTCACCACATCCCAGTGTTCTGCCAGTGCCCTGACTGAGCCAAATGCCTGCTTGTCAGGATGGTGGAAGGTTCTGCTTCTCAGTGGCCTAAATCCCACCCTGATTCCCATGCACATTGTGGGACAATCTCCTGAAACACCAGTCTGACCCTGCTGTTGCTGCAGAATGACCGAGGGTTCTCCCCTCAGCCAATCAAAAACGGCATTTTGTCCCACGTTTTTGAACTGTTACATACAAGAGGTTACATGTCTGGACACCATCCCATCCCATCCAATCTAGTCCATCCCATCCATCCCATCCAATCCATCCAATCCATCCCATCCCATCCCATCNTCACATTGCTCTGGGTGCTGTTGTAGGACACAGTGTTGAAGCGATGACCCAAAGTGACCAAAGGCTCTGGCAAAGCCACCGGAGACACCTCAGGAGGACTTGGCTTCCCCAGTCTCTGCTCTCCAGTGGCAGGACACAGAGTTACACCTGTGTGGATGGCTTGGGCTGAATTTGCCTTTTTCTCTCAGAAGCTGTGGAGAAGAGGGCTGGTAGCCCCTGCACAGCAGCACCAGAGGCACTGAGACTCCTTTTTTCTGGTTCCTTTAGGGTTTTGCCCTGCCACATCTCAACTAACTGATGCCTTAGGATTTTAGCCTTGGTCAGACAAAATCCCTCTACACCTGAGATCCAAGGACACCTCACAGCCTCAGATCCCAAAAAGTATAAACAAAAGTGAAATAGGAGGGAGCAAATTTGGGGTATATGACTTCATTATCTGAAGCTTCAATTGGAGAATTTATCCCTGATGTGCAAATGGACCAAACTTATAATTGTCTGAAAAACTCGTGACCATGGTCCATCTTGGGTGTAGCCTCTGGGAGGCTCTGACTGCCCAAGGTGTATCTATTGAAGGCCTTTAATAAATACCAGCTTTTGTTCTCTTAATCTTGTCCAGCCTCTGTTCTAGGGAGCCACCCCAAGGCATCCTAACAAGCTCTGGTTTCCCTGTGTGCCGCAGGTTCAGCCCCTACGAGTGGTACGACGCCCACCCCTGCAACCCGGGCTCGGACATTGTGGAGAACAACTTCACCCTCTTGAACAGCTTCTGGTTCGGGATGGGAGCGCTGATGCAGCAAGGTAGGGTGGCACCCACCTGCTGTAAGGGCCTTTTAAATTGAAAATTTTGTTTTGGTTGGAACCTCCCAGCGCCTCCTGCCTTCATCTCCCTCAGCTGCTTCATTCACTCACCCACATCCCACAGACTCTTCCAATTCCCATTTCTGTTTATTCAAATCATTTGTCCAGTTTCAGGATCTCTCACCTGGCTCTCTCCCTGTTCTAAATCAACTTTTCCAGCGGACAGAGTGTCTTGCCCTCAGCTCCATTCCCATTTTTCCCCTTCCCTGGTCATTCTGAGCAGTGGGGGATGCCCTGAAGCTCCCCCAGCCCAGGGCAAAGGCAAGGAGCTGCCCTGGGAGCCTCTGCCCAGCAGCCCCTCAGGAGAGCTGTCAGTGGCACTGGTGTGAGCCACCACGGTCACAGGGACCTCAGAAATGGGATATGGATGGGATTACATTCCTGGGTGTGAATGGAATAGAGGGGTGGAATGAATAGAATAAATCTGTTCAGAAGGCAGCAGGGGGGGAGCTTGGGAGCAGCTCTGAATAAGGAACGAAATTCAGCTGTGATCTAATTGCAGAAAATCCAGGAATAGAAATAAGTGGAAAATGTCAAACATTTGTCACACTTTAATTTACCGTGTATCAGTGGTTATATCCAGAGAGCAAAAGAAGCACAGCCCCGGCTCAGTGGCAGGCACAGAGCTCCTGCTCTGAGCTCCGCTGCTGCCTGTAATAGAGATTCCTCCTGGATCTCAGCTGCCCTCATGGACAGTGACAGCTCCCAGCAAGGCGGTTTAGCAGAATGAATCATCCCTCTTATCAGATGCTGATAAATGAAAAGAGCTATATTCTTTTTAACTCAATTCTGCATCTGAGAAGAAAAATATTTCAAAGCCAGACTGATGTCACAGCATCCAATGCATCAAAGGGCCGGAGATGGAAGAGGGAAGAAGCAGGATCTTGAGGAGAACCAAAGCATCCTCAATATCCAGGACTCCTCCTCTTCCTGGTGTCTCCTTGCTGCACTCTGAAGGGAGGAAAGCTACACCCCATGCTCTGCTTTGATGCCACGCTGCCTGAAATTGCTTTGCAAAGCCCAATCTTTGTTGCACGTTCCAGGCTGATAAATCCTCTGAGCACAGCTGTTTCAAACCCAAAGCTCTTGCCTGGCTTTAAAAGGTGTTTTGGGTGATTACAAAAATAGCACAACCCATTTAGCCCTTCATGTCTGCTCAGTAAAAGCCATTCCAGACCCACTACACCTTTTATGCTGTAACATCTCCTGCTTCCCCACTTCTGACTGGCATTCAAAGCCCTGGACCCTGATAGTTCCTTTCTCTCGGTGTTTGATTCTTTTTAAAAACCTTGTGTATTTGAACACATTCCCCAGAGTGAGCTTTTTGAAAATAATCTGTATAAAAGCAAAGCCCTTTATAAATGGCAGAACAAAACACTCATAAAAGTTCATAAATAGCTTGCTATTTAAATCTCATAAAAGCAGCCAGTTAATTACTTCAGTTTGGATGTTTCCTGTAAATTGGGCACTGTACCCAAGGTCAGTAATCAAGGAAGAGGGTTTTTCTGCAAATGCTACAAAAACCCCACTGATGTCCTGGCATGCAAGATGTCTGGATAATTTCCCTCAAAACCAGTTGGCTTTAATTGCATAGCTGTAACAGTTTTGACAGTGATACCTGATCATATATATATATATATATGCATATAAAATGTACATATGGATACATAAAATGGGTTCTTTCCCTCTATTTCCTCTCCCCTGCTTCCCCTGGCCCACCCCAGGCTCGGAGCTGATGCCCAAAGCCCTGTCTACACGGATCATTGGTGGCATATGGTGGTTCTTCACCCTAATTATCATCTCGTCCTACACGGCCAACCTTGCGGCCTTCCTGACGGTGGAGAGGATGGAATCCCCCATCGACTCGGCAGATGACTTGGCAAAGCAGACAAAAATAGAGTATGGAGCAGTGAAGGATGGAGCTACCATGACCTTCTTCAAGGTGAGACCAGGCAGAGGCTTTCTAGCTTCCAGGCAGAGATGCCAACGGGAGCCAGGACAAAGATCCAAAGACAGAAAACCTCCCAGGCCGCCCTTGCTGCTCCTACCACGCAGCTTCTTTCAGCCTCTCATCTTGCCCAGGGTGACACTGTCGCTCACCTGAGTCCCACCAGAGCTAAATCCCCCTCCCTGTTGTTAACTGAAGTCACAGTTACGATATTCAGCTGATTTTACAGCTTTGCAGGCTCTACCCAATATTGGCTCAGACACCCTCAAACGCAGCATGTGCCAAAGCACAGCTTGTATTAAAGCACGGCAGAAAAATCTTACATTCCCTAAAGCATCTTCCCAGTTTCCACCCCTGACCCTTCCAGCTTCTTCCTTGCCTCTGCCAGCACAGCCCCATGGAGCCCCCAGGCTGATCCAGCCAGCCTTCAGGGACAGAGGAGAGCCCAAATGAAACCCACAGCTGGACAGATGTTGCAAAGTGCCCTCCCTGACCAGTATTTTTTACAGCTGAAATATCCTTCTTGTCCTTCAGGTATTCGTATCAATGTAATCCAGTTTTATTAACCTCTGAGATCCAGGGCAAGGTAACACTACTAGTGCATCACAATCCAATTGCATTAATTTATTCTATTTAAAGCATAATTAAATTCAGAAGTCAGTAAGATTCCACTGTAGCCTCAAAAATAGAAAGAAACTGAGAGATGTAAAATGACCTTTAAAACCACTTCTGGCCTGTAAAACCCAGTTTAAAAAGAGAGAGAATAAAGGGGTAGAAATGAGAGATGATTGAGGAATTATCACCCTGGCAAGGAAAGAGGCCCAGCGGAAGATCCCAGGCTTTGGCTCGGGAATGGGAGCTGGCTCCCACGCACATCTGGCTCCTTCCCCCTCCACCACCCTAACGCAGAAGGAAATACATGTGACTAACACAGTCCAGGCTTCACCAAGCAGGTTGTGCCTGGTGCTGCAAGATTTGAGCAGGCACAGGGTGATGGCAGCTTGATGAGGCCTCGGCAGTTTAATTGGCAAAACTCATTAAAGGAAGGCAATATGCAGGATTTTAATAATAGAGAGAGCATTGCGCCCATGCCACCCCTCTTGGTTCTGGTCTGGCTGAGAAGTCACGGTCCTCCCTGAATCTGTGTCCTGGCTCTGACAGGCAGCAGTAGGGTGATAAAGAACCATGGAGGGGTTGGTTTGATCTTTAATGATTCTGGGAATGCCCAGCTTCCCTCTTGCCATGGAGCTGGTCCGTGCAGTTCTGTCCATGGCACAGCCAGACGCGTGGTGGTGTTTTCCAAAGCCATATAAACCTGGAACAGCCAGCAGGGAAAGGCAGGCTGTAACTGTGTGCTTTAACTGCGCTTTCCAATACGAGTTTTATATGGGAATAAAAGGAAACTGTCTCTTTTAACAATCATCAGGACACAGTATATTTATTGCTTCATATCATTATCCATCAGAATCATACTTCAGGCTTCTAACAGCCTTGGCATGGTTTATTGATGCAGCATATTTTCCTTTTCCTTTTTATTATCACTGTTGTATGGAGATGAATTCTCAGGAATGTCCCTTCTGACAAGCGTTTCCTCTGCTGGAGCAGGGGGAGTGCCCATGTGGGACGCTCTGTTCACTTGTCCTTCGCGCATAGAGGGACATGGGAGAGACAGGATTCCTCCCAGCCCCAGCAAGGTCTTTGTGCTCGACTGGGGAATTCCTGCAGTGATTTAGGCTCAGCTGCTCTGTCCGTGCCACCTCCGTGGGGACAGCTGTCCCAGCACAGAGCTCCAGGTGCCAGCTGAGGATCCACGCTCCCTCAGATGGGGGGCACTGGAAGAGCAGCTCATGGCTTCCCTCCTCTTCCCCTGCTCTGCTCCAGGGGACACCAGCAGAGACAGCCCACGCCGGCCAGGGCTCCTGAGGCACTCCTGAAGATCCGCAGCCTGAGCACTCCAGCAGCTCTGGGCACACTATCACTGCTGGGTAAAAAGCTGATGGCAGCACACAGATGAGGATCTCGCCTTTTCCATGGATTACCTGCCATACTTGGCCCAAATTGCTCCTTGTATGGCTGTTCCCCAAAGTCAATCCCCCCAGAGCAGGGTCTCACTCCTTCATTTCTCCCTGTTAAATCAGCTGCAAGGTGCACACACCAAGCCTGCAGCCCCTCTGTCAGTGCCCACCCATGCTGGATCCCCCAGGAATGCAGCAGGAGAGCACCAGGGCTGATCCCAGGGAGCAGGGGACAGTGGGAGGAAGAGGAAGGCGGGCGCCTTGCACGCTGTTCCAGATGTTTCCCTGAGCACTGACCGGCTCTACCTGCGTTCAGGCTGCCCAGGAGCTTGTGCAGAGCTCACCAGGGACACCGCAGAAGGTTCCAATGCAACCAAGACACCTCTGGGACAGCCCCACCACGAGGGATGCTGCTCCCACAAAATATGGCCCCATGCAGCTGAGCAAACCAGCCCCAGAAAATGGGAAGGAGAGAGAGCTTTACCAACCATATTGGCAGATTTTGACTTAATGAAAAGAACTTTTGAGAAGCTGTTTACTCCCTGGCAATGCAGATTGAGTTACAGGTATAAATACAGATCAATTAATTTAGAAACAGCATCCAGAGTTCATTATAACTCATAAATCCTTCCCATCCTGCAGAGGATGCTGCCTCTCTGAATGGAAAGCCAGGTCTCACGTGCAGTTTGGAGTCTGGGTGTGAGTGTGTGTATGTGTGTACACAGACACTCACTCATACAGAAATGTTAAATCCTCAAGATTAAGTATCTTCAGTTGGTGGAAATCAATTTATTTTTTTCATACAGGCTGGAATTGAAAATCTTAAGCCTGAAAGTTCCTTTCTTGCCAATTTGGCTGATAAAAAAGCGTATATGTCTTGGCAAGATGCCTCGTAGGGGCTCCTCTAAATGATTCCATTAATTGATTTGGGTGACTGGCCCTGCAGAACTGCTTATTAAAGTTGGCTTCTGAGCTGTGACTCTGAAGAATGAACTCGGAGGCGTTCCCGGCGTCGCTGCTGTCGCTGTGTTTGGAGGGGCTGGCACTCGGCTTTCACACACACATCTCATTTAGCACTAGCGCCGGGTGATTAAGATGCAGAGCACAGCAGAGCAGATTCTGGTGTTATTTATCCTGAACAAATCAAGGAGAAGCTCCACTCACACGAGTCGGAGGGGGAGATGTGAGCAGGAGTGAGGCTCGACCCTGCCGTGTGAGCAGTGGCTGCAGCACCAGCCCTGGATAATTAACAATATCTCCATCATTCCCGACGTCTCGGACCTCCTGACACAGGAACTTCTCTGCCAGGAAGAAGCAAGTGTCAGATCATTTATCTTAACGCTTCAGAGCACCCAAACAGCTCCTCCTCATCTACCTTTGGCAGCAAAGTTGTCACTGAGGGGGACCTGGGGACTCCCTGGAGGATGTGGGGGCACAGGAGGGTCCCTTTACCCACAGCCGACTGAGATATGCTTCTTTTAAGAAGCCCATAAAAGTAAATGGGGAATCTCTTGAGAAGAAATTGGCACCCAGCCCACAGCACAGCAAATACCAAACCAGACCAGTAACTAACCCCGGCAAGGATTTTTTAAGGTAAACTGTGGTAAAATCAGGAGTCCAGCAAAATAAAATGTACACACAAATAAAGAACACAGAAGAAACATCAGCAAAATAAACACAATTTAAGGCATTCTGTATTACTAAATTACTACTAAGATGGTTTTGTTTATTTCTATGGTGTGGTCCTGGCTGATGCCATCCAAATTCCCATCAATAAGCAATGCCTTCCGAGTGTGGCCCAAGTATTTGAGAGGAGGAAGGGGAGAAATGAATTTTTCTCCCAACTACAAAACATGTTCTGTGGCTTAACTGGGTATGAGCTGGAGCAGGGACACTCCTGGCCTCGCTGGTCCTGCGATTCGGGATCGATGACCAACACTGCTCTCACAGCTGCTTCTAGGTTTTCAGCAAACCATCAGCCCGTGAGGGCAGCGCTGGGAACTACAGCTGGGGAATTTTCCCTCGGAAAAGTCGTGTTCTTATTCGGTTTTAGAGATTTGCCCTGACCCGGGCTGGGTGTGAGCTGCCCTCCCTCCTGGAGGGATCCCCCAGCTCATCTCCCCTGCCGGGGTCTCGGCCCTGCGCTGGATCTCTGCCCGGCTCCTCGTTAGGCACAAGTGAGCAGTGACCAGCAGCTCCATCCCCTGCAGCCCTGCCCCAGGCGTGCCCCAGGAGGAGAGCTCGACCCCCGGCAGGGTCGGAGCTGGGCTCAAAGCAGTGCAGCCAGCACTGACAGATCTGGGCTCTTCCTGGCATCCCAAACACAATTAAGTCCTTTCAAGCTGGTCAGCAGCAGTGATTTAAGAGAAGAAGAGAAAAGTGGTTTTTCTCTTCCAGGGAGTCCTGTCTCATGTAATTTCAGTTGCCTGAAGAGGTCCACTGCCTCATGCAAGTCCCATTTGCTTCACTAAATGCAGCCTATTGATTTTTTGCCAGTTTATTTTGCTCTGTGCTCTAAACTGGGAGAACACTGATGTTAAAAGCTCTGTGTCAACACCCAAGGAGCATTAAATGCAGAAAGAGAAGAAGAGAGAGGGAGAGCCAAGGAACCCAGAGGCCTCTGATGTGAACTATATAAATGTTAAACAAGTCCTTATCAGCCAGCCGAGCACACGATTCATTTCAATTACCCATTGTAATGTACAGATATTTAATAATCCTTTTGGAGGCTACATTTCTTGCTGCTCTTTGAGGCTTGATAGATGCCACAAATCTACCTTACAGGCACTGGGCCAGATTTTCAAGCGAGGGAGATTATCCTGCCTCTTGAATGAAGTTTGCTCCAGCACATCCACTGCTGCGCATTCATCAAGTGGATTATAACAAGCATGAGCTTTAATGGAGAAGAAATGAATCCCTGGGTATCTCAGTCAGGAGAAGGGGCCCACAGGGTTAAAGGCAGAGGAACAGCCTTTGTTTGAACACCACTGCACTACCCAGCGTTGGGGTGATGAGCTTTTGTTTAACTTTTGCTAAGCACACTGGAATAAAGGAGGTGGATGGGGTAAAGCATTTGGAATATGAAGCATTACAAGGGACCTTCAGCTGCCTCACCATTATTTATTATGGTTTTATCAGAAGAGCCTATGCTGGCACATTTTGGGTGACGCTGAAAAAATGAGGGGGAGCTGTGGCAGCAGCAGTTGGGCTGGGCTGGGGCTCCATCTCCTGCTTTCTCACGGAAGGACAGAGACCTGTGGAGAGATAAACGATGGCTGAAATCGCAGCTCTGCCGCAGCGACTCCTCGTGCAGCAGCTGCTGAGAGGCCACCCTTATTCCAGGTACAGCACAGGGACTTATCTGCCCCCTGACTTATCAGCCGGCTCCAGGCTCACCCAGGAGCACAGCGGAGGAGGAGGCTTGGCTGGCTAAGCTGCCTCTTGTGAAATAAGAAGGCAAAAACACATCTAGGAAAAACAAGAAACTGGGCAGAAAAGAAGAAGGGTGCATAAAGGAGCTGGCAGCAGTGGGAACACAATCCCAATACCCAAGTGCTGCTCCAGGGCTGGTCTGAGGGAGAAGCGCTGACCCACGGGAGCAAAGGGGCAAGAGGACACTGCTCTGCCTGTCTGGGAAATCTTCCTCAACTAAAGCCAGTTCTGACCGGCAGTCTGCTCTAGTGGAAGGGTCTCTGCCCATGGCAGGGTGGGGAAAAGGATGAGCTTCAAAGTCTTTCCCAACCCAAACCATTCTGGGATTCTTTTGTGATGACTGACAGAGACAACTCAGAAGGTGCTCGCAGATAAATGGTACTTTTCAAATGTTATGGCAAGACGTAAAATAACCATATTTCTTCTCACTCAACACATTTTCTAGAAGAAAAGAAAATTCACATGAATAGCAAGCTAGAAAACATATTCCTTCCTTCGCAACAGAATGTCTGCTGATAGTGAAAGAATATCCATGTTTATTTTTAGCCATAAGACAATCTTCTTGAATATCTCTGTGCTTCTGTTTACATGGGTACGTTAAATCTGTTTGGCAGTTGCGCATATCTCAGAGGAGACATGTTTCCTTGCCATGCTTGAGGAAAGACAAAAATATCATAGAGGGTGTGTAGAGAAAACCACGTCCTCCAAAACTCTCACTGCTCTCTCTGCACGCAGAAACATCACAGAGTAAACAAATGCTGGTTAGGAAGTGAACACATTTAAGCAGATCTGCCTGGGAGATGAGGGGGCCTGCAGGGCTTTGGGCACGTTCTCGGTCCCACCTCAGGACCTGAAGCACATGCACAGTGGGATGTTTGGTGCAGCCCTTGTCTCTCTTCAAGGCAACATAAACCCAAACAATGTTGGGCAGTGAAGGCATTTAAGACAAAGTCAAATTCATGGTTGCTCCATTGTGTGATCTGTTCTCAACTATTATTATTCTTAACTGAAAAGATATCACTTTTCCAGAAATCCAAAATTTCCACTTTTGAAAAGATGTGGGCTTTCATGAGCAGCAAACCCACGGCACTGGTTAAAAACAACGAGGAGGGGATCCAGCGAACCCTGACGGCCGATTACGCGCTGCTGATGGAGTCCACCACCATCGAGTACATCACCCAGAGGAACTGCAACCTCACCCAGATCGGGGGGCTCATCGACACCAAAGGCTACGGGATTGGGACGCCCATGGGTAAGTGACAGTTCTGCAGGCACCCCGAGGGGGGCTGGTTACCACAAACACAACAGAGGTGATTTCCAAGTACCAAACTTTACAGTGTCTGCCTGTTGAAGAGAGGCCTGAACTGCTCTGCTTAACACAGACACCTTCCCTGCTTGGTGGGATTTTTGTCCCGCTTTCCCTCTGTGTATCACAGTGTTCCCATCCCCAGGGTCACCGTACAGGGACAAGATCACCATTGCCATCCTGCAGCTCCAGGAGGAGGACAAGCTGCACGTCATGAAGGAGAAGTGGTGGCGGGGGAACGGCTGCCCTGAGGATGAGAACAAGGAGGCCAGTGCTCTGGGCATCCAGAACATCGGAGGGATCTTCATTGTCCTGGCAGCAGGCCTGGTGCTGTCCGTCTTTGTGGCCATGGTGGAGTTCATCTACAAGCTGCGCAAAACGGCGGAGCGCGAGCAGGTACCGGCTGATTCCCTCTGATTCTCTGCGCTGCCCTTAGCCCAGCTGTGCAGGGCTTTGCACGCTGACCCCAGAGACAGGCAGGGAGGGGCAGGGGGATCCAGCCTGGCACCCCTAAAACGCCATCCCCGGAGGCTCACGGCTCTGTCACTCTGACGGCCTCCACTCGGGGGAAAGTTGTCACAGTAGGACACAGAATAGATTGACTCCATAGAGCTGTCAGAAGAGAAAGAAGGCGTTATTTACAATCCCAGCAGTTTCTTTTAGAACATGCTGTGTAAAAAGGTCTATTATTGCTCCATGGGACTGAAACTGCTCTCCATTGGTTCAGGAATAGGAAACAACACCTGGGGACAGTTGTTCTGGCAAAGGGAACACTGTTTGCTGAGCCTGCGCTGAGAAATGGAGAGAGATGTTTTGAAAAGAGAAACTGTTGGCAGCTTTCCCTTGGGAAAGGAGCTAGCAATGGTTAGCAAGCTGAAATTCTGTCAGGCTCAGAAAATATCGAGCCCACAGAAAGTCACGTCTGCTCTGAGCAGGGTTGTCTGCTGCAGCAGCAGTCAGACCCGGACACATTGGTAGGGCAGTTTAGAGCGAGCTGACAAATAAATCATTAAAATATAGACAGAAGTCCCTAGGATGGGCTTTTCTCAGCTGTTGCATCCACTTGAAATCACCTTGCACGTTCCAGGTGTGACTATCCATACCTTCTCCCCAGTCCCATTCAAAGAGGAACAAGTCAGGGCCCACCAGGAAGCCTCACACTGTTTTATCAACTCTGCCACACTCACAGACACAGCCCGTCAGTGGCTGATCAGCGTTCAGAAAACAACAGAACTGCTTTTATGTTCTTCCTCTTCCGCGGGTGTAACGTGCACTTGTGTGCATGACCAGAAATCAAAGCGAGCTGCCCTCGTGAGGGACTAGACAGAGAAAGGAAAGCTGCCCACTAGCAGGAGGGTCAGACCCGTGCGAGCTCCCCGCAGGGATCACACAGCACCAGACCTCCGGCAGCCACCTCCAGCTCTGCCTTTGTGCAGGATTTAGCCCGTCACAGGTACAGTCCTTGCCGAGGGAGAGGGGTCAGCCAGGTGCTCACGCAGCCCTGCAGAGCACAGGTGATGCCTGAAACAGCCCCAGGCCTCGTGCTCAGGCTTGGCTGAGCCCTGCCAGCCCTGCTGCTCCCCGCCGGGGGAGCACAACACCGCAGAGTGCTTTGTCCCTCATGCCTTGGAGTGGCTACCTAAAACAGAGGCTAGACAAGATTAGGAGAATAAAAGCAGATATTTATTGCAGCCGCCTTCAAAATATATATATATATATAATATATACTAAATATAAATATATAAACAGACCTTGGGCACTCAAAAATCTCCAAGGGACTATACCCAAAATGAATGACGGTCACAAGTTTTTCAGACAGATATAAGTTTGGTCTGTTTACACATCAGGGGTGAATCAGCCTCAGGTGATGAAGACAGATACCCCAAGTTTGCTCCCCTCCCAACTCAATTTTGTTTATACTTTTTGGGGCCTGAGACAGTGAGGTGTCCTTGAGTCCCAGCCCTAGAGAGGAACTTTTTGGCCTGAATACAACGGGAGAAC
>WBMY01017102.1:0-13349 GCA_013397315.1 Donacobius atricapilla
CGCGGGGCCGGAGCGGCTGGGAAGGGGCCGGGGGTGCCAGCTCCGTGTGGGCCGGTGGGGTGAGGTAGGTGGGGCCTGTCCCGTCCAGACCCCTGAAGGGTGGAGGTCTGGTCAGGTGAGGCCAGGTGAGCCCTGGCCTGTTCTGAGGTGAGGCGAGGTCAGGTGAATTCTGACCCGTGCAGCCCTGTGAGGAACCCGCACACGAAGAGCAGCCGCCCAAGCCCCGCAGCCCCGGGCAGCACAGAGCATCGCGGGCCATGCCAGAGGCGTCCCCGGGGCTGCCATGGCTATGCCATGAGCTTTGCATGAAGGCCGGTCTTGTTTCCAGGATTTTCCAGCTGCTGCTGTCTCCGGCACGGTCCTCATTGCCTCCTTCAGCCTCGGGCGGCACCTGTGGGAAGTGTTGTGCCTGGAGTGGGGCCTTTGCTGCTGTACATCCAGACCAGGAAGGACAGAGTGCTGTGCTGGGCTTGTCTCGAGGTGTGGAGGGAGTTCTTGAGGCTGTGGACTCCTGGGTTATCACACAACCCGCTGGCGCTGAGTGAAAAGCACGTTTACTAAAGAAAGCACACCCGTTTTGACATCAACACGTGAACCATTTCATACAAGGCCTCAAGTGTATTTGTGCCAGAGGGCAGAAGTGTTTGCTGGTGTGCTCCTCCACCACGTGCCTCATCTTTCTTGGAACCCCAATGGAACTTTTTAGGATAAGTTGGAGACATGTGAAAAGCCTTTTCTTTATGCAGAGCCAGTGTTATCCTGGTCATCACCTTTTGGAACATGGGCTTTTATTCTTTCACTACCTGTGGCCATCTCTAATGGCCCACAACAGTTTCTGGGCCCTGTGATCCTTGACTGTACTATCTAGTTTTTGAGACTTCTGCCTTTGGAGATCCCAGACTGCTTCAACATGGAATTGAATGGGATCCTGTAGGAACCATCAGATTTTTCATTGCACTGGGTCACAAACTTCTTGTTGCTATGTGTACAAAAAGAGTTGAAAAGCTCCTTTCTATGATCAGGATGGGACTTCAAACTCACTGTGAAATTCAGCAAAAATGAAGGTGTTTTGTGGCCACCAATAAAAGGAATGGCAGAGCTCTTAAATGCTTCTGTTGGAAAATTTAAGTCAGAATGATGTTGCAGGATTGATTATTTAATCTCTGTTAAAAAGAGATTGATTTTATCTCTTGACATGCAAGATACCTGTTGCAGTCTGGTTTCAGCTGCCCATATAAGCTCTGCCTTTTGGGTTTTCTGGGGAAGAGTTCTCATTAAAGTGTTCATTCCAGTGTTTGACTACTGGTGAGGTTGATGCACTAGGATTTTAATTTTTAAAACAAATTTGCTGAGGCTTGTTTGACGGTTTGAGGCTTAGTGGGTTCTAAAGTAAATACGTAGAAATTGTACCTAATTCTAAGCTGCTGTTGGTACCAGTTTCAGGCATTTCTTTCTCAGAGTTGTTCCCGTGCTCTGCCAAAACCAATTTTCTCTAGTTTTCAGTTCAGTGCTAGATGTGGCTTCCATGCATTCAGTGAGCCTCAGTGGATGGACAAGAGTCTCGTTTCACTCCCTGTAAATGACAAATGTCTGCACTGGCTCATGGCAAGGGCACTTCACAACTTTAAAAAGTCTGCTGCAAGGAACCATCTCCTATTTTGATTCTACCTTCTCTGAACATTTGAGTGCTCTTATATGGTGAAGGACAGTGAAAATTTCATTTTTTCCATCCTAAGCCACTCTTGACTTTATTCCTTGTGATGTCTCTTCCCAGTTGAGGAGTCTTTCCTTGCTTAGGTCTTCCTTTTCAGAAGATTTTGGTGCTTTTGGTCACCTCTGCAGCACTTGCAGTTCTGTTCCTCCCCTGCTTGGAGGAAAAGTACCAGATGTGCACGCAGAGCTCCAGATGATGGTGCTCTGGGAACTTGTGTGGCAGCACAGTGCTGTTCTTCTGAGATCTCTGTTCCCTCTTCCTAAACTGTTAACTACAGCTGCCTCTCCCCAGCAGTGGCCTTTTTCTGACATAGAGGGTTTAGTCTGTTCCCTCAGGGTGGTTAGGGCTGGAATCCCTCTCCTGCCAGCACTGGAGTGTGTCTGCAGTGTGTGTGTGAAGGCTGCAGTACCCATGTGTACCCCTATTTAAAAGCTCCCATTAGAGGTCTTTGGGCATCTGCTCAGTTCTGCTCGTGCTCCGTGTGCCCTGTGATTTGCCCCTGTGTAAGGACTGCCTTTCTGCTGCCCTTCAGCACCCTCATCCATCCTGCTGGGCCTTCCCTGCCAAACCAGCACTGCCCAGTTGGTGAAAGTCTGGTGGGGGGAGAGGAGGCTGCAGGTGGCTCTCAGGGGAGGGAAGAGGAGCTTGTCCTCTGCTCAGGGCCACTCTGCAGAGCCTGGTGGCTGCAGTGTTCGGGGGTCTCCACCCCTGTGGGGCCCTTTGACCGTGCAAGCTGTGTCTGCATGCCCTGAGAGCTGGGGCTGCCCTGCTGGAGGTCGTTGCCGAGGCTGGGTTGGCCACTTCTTGCTTTGTGGTGGTACTGGTGGTGAGCTGTGACCTGAGGTTCTTGGAGCATCAGGTGCTGGTGTGTGGTAGCTGATCATTGGATTTTGTAGGTGTGTGCCAATAGCTCCTAGTGATACCAATGTAGAAGCGTGCCATGTTTTGGGATAAGTGAGTTTAAGATTAATTCCACTGAGATTATTTTTAAGAGGCATTTGGGTGGAAAACAGGAAAGAGTAACACTTAAACTGAGCGATTGTTACAGAAATCAGCTTTTCTGAGTAGCAGGGGTCTCCTGTTGCACACACTGTGGTGTTCTAGGGCATTTTCAGTGAATCCAGCCTTTTCTAAACCGTTGTGGGGTTGTGTAAGGTAGACTTGTCTGTGTGTTCTGGTGCAAGCAGGCACACACTTACCTGGTCTCTGTTGTACCTCAATTTGTGTCCCTTCAAACGATGATGTTCTTTCTGCTTTAAGAATTTTTAATTCCTTTAGACCATAAACTGCTAAGCAGATTTGTGGGGGCTTCAATATTTATGCCTGTCCATCCAGTTGCAAGGTTTTTTTTTTTGTTTGTGTGATTTATATAATGCAAGCCTGGGTAAAAGCCATCCTCCTTTCCAGTATCCCAGGATCCCACCCTTTTACATAGACTAGTAAATATTTTCAAGATCCTTTTGATCTTTGTCACTGCCTTTTTTGAGTGTTCTGCTAAATGTTGGAGATAAAGGAGTTTATGCCAATGAACTTTGTTCATCCTTATAATGACAGTGGCAGTATCACTGCAAATGATGCATAACACAGAATAAGAAAAAACATACTGAATTAATTAAGTAAATAATTAATAAGCTGTTTTATAGCATCTGTAAACATTTGTGCATTTTGCAAGATAAATATTCTCAAGCATTTCTGCTTTCTAGTTTAGTGTCCGTACTACAAAAATACCGAGGAATTCAGTCAGGGTTCAATTCTATTACACATGCTGGGCAGTGTAGGCACCCCCAGACTAATGAGATGCTAATTGCAAACAAAGCACTTGCGCTGGGAGTAGTTTCACTTCTGTGCTGGTACTGCCCAGTGCAGTGTCAGGACTTGCTTTCATGTGCGGTAACTTAATGTGGGTATCTTGGGATGGGGAGATGAAACACTGTTTCTGAAACAGGCTTTGATTCTTGCTGCATATAGGCATCTTGTCCAAAGGTGTTGATCTGGTGCTGGTACCAGTTCTCTTTTTAAATATGGTCTTTGCTTTTCCATTGTAAGCTTCTAATGAAAACTGAATTTGTCATGTTTTCCTCTCAAAAAAAAAAATTTTAAAAAGGCCACATGGGTGTAGTAGATGAGAATTCAGAAAGGCACAGAACACAAACTAGATTGTAGGGTTCTGTGGTGTCAGAGGTTGAGGTGACTTCTGACATCTCTCCTTGAAGTGGGTGCTAAAGCAAGTGCCAAAGGCGGCTTGGCCAGTTGTGGACAGCAGCTGTGCTAAGACAGACTGGCAGGTAGGGATCGAAGGAATTGATTTACCAGGAAATATTTGGAAGAACAAAAGGAGTGTGACTTGACCAAATGTTTGTGTGTAGGGAGTATAATAATTCTGTGCAAACCCTACATTCCTGGAGATTAAGTGGCGCTGGCAGAAGGAGATATTTTTAACTGTCCTAATTGAAGCTTTTAACTACCCACAATGGACACAGAGGAGCGCCCTTTTCCTTTCAGAAAGCAGATTTCTGTGTATTTAAACACTAGCATTCTCTCTCCTTGCAGACTTCTCCTCCCCAGGCAAACCAGGCTCACTGAGTTCAGGCTTTCCTCACAGGACATATTTTCTAATTCCTCTCTAGACTGACTTACCCATTTGCCATAAAATTGTTGAGGTCCAAATAGTTGTTTTCAGTTTGTGTATTTAATTTAAGAAGAAAGATTTATGTGTCCTAAAGCAGGTCTATTATTTCCAGCTATTTCAGTTGGTCTAATAAAAGATACTACCTCATCTCACAAACCTTTATCTCACTTAGGGACTGACATCATCACAAATAACGCCAGCACTGCTTTGACTGCTAATGTGACAGACTCCATGTCTGTCCTCTTGGTGCTTCCTGTCACTCCCAGTTTGTGCCTCTCTGTGTTTGGTTTATCCTGCATTCTTGTGTGTGTGTCTCTGTCCCCATGTGCTGAGTTTTGAAGCTGAGGAGATGACTCTGTCAAGCTGCTTTCTTACCATTCTTCTGCAACCGGTTTCTTCTCTATAGATTGCACCTTTGGGGGTTTTGGTTTTTGTCATTAGGATGTTTGAGAATGTTGAAAGCCATACAGAGGACAGAAGGTGGCATTCAGGCTAGGTGTGTTTGATACTACAATGTGCCTTTTCCTGATAATGACTTGTAACTTTACACATTTTAGGAACTGTGGATGGAACGCCAAGCTGAGGAGCCGAACATTTTATTGAAGGCCTGTGCGTAGACCCTGATGCTTGAATGAATGAATGAAGAATAAAAATGCTCCCTGGAGTGGGCGTGTTTGGAACTGGTAGTGCTGCCCGGGTCCTGGTGCCCTTGCTGAGGGCAGAAGGCTTCTCCATTGAAGCTGTCTGGGGGAAGACTGAAGAGGAAGCCAAACAGCTGGCAGAGGAAATGAACATCTCCTTCTACACGAGTCGGACTGACGATGTCTTGCTGCATCAGGACGTAGATTTGGTTTGCATCAACATCCCTCCACCACTAACTCGGCAAATCGCTGTGAAGGCTCTAGGTACCTTTTTATCCTTGGAGTTGGACCAAAAAGCCATAGCTTGTTGGCAGATTGAAATTTGAAGCTGTTACCTCAGCACAATTCTGGTTGCACCAATGGGCAAATGCAGTGCTGAAAGTTTTATGTGGCGTTGTGAGAAAGGTTACCTGGGGTTTTTTTTTGTAAAAATGCTGTTAATAATTGCGTATAGCCCTGCTTGAACCATTTGGGCTAAAATATCTTGTTCAGTTCAGACTGAGGTTATGGTAGGGAGTTTGTAATAAAAATCAGCTGTATCAGAGATAATAATGAAAGGGTAAATGGCTTTATGGCCATTAAAAAAACCCCAGAGCAACAGAAAACAAACAAACAAAAAACCAACTTCAATTATTTAATTCATTTTAGATTTTCCCATGTTCTGTACTAGGAAACTGAGATTTGCCTGGAAGGGGAAGGTTGTTCAGCTCTGCTTTATGCTTTCCCCACAAGTAAAATCAAACTTGGAAGTTGAAAGCCTTTGAAAAAATATTTGTATGCACTCAGTAGAATCTTGTGAATTAGGAGCTAAGAAATGCTGTTTTAGCTGTCTTCCTGGCCAATACCTGGAGCACTCTTCGGACATCCATGTCCATAGCCAGCTGATGTGGTCCCAGGTGGACAAATCCTTCTGCCTGACACAGGAGGGCAGAAGTTGGGGACAGCAGGAGGAATCCAGCTAGATGAAAAAGAAGGGGTGACACCCCAGACTGGTTGGGCAGGGAGATGGGAGCCAACTGCCCAGGCATCCTGACATTTCTTAATTCCCCAGTGTGTGACTTTGTAGTGTTAATGTCCTCTCCTGTAGTGCAGCGTGGGTGTCAGTTTGCGTGTAATTCTGTAAATAACAAGGGTGATATTTTTACTGTGTTTACAGGAGATACACGAGTTAATTTTAGGACAGGTGATCTCAGACCATGTGAGCCTGGGTGGTTTGTTGTGCCTCTTTTCTCTCCAGTAATTTCTTTTGGAAGTAAACAAGTCCCTGCACAAACATTTGCAGTGCCACTTAGATATGCAGAGAGAGATTTCAGGCTTCTTTTTCCTTTTCTTTTTTACATTGTTAGATTTGTTTGTTTACCTTGTTAGAGTACCGTCTTTTGAATTTTAAGGTATTCTGATTTTTAAATATTTGAACTGTAAGTTAGAATGTATCTCTTCAAATATGCTAAAAGCTCTTTAAAGCACTTGTTGGGTAATATGCATTTCACTAGGTCTTGTGAAATGATGATCAGATGGGCTGAAAAGGAGAGGATTGAACCTTCTCTGGTGAATTATTAACTAAAATGGATTGGGATTCCTTCATTCAAGGCTGGGAACCCATAAGATGGCATTATCCAGAGGAGAAAAAGGAGGTAAAGCTGGTGCAGAAATAGAGATTGTATGTATGCTTGAATACCAGTTTAGGAAGTGGAAGGCTGAAAAAGCTGTAAAATTGATGGATGTAACAGGAAAGGGTAACAATCACTTCCTCTGTCCTGAGATATTCTGCTCTGCAAACTGACGCCGACATCTCAGACCAGTGGGATGCTGACCTTGCCGTTCAGCTTTCCAGGTTCTTTGCAGTGGTGTTTGCAGGTCGGCTGCCCAGTATATCATGACTTATTTAAAGGCAATGTTGGGTGGTTTCCTGTGCCTGAATGTTCTGAAGGAACAGGGTAGGGCCAAAGATGGCAACATTTTCTTTGGAAGTTGAGATTGATACAGTGATGTTTATAATCAGAGAATTATTGGCTGTGAATTGTTAGTAACAGATCGGTGTTTAGTCACCCAGAGACTGAGCTTTAGGAAATGTCAGAAGTGGTGCAGTAATAATGGTCTTGTGTGTTGTGTTTTGTTGGGCTTGGTTTGTTTGTTTTAAAGGGGTGACACTTTTATCACTTATTTTTGCACATTTTTTCCTGCTTTTTTTAAAAAATTTTGCTTCCATTTTTGTTCCTGGTTAAGGGGAGAAAAAAGCCCAGTTTTTCTAGGTGGTGCAGTTCCCTTGCCTAAGTTTCTTGCTGACAGGCATCCATGAACAAGCCTGGGGACAAAGCAGTGACACTGGTTTGAGTTCATGAACCAGACAGAACAGATCAAAGCCCAGGGGATAGTTCATATTAAAATCAGTGTAATCTTATGGTTTATCTCCACAACAGGCAAAGCAAGAAGCTCTCTTTAAATCCGTGCTTCTTTTGATCTCAGAGGAATGAAATAAACTTCACCAAATGTCTGTGCTGTGGTTCATGTCCCACTGTTAAATGTACCCATCCATGCTCTCATGTCTCCTGGCTGGTGAGGGCCTCAACTGAAAATTTTGCAGCTGTGGTTTAGGAAAACAATATGGTACAAAGTTCAGGTTATTCATTACCAAAACAATAGTAACAATCCCAGGGGTGTAAGGCACACTGCCTTGAAAAACAAAAGGCATGGCCATTACATTGGTAAGGGACCTTGTAGCCGTCCCTGACTTGGCCCTTGTCCTTGCTTCATGGCCATGTCTGAGCTGGGGACAGCTGGAGGACGTTCCACTGAAGGCAACAGCAGGATTATCCCGGGGCTGTTATGTGTTCCCAGGTCTCCATCCTGGCACTCGGTAGTGGGCTGTGCCGAGCTATCAGTGCTGCACTGGCTGCCATCCCAAAATAAGGCGTCAGCCAGTTTTAGCTGCTCAGGTGGCTCAGCCTGGGCTGCCGCAGCAGGCTCAGCACTGAGCGAGGGCGAGGCTGCTCAGCAGGGCAAGGACAGCCCGGTGTGAGGAGCTGCCCAGCGTGGCAGGGCTGTCCCCAGGCTTGGCCATTGTGCTCTCAAGTCCTGCTTCAGGGACCCAGGGCTGGGCAGGCAGGGGAGCAGCACCAGCAGCGCACTGGCTGCAGAGCTGTACCCAGGGTGTACATGGAGCAAGAGTCACTTTGGTTTTCTGCAAGCTTTGAGGATGTGGATCTGCTCAGGATGCTGTGAGCATGAGCATCCTTTTGTTTTCTCTGGTGGTGCTTTACTGTAACCTGCCTGGAGACAAGTGCCATTTAAACAAGGCAGATAAACTGGACTGAAGCAGCTCCAGATGCTTGTCCATGTGCTTCAGCTAGCCCTGAAAAATATGGAACTGAGTGTTGTGCTTTGCCTTGGCAGCAGACTGGGGACAGGGGAGTCAGAAATGGGAGGTTGCCAATGGACAGCCAGAGTGTCCACTGGGAGTTTGACCTGACCCTTTGTTCATGAAAGCTGCTGTAGACTCGTGTCAATATAGGGGATTTCTCACTTGTAATCTTTGCATTTTCTGACTGGATTTCAGTTGTGTCTATGGAAGCAGAGGTTCTGAGCCTCCTGTAGCTGTCCCCTGGCTGAGCTGTGTCACGGGAGCGCGCTGGCCCCTGGCCCGCTCCGAGGGCTTCTGGGGGGCTGCAGCTGGGAAGGGGAGCACGGAGAGCGGCGGCCGCAGGGGTTCTGCCTTCCCCTCGCATGCCACAGACCGATTGGGGCGCCTGTGCTGACTCCCTCCTCACTGGGAGTCGATTCAAAGCTGTTCCGAGCAGGGAGCACAGTCTGCTCCTGGCTAAGGAGGAGCTTTCAGAGAGGTGCCCGTCACCGTGTGCAGTGATTCCTGCAATTCTTGGGCAGAAGCTGTGGTGTGCCATGACTGACCTTCAGGTCTGGCATCCCCAGTTACTGTCTGTAATAACCAGGTTAGGAATAACATGGCTATTACACTGAAAAATGTTTAGATAAGTATTTGATCAGAACAGATGTAAAACAGGAAAAAACAGTAAAAGTAAAGACCTACCATGAGAAGGGGAAAAGCTCCAAATGTAAGAATTGGTTAAAACTTGTACTGTCATGCTCTTTTGTATTACTTTATTTCTGCTTTAAAGTTAGGGGAAAAAAGGAGGATGATTAACAGCCCCCATTGATTCAGGCTGAGCATGATGTAAAGTGCATCAGTAGCAATAACACTACAGTGGGTCAGCTTGGGGCTGCAGCTCCTGTCTGTGTCAAGAGTGACTGTCAACTCGGTCACCTTTTGTCTGATTGTACAAACAGGCTGTGTGTGCAGACCAAAATGATTTGCTTTCTAATTAGAAAGGGTTGTTTTAAACAGTCCACTTACCAAAACATTATTTCTAATCTTGTGTTCTGTACGCAGAATCTGTATGTATGTCTTTTATATATATACATTTTTATATATAAGTAAATTGTATGTCCCATTTATATTAATTAATTAAAAAAATAAATTGTATAGTCATGGTGAAATACAAAGTGAAAATCAAATCTCCCCTTCCCGCACCTCTTCCCTGCAGGGTACATGGCTTTTTTTTTTCTCTTGTGGCTATACAGATATTCAAATAATTTTTTAGCTGTAGCACTCATATTGTGTCTTGTTTTGATGCCACGTGATGCCATTTGGACACTGATCTTTCATCATGTAAAAATCCTCTCTCTATTTGGAGTCTCCCTCTATGAGAGTTTGTCAGCTCTGCAACTGGAGCATCTTGGAAACCGCGTTGAGTCTTGCTGCACATGGCATTCCTACCTTAGTTCCCAGCCCCTTACCTTAGAAATTGCAGCAGGAAATCCCAGCTCTTAAAAACACCACTCTTGACAACCTTTGGGGCACATTTTGTTCATGTGTGCTAAATACTGTATTTTTTTTCATTTGTGCTGCAGGAATAGGGAAGAACGTGCTGTGTGAGAAAGCTGCTACCTCTGTGGATGCCTTCAGGATGGTCACAGCTGCCAGGTATTACCCCAAGCTGATGAGCATCGTTGGCAACGTCCTGCGTTTCCTGCCCGCCTTCGTGAAGATGAAGCAGTTGATAGAGGAGCACTACGTGGGCAACGTCATCATCTGCGACGTGCGAGTCTACGGCGGGAGCCTGCTCAGCCACAAGTACAACTGGATCTGTGACGAGCTCATGGGAGGGGGTGGCCTGCACACCATGGGCACCTACATCATCGACCTCCTGACCCACCTCACCAGCAGGAGGGCAGAGAAGGTCCACGGTTTGCTCAAGACTTTTGTGAAGCAGAACACGGCCATCAGCGGGATCCGCCACGTCACCAGCGACGACTTCTGCGTTTTCCAGATGCTCATGAGCGACGGCGTCTGTTGCACTGTGACCCTCAACTTCAACATGCCCGGATCATTCATCCACGAGGTCATGATTGTGGGGTCTGCCGGTCGCCTCATAGCTCGTGGGACAGACTTGTACGGGCAGAAGAACACTGCGCTCCAGGAAGAGCTGCTCTTTACAGACTCCCTGCCTGTCAACAAGGGCCTTTTGGATAAAGGCTTTAAGGACATCCCGCTGCTTTACCTGAAAGGAATGGTGTACATGGTGCAAGCCCTGCGGCAGTCTTTCCAGGACCAGGAAGACCGTCGGACATGGGACCATAAACCTGTGTCTATGGCAGCCTCCTTTGAAGATGGGCTGTACATGCAGAGTGTGGTAGAGGCCATCAAGAAATCGAGTAGGTCAGGTGAGTGGGAGACTGTGGAGGTGATGACTGAGGAACCAGATGCCAACCAAAACCTCTGTGAGGCACTTCAAAGAAATAACTTATGAACATTCCTACCTTGGAAAATAAGACAATTAACACTTCTGGCTGTACTGTAAAAAAACCCCAGTTTTTAAGAAATGTAGATTCTTATTTAATAGCCTGCGTTTCTTGGTTTTTTTAGACATGTAAAATATGTTCTGATAGGAACAGTTCTGGTTTAAATTGTTTGAAGAGTTTTAAATGTTTCTGTTTTTTGCAAACATTTAATTTTTGTCTTGGAGACTGGTAGGAAAACTTGAATTGCCCTTTGCACTTGCAGTAGCTGAAGTGAATCGTGGGATCTCTGCTGTTGCATGGCTTGGAAATGGGACACAACCCCTGTTGCACAGGTTGCTGATTTAACCATGAGAGCACGTAGAGCAAGATCAGGGAGTATCTGTTGTTCAGATGCCTCTTTCTTCTCTCTTGGAGACTGATTGTGTTTTAATCCTCAGTTTGTAAAATTTTAGAAAAGAGTTTCGTGATGTAACAGGTCTCCAAGCTCATATAGGACAAAAAGTAGAAGGAATGAATTAAAGTTGTAACATAAAGATCAGCGTTTTGGCTTCCTGTATGCAGTAAATGTCTTTCAAATTCATTCAAATTGATGTTTTATTTAAATGATACTATAATTCTCTGTTGTTGGTGTCTTGGCAGGAAAATCTTCAGGAAGTCTGTGATGCATTGAGCTATTCTTCCATATCTGTAGACATTATTCCTTCTACTCAAGAGGCTGCCTGCATCTAGCAGCTGTTTTTCCATAAGCTCTGTGCTTATGTCAGTTATGTTTACTGCCTGGCAGCACCAGTGCCGTGCCTGTGGGGCCACGTTCTCATTTCTGTGACTGTTAATAAATAAATGCCTCCCAGGGCCACGGGATTGCCACAGTGTCGTGGGTAACAAAATTGTACAGCATGAACTTTTTGGGGACCTGAAAGTGGAAGGAAGGAGGTATTTCCTACCTCTTGCAGCTCTCTTAATGTGCTGGCTGGGTAACTGCCACACTACACACATCCTGACAGTTGAGAGAACAGGGACTGAACTGCCATGGGTAAATGTGCTCTTGATTTCAAACACTGGCTATTAACCCTCTGGTCCAGCCCATCTTCATGCACTCCTGCAGCTGGTGTCCAGTGGAGAGATTTGTTGGCAGGTGATGGGGTGGAAGTTCATTCCTTTTGAGAAATGTTTCTCTCTGAGGCAGGTATGTGGAAAGGATAGTCTAATTTTACTACATTTGTTTTGTGTACTTGAAAGCTTTTTTAAAAATGTATTTCCCACTATATTGTAACCCTGTGTATTTATGTATATTAACATGCACGCTGCTGTTTCATAAGCTGGACCTTCCTGAAAAGTATCATGTTTTCTACAAAAATAAAAAGTTGTGTTTGTTGAGGGAATTCTCTATGCAGCTGAGTGCTTGTGTTTGATTTGGTCAAGCTAAAACCATCCTAATAAAAGTCAACAGGAGACTCAGAGCTGGGACTCAGTATCTGGTGAGTCCTTCCCTACTTACTGTAGAAGCTGCGAGAAGACACCAAGTAAGAAGCAAAATCCCTGCAGTATTGGTGGGACCACTTTCTTTGCTTGGTGTGTAAATTAGGTATTTACCTTTGGATATTTACTTTCCAGACTGTGACAGATACAAGTCTACCTCTGTGCTGTTTTAAAGGGTAGGAACATGGCTGCTCTTACGCTCTGTGTAATCTCATCTCTACTGTGAGCTGTGTGAAGGAAGTGTGTGGTTAGATTGGATATTAAGAAAAGGTTCTTCACCCAGAAGGTGTTTGGGCACTGGAATAGTCTCCCCAGGGAAGTGGTTGTGGCCCCAAGCTTGCCAGAGTTCAAGGAGAATTTGAACAATGCTCTGGGAGGCACAGGGTGCTATTCTTTGGGTTGTCCTGTGCAGGGCCAAGAGTTGTACTCAATGATCCTGCCATAGGTGTGAGCATCTAATGTCTATGGAGTCTGTAAAATGTGTGCTATGTAAAATGGATGAGATAAAGTGCCCTGAGCTCACCTGGTAGTCACCACCTTCATTCACATAGAAGAGCCCTGACTATTTTCATGCCAGTTTGGAGTCTGTTTTGAAGTTGTCCTGGAACTGAGACTCTTCCTTTGTGCCTTTGTCACTAAGTTTGTATTGGACAGAAAAAATTCTGAAGTGCAGCTCCTTCTCTAGAAGAAGGAAGCACAAAAATCTCCAGATGATCCCAGTGAAGGAAGGACGGTGCCGAGACTCGTGGGTGGGAAAGACACATGACCGCAGAATTGTGCGGAGAGGCGAAAGGGGCCTCTGGTGGGCTGGCTCCAGCCTGAAGCTGCCCTGCCCAGGCAGAGCGGGATGGTGACCACGGGAGCGCCCCTTTGGACGAGGCGGATTCCAGCCGTGAAGCCTGGAATCCCCCGCGCAATCCCCGAGTGTTTAACGCAGCTTCTGTGCCCTGGGGCGCGGGGCCGGGCGGGGAGTCGGTGTCCCCGTGTGCCGCGGCCGCCCGGGCACAAGCAGCGGCCGGGCCCGCCCATCCCGGCGGAAGCGGCGGTTGCCGGGGAGCGGCGGGGCCGG